>OZ020572.1:30721379-31293608 GCA_963971525.1 Cephus spinipes | reverse complement strand
CCGGTAATCAAATGCTCGTAACGACGGTGCTGCCACGTGTGGTAAGTACGTACAATGGGTTAGCAGTTCCGTCGCCGATGTGAACACACTCGCTAACCCCCTGGTTGCGTGCGCAATTAGCCCTTACTTTTTTATTTGCCTACCGCGCAATTATTAATTACAATTAGAGGGTCTGAGTTTTTAATCGGTTCGCCCGATGAAGCGGATGCTAACAGAAAAACCAACGTGAACGAGTACCGTGAATTTTGTACGAGGCTTTTTCTTTTTCTTTCTCCCGAAAGAAATGCCTGTATTCTATCTGGTTTATATTTATTATTTATCAAAGTTGGGATATTTTTTTTTTTTTAAAGAATCTTCAAAAGAATCTTTAAAAAGAATTCAAATCTTTTACCAAGTTCTATACTTATTTTTTTTTTATTCCACATAGGTAGGTTTATATGGTAGGTTTATATAGCATATGTACGATTCGAAGAAATTGCCGGACAAAGTTATAAGGGAGTCGCCTACTGATAATGGTTTATACGAAGATATATATATCCTTATGGCGAGAGCATGTAGAAGCGAAAAAGGTCAAACGTGGGAGATGCTCTTTTCAATGAAATTTTTGCAAGTTTTTATTCAGTGCCATGTTCTTTGTTCGGACAATGATGCATAGCCATTGTGCAAATTGAAGTAGAAGCAGCTAGTAGTTGACCCAAATTTTTGTTATAGTTATTAATGAATTTATCATGTTTCATTTTTTTTTATTTCAATTAAATTTTCAACATTTATCCTCTTAGTCGCTATTTTAACATTTAATCGGGCATAGTAAAAATCCTCAGATGAAATTAAATATATGTGCAAAAAGAAATTTTCGAAGTTCGGAATATGATATGGGTTGGATTCTCTTGTTCAGCCATACGGATGGGTAACGATCCAATGCTAGTCTAGCGGCTTCACTCGGTGGCAACTCGAACGGCTGCCTTTTGAAATCTGACCACAGAAATTTTCATTATTGCGTTACGCCGTGCATCGTTACGCGTCAAAGGAATCTCGCCTAGGGATTTCACAGAATTCGATTTGAGTTTGAGAGAGGGAGAGAAGGAGAGAGGCAGAGAGAGAGAGAAAGCGAGAGAGAGAGAGTGAGAGAGAGAAAGAGCCTTTATACTTCACGCGAATGACCAATGTACATATGATAAATATATCAGCACATATTAGAATCTTTCGTTTCCAAAAATTCCGTTTCAAATTGAGTATCACTATTTGGTTATACTAAAATAAATAAAATCTTTTCATAATACTCTAGTATTTTAATTTATCAAAAGTTTCGGGCTTCTGCTGGATACAAAGCAAATAAGATTTTAATAGCATAAATAACAATTAGGTGAAAATCAACCCTTAAGATATTTTGAAATAGTATACGTTGGGACAACATTTTCGGATATTCTAATTTAATGCATGTAAATAGCTGTATTTATGAATAAAGTTTGTCAAAAATTGAAAATATATATATAAAACATAATGTATATTTAGTATACTAGAATGGATTATATACAGTGTCAATTTTCCTCGTATTCGTAAAGTAACATCTGTATGTGTCTCGAGGTGCTACACGAGCTTTTATACCGGGGACATGAAAGGCTTGATCGATGATTGAGTTCTGTTACCCCGAACTTTGGGCGAAACCACGATAAGCGTCTTATCTCTATCCCACCAGGGATAAGATAGTTTTCGTTTCCTGTTATAGTTTCGAGATTCGGTTTCTTCACCCATAGGGTGTTAAGTCAGCTTGCGGAAGCCATTTGATGCCTGCGTATGTAATTTACCATCAGTAAACCCACGTATGTGGAGTTTACAATATCTTTGAGTGTAAATTTTTTTAAAATTTATACTTGTGATCGCATACAATAGTATACGTAGGTAGATTAAAATTAAAAAATAACAAATTTCTTATTATTATTGATAAGGGATCTGCCGAAGATTTATAAAATACGAAGGCGTATATGCATGTATAGCGGTAAATGTAATGGATAAGGGTGGTCATTATTATGAATAAAAAAAATAGAGATTGGCTGCAGGC
The DNA here is from genome assembly GCA_963971525.1 of Cephus spinipes. Lineage (NCBI taxonomy): Eukaryota > Metazoa > Arthropoda > Insecta > Hymenoptera > Cephidae > Cephus > Cephus spinipes. The sequence goes on along the minus strand of OZ020572.1, from coordinate 31,291,549 downwards.
TAGGACAGTTCCGGCATCCTTACAGGAGCCGACAAAGGACTTGACAATGGAGGCTGTGACAATGCCTCCTGATGGATAGATGTAGAGAGCCTTTCCGACTTGGGACTTTAAACAGAAAGACCGTGGTAGATTTGACCAAGATGGCTGTCGGTCAAGATAATGCCTATTCTTGAAACAGATTCTAGATCCTTTCAGTCCTTCTGCCAATTTGACCTTTCCGAAGGAAATGACCTTTCCACTCCATATTCTTATCTTTCAGCTATCCGATCCGACCATTTCGCGCGTCATTTGCATTTTGCGAAATTACCTCGAAATCAGAATTACGTATACCGACCATGAAATTCCAAATTTAAAAAATTCGTATTTATTCGTAAAATAAAAAATTTCCAAAAATTTCAATAAATCTCGCTCGTTTGGCACGATTCGAAATTTCAAACAGAAGCATGTATAATTGGAAAGCAGATGCAAAGGAAGAGCCGTGAAAATTGTGCAACTCTCCCGAGTCTCCCTCTTTGTGAATTGAAAAATCTTTCGCGTCTCTGCGCCCATAATGGAGACTCTCGTAAGGAGAAACTTCCGTGAAGAGGTAAACAGACAAAGAATGCCTCCACCTTTTGAAGCCGATAAAGATAAAAAAAAGTTGAATCTCGGAGAAACGGAAAGAGATCCGACTGGAGCTTCCGCATAATCGCCTCCCGTGATATGACAGTGATACGTACCTTTCTGATGCCAAAAACGTTTAAATTCGAAAAATGTTCAGGAAAAAAAAGCGGGCAATATTCACGCGTGAATAAAAATTGAGAATTGTATTTTTTTTTTATGAAACAGGATATTCCCATCAAGATAACAATATAGTACATTCCTCCAGGGGGGTATATGATACCGGGATTTCCATTCCCATGAAATGTCGGTGCACAGTGCCCAAAGGTCATTCCAATAGGAATGCTTACTTTATTATACGACCATGGAAAAAACTATGCATAGAATTCCTATCGAGTTTGACATCAATAGAATTAGTACGTATTCGGTGCACTGAATTAAAAAAACTAGAAAATAAAAAAAAAACAATTTTCGAGAATAGAAATAATTTTTCGCCTCGGATAATAATGATGAAAATAATAATAGTATACGTAGAAATAATTCTGAAAATGGACGTTTCGCGTGTATTTGTATCGTTACCTTCAGACGGTATATACACGTGTATACTGGGTATTACGGTCGCAAAAGAAACTTTGACCTTAGAGCATTTTCTTCGCGTTACACGTGCTTTTCTTGATGCTAGGTAATCGAGATGGTTATCAACGTCAATGATCAGAATCAAAAAGCCGACGAGTGAGATTGGACCTACGTTAGGAACTAGGTACTTATCGAGGTCTGTTGTATATAATATAGACGGATTCCATATACATCGCTACATGTCTAAAACGAATTTGACGGGTCTAATTCCAAGTTGAGTAGGGTCACCTTATCGTAGCTGAAATATATATTCACTTATGACAGCAGCAGTAGCTCTAGCAAAACGAATTAAAGTCGAAGACGTAGACGAACCCAAGTGAAACTACTAATTACTATTAATTAGTAATATATCAGTAATTAAGGTTGGAGCATATTTCGAAATTAGATAATAAATGGTTAATTTTTTTTAGGTTAAACGGTTCCACTGTGAGGTTAAGTAAGCCATTAGATTATTGTTACCGTAAGAATAAGATTACCATGTATTTTGAATTCTCCCAAGTATAGCTAATACGAATATCCAGTTCCCCAAGGTGCTTCGTAATGGCGGGTGCTGATGGAGTCCGATACGATATGAAAAGCCCTGTCGAATCTTGGATTAACGTAAACCTGCTCTTGGGAAAATCGTTTTCAATTTTCCCTTAAGGCTTTTGGACGATACGTTAGGAGCCATAATCGGTGAGTGCTAAGAGCTCGGTATCAGAATGTAGGGGATGCGGTTTTCGGATCTGAAAGAGATGCGATAACTAGTGTGAAGTATATCGAGCTACAGATATATCTTGGTCTATTCTAGAAGCGGAAAGCTTTTCGTGTCCGGACGAATGGAAACGTGAGTGGAGACGTTAAACACGTGGGAAAGGATGAAAGGGAGCAGCATTCAGTTGGAGTATACGTGAAAAATTCACGAGAATTTTTACCATACGTATCCACACGTCTTTCGTATGCTACCTGTATATATCGAAAAGACCCATTTATCCACATATAAGTATATAAGAAAAGAGTTGAAATGATATAAAATCAAATTTATTTGAAAACCATTTTTTTTTTCAATAAGGCAAAAAAGATATTGAAAAATAAAAAAATTATTTTATCAAATTAAAAAAAAACTTATATATAGGATATATCATTACGGGTATACAACACCAATTTTTTGATTTCACACAAAGCAGAAAATTCGTATTCCACCATTATCCTACGTATCGATGTTGCTGGTAATAATATACAGGGATGTTAGGGTGGTTGACGTTGTGTGGCGACACAAGACGAGTCGCGAAAAATCTGTGCGGAAATTTGATCCCGAGAGTAAAACCTCGTTAGCTGACACAGAAAGTCAATTTCAGGTCAAGACCATGTTATAATGACACCACGTGTTCGGCCTTATCTAATACCCAAATGGTTTTTGAAATCACGTGCTTTCGAGTATCAGATAAGAGGGCACAGTCGAAATATAAAAAAAATACGATCTTTTGAAATTCAATGAAAAGGCAAATTTTAATACGAGTACCGTATGAAACCACTGAGAAATTTTCGTAACAGTCCTGATAAGGCAGAAAAATATAATTTCAAAATGGAAAACATATTACATACTTAATTTGTATTGTACGTTTACGCGAATGATCAAAGCTCATATCCTGCCTTGGATAATCCTGAAAGCGCAATGGTATCAAATTGTCAAATTGATGCAATTCCGTTTGTTCCAACCAGTACGGCTTACTGTCATACGCAATACGCATTAAGTTCCGTCATATATATATATATATATATATATATATATATATCCTTTATCTGCATATTGGACTGGGTCCCTTCAAACCAGTAAAATGAAATGTGGCTATACGACTAACAGTAAAAGGGCTAGTTAGCTTGATCTTTGATGTAGCACAAATGCATTTTCGCAACGTCGCCTATACAGTAACTCGCCATAGTAGTACCTATAACTGTATATCCTACAGCAGATCCCTACGTTACCATCCATCCAAATTTCGAGTAAATACAAAATCTAGTTTATCCGTCCGATGGAAACTAATAAAAAAAAGACCCTAAAAATGTTCCCTATAAGATACCAGTACATCGCCTAACTTTTTTCCTCCCACGACTATCGCACTACAGGATTTAACTGTTTCTCAAGCCATTCCGGAATTCGTCCATTTACTTTGGCCACTACGTGCCGCGTAAGAAAGCACGTCCAAGTAAAAGGACTAAGACTACAGTGGTTATCGGAAGGATATCGGAAGGAAGAAGGAAAAAGTAAAAAAGATTCGCGATTGGTATCCGGGTTAGTGCAAACTTAAGGGCAAGACTAAATCCTCGAACCCGCAAAAGGGGGATCCGCTAGGATAATAAATCTACATTTGGTTGTTGAGTCTATACGTATGGTGACATATTTTTTTTCTGAGAAAGTAGTTGGCAACCCCTCGAGCATTCCTCTGTATATTCACTTCAGTGAAACTACGTCCTTACGTACGTCTATCTAATAAGAGTTATAAGATTATATCACGTTTCCAGCTTCCTTAGTTATTCTCACGCCGCCTTTGTGCCGCTGTCCTTTTTAACCTCGTTTTCTATTTTTCAGCCCCTTCTCTACTTAATCCCATTCGCCTCGCCCGGATCGTACAGCCCCTAGACAGTGTACAGAAAAATCAGGTCCACCTACCTTGAGCATCCAAGTCCTGTGATCATCGTCAACCCCCCTGACCCCCCCACAGTCAACCTCTACAGGGACTTCGACCTCTTTCTGGCTACCCCTAGACAAAATACCCCCCCTCTCACCACCCGAAATCTACTTTTCTTCATCCCCATTATATCTATATAGACATCTTCCAGTGTCCTTTGACGTTGTTCAGGCTCTCCGCCGGTAATGTAATTTCATTAAGGCGCCTCCACACAAAATATTATTTTTACACGCCGTAAAGTTCCAAGGATAATATTTAGGATAAGCGGCTTATCACGTGTAGGAGGTCGTAAAGAATTATTTAAAATAAGCCCTTGGACCGCTCAAACATTCCGCGCATGTTCCGCGGCAACGGTGTTTACGCGATCGTAAAGTTGTACGTTTGCCAGATACAAAAATTCGAGCGAGAAGTGAAATTTAAAAAGTCATTCTTAACAGTCTCAGCCACCATGATGAATTGCATTGCCGTAGTAACGTCTGGATCCCAGGATGATTTTAGAATCAAGGTACCGGAGCTCAGAAGGATTTCTAAAGGGGCTGGCGTTCATGGCGCAAGGGTGGTAGGCGAAAGGGGGAGGGACAACTGGAACAGGATAGTTTTTAATCCAATTATCAATGAAAGCTGACCGCAAGAGCCAAGGTAGTTGCCTGGAGGGGCAGTTGTTAACGCTCAGCCAACCATCCCTGTAAGTTGTAACTCACCCTCAGAGGCGGATAACGTTATAACCGTCAGCCCTGGCTACCTAGGACCCTCATAACACCTTATACCCTGGGAAATGGAGGTTTGCTAAGGTAGGGACCATCCCACGGTTGAAAATTAAATAAAACGCGGAGTCTGGTACCGTAATGAATAGCTATATATATACTATATATATATATATATATGCATAATCGTATACATACAATAGCATGCAGTCATCGATCGAATTTCTTAGGATATGACACAGGTACGATCGATCGTGAAAAATTGATTTCCACCTAATAAAACCGATCTTCGTGAATTCTAGATAATATTTGTCAGATTAAAACGTTATCCAGTCCCGTTCGCAAGCTCAGGGGTAAAAACTTTGTAAAAGCCATCGAGAAGCTCGAGGACGAGAACATCTAGGTACAATTTTCCCAGATAGTCCTGTGACCCCTTTGTATACATATATAGTACAGCTTTAATCGAATTAACATGCCACGCGGTCACTCGGTTGCATTATTCAGCGAGAAAGCTCGAGTATCTGGGAGGCCATAGTTGCGCGGAGCTTGCAGGGTAGAAAGACGAGAGGGCGAAAAAAAAAAGGAAGGGAAGAATTAAGCTAATGGGAAACATTAGCTTAACACAGTTTAAGTAGCTAATACCTGTGCCTTTATCAGAGGGTTGATTTTATACAGGGTGATCTATGAATTTGCCACTCGTTCGGTAGTGATATTCTCACGGCTGGCCGGTTACGTCATAATATACACGAGCTAACGCAGGGTAGTTTTTAGTAGGGGCTAAGAAAGTTCCAAAGATTTCTTATCGGTGACCTTTATGCTCTGTACCCTGGTACCTTCTAACATCGTATTTATACACGGTCGTTGCTATCTACCGGGTGGTACTTTCTTTCTGTCATCTACGGCATTCACTATAGGCTGCTGGATAAAAGAAATTTCTCCGTTTCACTTGATACTGAAAATATATGTCACGCGTCTCCGGTTGTCAACCGGCACCAGAAACACGTCGCCTATTTTCCTTAGGGCTGGTAAAAGCTCCGTTGACAGACGGTGGCATAATTATATTTATGTCCATAATCCCGAGGCCGGAGCCTCCTTTCGGTTAGAAGGAAGTAAAACATTCCGTTGAATTACTGCGGGTGTAAATATGCATGTATAAATATATGTACAACCCTGTAGAATATAAATCCAAACACCATACAAAATCGCTATATCCTTGAGACTGGTATATAAATAGACGAACGCGTATAGATGCTATATATATTAACAGAAATGAAAGGGAAAATATTAAATATTAAATATGAAGATAAAGAGACGTAAGGGGTACCAAAACTGTCATATATTTCTCTCGGGTGCCCAACAACCGCCCCTGTACATTTGCCTACTCCGTCAGGGTTGAATGGCGTCGACTCCACCCAGTCGGGCTCACGGCCTTTCACCCTGGTATATCAGTGACTCGGTAAGCCTAGAATCTTCTCGGCAAAGGCTGCAAACTGCTGGGAAACGAGATACGTATGTGGGTGCCAACCTACGTATCTACGTAGGTGGATATATGGGGTATGGCAGATACTTTAGGTATCTCGTAGGTAAAGGTACGTAGTCGGTAGACGCTGCGACATGAAAAATATGTTTTGTCGTGGCTGGCATGAATACGAATCATAAACTTTGCAATATCGCAGTCGCTCTCACGGAGTAAAACCCTTTTGCCCTTATTTTATGCGGCTGTTACGTACCGGGAGCCGAATCAGTTTTTTTCTCTTTTCTTTTTTATTCGTCTCAATCTACCAGTCACGACCTATCGGGACGTTCCTGCAAGACGCGTCTACGTTAGTTCGGTTCATTGATAAAGCTCTGCTCCCTCTCCACGTTACGTAACGTATCCATCGTACGGTGCACTTGACTGTGTACGTACATCCTCAAACTGAATTTTACCTCAGAGAAAATTCTTCTGCTTAGCGAGGGATTCTTCCGATCCACTTATATACCTCTTAATTCCACTTTCTCCAGCATCCCGTGCGGTCCATGATGTAAGGAGGGTTCCTTTGCGATCATTTCGGTTCGTTGAAAACCGAAGTTCGCGTATAAGGGAATACTCGAGCGTCTGATACGCTTTGGTGGCTAGGTCAAAGTTCATAAAGGAATTACTTGGCCTATGTTGTTTACGTAATTAGCATTCCATCCACATGCTCTAGGTAGAGGTATGCATTTATCAGGAGTATGTACGGTGTTTGGTAAATTTATTTTTTTTTTTTTTTTAATAAAATATTTTTCAGATTACGATTTTGTGCTTTTTTATCGATTTCAAGCTCGAGGGTTCAAGATACATTCGAGATGACCTGAATGCAAGTGTTCCGATGAACGTATGCAGTTCTCTTGGGATACAGGCGCTTTAATTAACGAACGTGTCCAGATGATACTCAGAAGCCTGTTGCAATTAAAATTGATCACCCGATATCATCACGATCCATTCGTACACTGATATCGGTTCAACCTTTATCGCTTTATTATATTCAATCTGATTAACGTCATTTTCTCTTGCACGTTACTTACGGCATATCCCATAAGTTTCTGGTTTCGGTATAAACTTTTATCACAATCTCAATACTCGTTATGCAGAAATTATGATGAGCGTTTGTTTTCATAGTCACGAAAAAAAAAAGAGTGCACAGCACACAGCAGCTGACGGAAATAATATTTACAAGGATATACTTTGCACCATTCGTTAAACTAGTCCTGGTTCAGAAATTCTCATAAACGCAACTGAACTTTAAATTAAATGAATATTGCACTCGCTAATTAACGGCAACTTCAATTGAAGTGGCGTCATGCATGCACGCGCATCAACGAAATGAAAATAATGATCCTGGGGCGCATAATTGTGCAAATAAAATAAAAAGTGTATCAAAAATTTTTTTTCACCGAAATTCAAAATTTTTTTCACCATCGAAATTCGCTCTGGAAATTCATATCGAATATTGGTTAATTTTCATTGTCACGCGATTCTTGTAGATTTCGGTACAGCTCCAAGATTTTAACCGGAAACGCCGTAGACACCGAACAAAGAAAATGGTAGGAAAAGCGACAAACGCCGAATTGATAATTCAATAAATCCCGGAGAACACTTTACGCAGTCTGGCTATGTAGGTTGGTGTCTGCCAGTCGACCTGACGCTACTACTTGTTCTCTGCAGTTCTGTGTCTGACTTAAAATATGGGCAGCGACCACACCTCCTTACAACAGGAAAGCTATTGTCGTTCCAGCCTCTCGTGTTCGCCATTTCTCTCTTTCAACTTCCACGTCCACAAACTTCCCACATCCTACTTTCACCCGCCGTATACCAGTTGTAGGACGTAAAAGTTTTACTGGTGAAAAACGTGAATCAACGCTATATACATCCGAAAGGCATTGCCGACCTAGGGAAAGGTAAAATTTCATTTTCTCTATGTTGGTAATCACTTGTAGCTGTCCTTAGGAAATAGCATTTGTATTACCCGAAGTGGCTCGATATACTTTGCGACTCGAGGGAGAACGCAGCTTTCTCGCTTGAAAACTTTTTCACGGTTCGCTTAAGTGCTCGAAACACTTGCCAACATGGCGAAGAACGTCGGTGCTGGTTCCACCCCTCTCTTCGTTTCCAAAAAAAGGAGCCGCGCCACGACAGTCGAAATGGTCTGGGAAAAACAAAGGAGTCTCGTGGCGATATGTAGAGGCGGCGGAAAGTCGGTTGGTTGAATCGCGAAATGCCCTTTGAGAGAGGAACTTTTGCCACGAGGAGAAAGCACGAGCTTTACGAGAAATCGTTACCTCAGATATTCGCGACTGGGACAACCAAATTTTTCACTCCCGGTTCATTCATTTCTGGCAGTTTGGTTCGTAAATGCTTTTCGGTCTTTGACTTTTCCTTGAACTGCGTCACGTGTTTTCGATTCAAATTGTGTTGCCTGACGAAAGCTCCCGTAGCTTTTTCTTAGCTTCGTAATACGAGAATAGAAGTCACCCTTAGCGTTGCGATGGGGTATATCAAGAAAAGCTTGTTTTTCCGAGAGAAATAATTACGAGCCAATGGAAACGATGGGAATTATTATTGTTTACTATGAAATAACATTACGCGGAGAAGCATATCTTTCTCTGACTCGGTAGATGAACGAGTTACGGTAATATTAACACGGAAAATGTATCTTCGTGCTGATCATGTACACTTGGACTCTTCCGATACCCAATAATTTATTTTTTATGGGGAAAAAAATTGTACGGTAAAATGATATATATTCACTTCATTTTAGAAGCAATTAAAAATCAATCAGAATTCTGATTGATTCGCTAAATAAATATGGTGGCAAAAAAATTCACAATTTATTACTAAATAGAAACCGTATCGTGACTATATAGCCATGATACGGTACATAGAAAAGATGAAATTTAAAACATAGCTTCCTTTTGTATATAAATAATTGCGAGAGCGCATTACGTTACGATACGATTGAACGTGGCCCAAGTTTTGTCTTTGCGAATGGGAATCACATAGCAGGCATCCAATTTGTATTTATATATTGGCATCTGTATAACGGGTGGATAAAATAAAATTTATCACTTTTTTATTTCACATTCATTTTCCACGTTTCTTTTACTCCAAAACTTATCACTATTATTTTTATTAACCGCTGATTTTTGCTTTTTTCTCGCTCATGTACCACAAACCGAAATACGTCTCTATGGTATTATCTCGTATATGATAATGGCTTTCTTGGCAATCAGACTGTCTGCACGATTTACTGGTATTATTTTATGCACGCGATGAATAATAGTCAATAAAAAGGGATACGAAATGACAGTTTAAGAATTGGCTGAGCGGCAGTGTAGGCTACATGCAGAAAGGATATCTCTTTGGATTTATTTCCGCAAAAAATTTGCACGAGCTTCCCATGCCTCGAAACGGGCAAGAATTATCGATTTCCTTTGCGGAAATATGGAGTAGGGTAAAAATAGTGAGGACGAGGTGGGGTTGGGTTTAGGTAGCGGGGCCTTTTTTTTCAGCACTTTATTTTTTTTATTTCAAGCGAGGCCCACCTAAAACGGGGTGGCTACGATAATAAATCGTACAGAGGACGTAGCAGTGAAAATTGCTCAGAGCCCAAAACTATATCATGCAGTGAGGATATTCGGTCGGCCGTAGTATCCTAGGTATGAAGTCAACAAATTTGAAAAAGGCAGTTCTGCATGCGATATTCACATTACGTTCGCAATATTAAAATCTGTCTAGACTTTCCCTGAAATTGTGCAGATGCAAATAAAGACTATTCTACGGACAAGTAATGAAAAAAAAAAAAATTAGTCCCTTCACTCCACTTACACAGTATTACCCTAAGTTAGCAAAATAATATCAATTAGCAAAATTACGCATATTCGATCATCAGCAAATTCAACGTATATCGAAAAATGGTCCCAACGAAATTTGTCACACGAGCAAAGTCCCTAAAATTTTTTTTGGAAATTAAATCGACATTGATACAGGGCGATGAAATAAAAAAAAACATTCGGCTTAACGATATAAGTTTTTTGGAAAGATATACCAAAAATAGACGCAGCATCCGCTATAGGTCCATATACAGTATTCGTCTGAGGTACCAGTATCTCGAAGGAATACGAAGCGCGAGGGTCTTTTTTGACGTCTGTCTGAATTTTCGAAAAAGACAAGACACCCCTGAATAACCCTTTCACCGTCGAACACAGCCATTTCACACGGCATTGTTCCGTAAGTCATACCGTCGTCGTTCTCCGGCTCGCTGGCGACTTCCGGCCCGTACAAAAAGCCCTCACCGGAAGTCGCGCTGCACGCGTCGCTCGGTGAATTGTTTTCGCGCCACGTCAACACGTAACATTTTTGCATGAGAATGTGTGTCGGCAAGATTTTTCTTCTGTTCCTTTTCTCATCTCTCTTTCTCTCTATCTTTCCCTTGTCTCACGATCCCTCTCATACGCCTACTCCGCATTCCGTTATATATCTATATACGTCCTCTTCCACGTCGTCCGTACATCTACCCGTAAAGCCGCTACGAGTCATCCCTTTAAAAAGTTCCATCCCCTTGCGAATATAAGGTAGCACGCAATTTCTCTTTTCCTTTTATCTTTTCTTCCCTTCTATTTTTTATCTCCTTCCATCCCTACACGCTTCACGCTTTTCCGCCACCCTGACTGCCCTCTGTCCAGCTTTGTCTTATTTTCATTTTTATTTTTTTCAATTTTCTCGCAAACGCAGCTTGCCAGCACTGACTGCATAGCCGTACTGCTTTGACTACGCTGTTGCTGAACCTTGGGCACAGCCACGTTTACCTTTTTTTTCTTTTTCTTCAAAGCCGTTCACACCGAATATTTTACTGTTCTCGCTCGACGGTTCTCGCAGTTACAGTTGCTTTATGCGACAGCCACGTCGTCCTGGTTCTCACCAAATTTGCATTCTCCACCGTCAAATAAATGCTGCTAGTGGACAACCCGTGGCGACCGACCCCTACGCAAAATTTATATATTCGAGATATGACATAAAAAATATATATATGTATAACTTTTCCGGGGAGGAAAATTCCCCCCCCCCCTCTCCTCTTCCCCCACTCTAACCTCTTGCATACCTACGCACACTCTTCCCGTACATCTCGCGCGTTTGACAATCCATTGTCTCAATCTGCCAGGAGTCTTTTTCTTTTTCATTTTTAAATGCATTCCATGCTTGCGAATTTATTGATTTTCTTGATACAAAGGAACTTTCTATTCTCAACGTTTCTTATAATATTTGAACATCAACGGAAGATGGAATAACGATTATATTACTCGTAGACGCGTCTCGTTTTCCCACGTAATTCTGTTTGACTATTTTCAAGCCCAAAGTGCTATGTTTCAATGGGATCCCTTACGCGAAATATCGCGAACCGTCGTTAACGAAATCGTGCCATTTGCACCCGGTGACCGTTCCCGATATGGTCGTGTGATAATAACATCGTCAGGCAATTAGACGTCCCTCGTAGAGAAAAATTTATAATAGTGGAATGAGTCGGAATAAATTTCTTCTTCCATGCCCCCCTCCTGACAAAAAATAACTCGTTATCACTACCTATATACGAGTCCTTGAACTGACTGATAGCGGATTCAGATAACGAGAGGAACTTGAAAAATATCGAAGGTCCTCCTAAGAAATAATAACGAGACGCGTTCTCAAGTGACGAATAAATTGGTAGCGGAGTAATTTTAGCTCGAGGACTTAAATAATTATCGAAGCCCCGTCGATACGATTTTATTACGTGACTCGAGAGACGAAGAAACAAACGATTCGACGTGACGTATTCATGTTCGTATATCGATAGACTAAACATGGTTTTGTTTCACCCCCCAAGATTTGTAAGGTGAAATACAAGAAGGAGAAAGAACATGGATTTCGAGCAAGCACTTTGCAATTTCAATATCTTTGAACCTCGGTATGTGCGTGAATCCAAACTCGAAAGTTCTCCTTGTTCGACGCAAACTTCAAGCGATAGGAATGAATACGGGAATTAATGCGAATTACTTGAACGCGAATTACTTGAACGCGAATTTCCACGCCTTGGATAAGAAGATTCCAAATAAGCGAGTCTACTGAAACTTTCAAGATTTTTACTATGTATAGCTGTTTCTTTGCCTCCCCCCCCACAACACCCACACTCGCTTTATCTCACTGCAGTAATTCTTGAAAATTCTGCGAGTTCCCTCCCTCTCCACCCACTTTTCACGTACCCCTACGTAGAGCTCGATAAATTAGTACTAAAACGAAAATAGTACGTAGCTTGGCTGGGAGTCACGGGCGAAAGCGTTTCCGCTAATGAATTTTTAAGTCCCGACGTTGCCGCCATCCGACGAAAACTTTTCCTCGCGCTAGCCGCGTCTTATTGAAAATTACTCTACGCCGTAGCGCGGGAGACCCGCCGTTCCGTCCTTGCACAGTTGGAATAATTAATTCCTACCAGACGCCCACTTAACGTTTCTCCGACCCCTAAATGGATCTCTACTGTTTACACGTGACGCCCTCGTATCGCCAGAGATCGTGACCGAGAGGCGACCGCATTCCTCAACTTTGAGAACGGAAATGACACTCGGTTATTGAGACGCCTTCCAATTTGTACAAGTGCCGCAGATGGGGACGGTGGCGCGTCGATCGCGTGTTGACTCGTATGGCGGAGGGATAGCGTCGGTAAAGAAGGTGTCTGCGTCGATATATGAACGTGATCTAACCTGACGTTATATGACGTAAGCAAACCTTAAACTGCTCTAATTTAAAAACTAAAACACCATTAAATAAAGTAAAGGTGATTTTCATGACCGGCGATTGTTCAGGAACGAGGCTGCATTCCGTTGGAAATTCAATTTGGGGACATCTATTTGCTTTCCTACGTATATACTTGTTATCGCAACAAGCGCTGGTGTACGTATAATTAAAATGAGTGGCAAAATAATTCCGACGTGAAAAACAGTGATTAACAGTGATACAGGGTTTGTATTAAAAGTTAATTAGAAATGACGATGCTAGTAAAATTTAATTTTTATAACTTTGAGGGTCTCCGAAGATCCCGTAGACAAAGGATACGAATAGGAGTAAATATTGGAAACGCGTGGATAAAGAAGAAGACTGAAAGTTGCCCTCTCGCATTTCCCACGTAGATGGCGAGAGAAACTTGAAAAAGAGTCTAAATTAATTTACCTCAGCCCCAAGAGAAATTTAATCATTCTTAATTCAAGCCTGGAAGGTTCGTGTGTATTACCCACAATGCAAAGACCTACCAGATCGAGACGGTCACTTAAGATACCATTAAGCAAGTAAATAGGCAGTTTTATGCGACTGGGAAGAGCGATGGTCTCCAGCGAAAAGTGTGAGACGGGCTTATCAGTCTTGTGGTGATAAAAAAATGTGGTTTTTCGTCTTAAGGAAAATTAAAAATACCTTATCCCTGCAGCACTCGAACGTTATTGAAAAATTGAGCTTAATACGAAGCGAAGACTTAATGAAGAAATAATAACCCACAGCAATATTTCTTATATCGCTTTGTAATTCGATGCACCATTTTTCGTAGGGTTCTAATGGTATACCTCTTGGTTGAGCAAGATGGTGGGCGAGCGGAATAAGAGGGTTTCTACTGTTTCCCCCAAGGGGTTGCCAGACGGTGCTACATCAAATTAAATGTCCGTCACGAAGGATCTAGGTCAATCCCCGTCGAGGTCAAGTAGTAAACTTTGTATTTTCTCTTAAAGCGTACAAGCAAGGAGACACACAATATCTTCATTTATTATTTTCTTTATCTTTTTTTCTCCCGCCAGCAACGGTCCTGAAATAAAGTCAGCTCCGTACCAACGGCAGGGCACACGAGCTTTTTCAACATTTCCCTAGACACTTTTCTCAAAGTCTCCACCTGGTCGTTTCACGGTAATGCCTTCCGTTACGTTGGTCAGACTGGGATTCTAAATGTTCCTGCATAATGGCGAACGATGCCATCCAATTTGGCAGATTCCCTATGAAGGAACAATTTCAGGTGCAGATCCTGGCAAAAAAGGAAACATTTCAAACGAAAACTATCCGGACTGACGAAACTTAAATCCAACGAACAGTCGTACATGAGTTATTGCTAACGTACTATAGTAAAACAGTCGAACCCTAAGGTCTGGTCGATATTAAAAATTCACCATAAAAATATTCCCTCGATCCTCCTAAACTCGAAAAATCTGCTCGATCGTAATTCCAAGTCGTTTTGAGAAACTTTTGGAGCTTGGCTAGCGTTTCCATTTAGCTCGGCGTTGAATCGTCTCTGAAATATCGTAACGCTAGAATTTTTGACAAAAAAGTTAAAGAAAAACAAATGAAAGAAAGTTGAGCAAAGTAAAAGAGCAGAGAGACTGTGTGACGTCAGTCTGGATAAGATAGCTATAGGTATACAGATGTTATTCGTACCTCTATGTTTTACAGCCGATACTGAGCAAGCACTCTTCTTACAATACTATACTGTACTATAGCGTACTATACTATACCGCGCTACACCGTACAATACCATAGTAATACCTATATCGAGGAATCAATGTTTTTCTCCCTATTCCTCTCGCAATCCTCCAATTTCCTACGATTCGCAAAAACGCCATCCTGAATTCCTCTTGGATTGGTGAAACCCACTCAGGAACCGAACACACACTAAGCAATGGTTGCCCATTGCTGGTTTTATTGTTGCTACGTGTACCTAAAGACCGAAGATAGAAAAGGACACACGCTGCCGGCCAAGTAAGCGAATTAACTTGGTTCAAGCGACAATTTTCACGTGACAAGGAAGGACGCAGCCAACCGCTGTCGCCCCTATCGTTTCTAATAGGTCGTGTTCACGTAGCGCGACAACTATCGAGGTTGGCACTGAAGACAGTCTTCGAAAAAGGAGACTCGTAATTGAATAACCTTTATCTGCCAGAGGTAATCTCATTGCTCGCATACGATGCTCTTCATCGAGTAGTTCGCGTTACGAAAAAGCTGTGTTTTTATTCTCATTTTGAGTTTCAAAAATTTTTTTTTACCGTAGATAATCGAAAGGTATTTCGTAGGGGCGTGAAAGGAAAGCAACCCCCATTCTCTGTACAATCCGTTCTAGAGTCACGCGCTTTTCGCATTTCCGTATATCCCTGGAATTTGCATTCCTATGTTTCCATGCATTTTTCTCTTTTTTTTTTTTTAATTTCCGAGGTACAGAGATAAGTCACTGTTGGGTAAAAGAAAAAATTAAATGAATTTTGAAGCTGGTGACGTGGACTTGGGAAACTTTTAAAGGACGAACTCTCAATTTTTTATAGGACTTTTTTTTTTAGACGCTCGAGAGAGAAGGAATACAGGGCAAAGGACTCGCTCCAATAACGCAGAGAATCTTTCTCGCTGATACGGGGAAAACCCGACGGGCTTTCCCACGACGCGAACTAATAATCGAATTCCTAACTTTGTGGAATTTGTTTCAGTTCCCGAGAATAGTTACGGAAATAAGTCTCCCGCGCGAGCAGCTTCTTCAATTCCTCTCGATGCTTTCCGGTACCTCTCCTGCATAAGTTCACAATGAGTATTCCAAGGGGAGGCTGTCCCTATTACTCTCCAGAGAATCGCACCTTTCAGCAACCACCTTCGTACTCGTCCTATGATTTATCCTGCCCCAAACGTTGAAAATCCCGTCAATTCCTCGTTTTCATATTTTACAAAAGTTTTTCCGACACTGTGCAATTAAACTGCGTGTCTTCGCCCTCGTCCAAGGCCCCGCCACTGTATAAAGGGACAGCGAGAAAAAGAAAGAGCTGCTGAAAAATAATAATTTATCAAAGTCCCATTTCTTTTTTTTTTGTTTTCACCAGTTTCAAAATACTATTTATAAATGGCTTCTTTTTGTAAAGCCACTTGACACTGATTAAAACCATTCGCTTTTGTTTTCGAGGCCGGTGCCCATCAGCACGCACATCCTGAAGTCAGCCCTACAACGGGGCTTCGCTCCTGAATCATACCCAACGTACAGTACCCCCACGAAAACGTCATATAGGTGGAATATAGTAGAAAAAATATATTTTTTATTATACATGTATATTTGTAATATACAATTTTTTATAGCACGCATATCCCGTATACATATATATCGAATATATTTTACATATATTTTCGATTATTTTCTATAGA
Organism: Cephus spinipes; assembly: GCA_963971525.1. Taxonomy (NCBI): domain Eukaryota; kingdom Metazoa; phylum Arthropoda; class Insecta; order Hymenoptera; family Cephidae; genus Cephus; species Cephus spinipes. Next base: position 31,275,245 of record OZ020572.1, on the reverse strand, counting down.
TGTGATAAACGATTAATAAATTGAGATAAAAAAATTATTTTGTTCTTTTACGTAACAGATTCATGATAACGAGATGAAGCTTCAACCAGCCAGCCACCCCATTTTGAGAATTAGCCATATGTATGTACACATATATGGATCGTCCATAGAAAGACGATAAGAAGTAGCAATAATAAATAAATGAATTATTCGTCCAATAATAAATATTGTTAAAGTCACCGTGATTTTTTTTCCAGCTAATATCGCACGTCCAGAGGGATCCTTCCCTTAATGGCATAAGGGTGAAAAGAAATGCGAAAGCTTTTCCGATGTACTTCGGTATTCGAGAATGGCCACCGCGTGATTAATATTGGTACAACAATGATTTAGCTACCCTCCTTGTTGTTATACCTTCTCTCTTTTTTTCTCGTTGGCGAGAGAGCCGGCTACACGGGAAAGATAATTTACTATCAGCAGCCGCGGGTAGGCGCGGCAACCGTTATCCTTCGTAATTAATAAAATGATTAAACGGGGCTCCCTTCGTTCCTCATTAATAACAGGAAGGAACGGCAAGACATTAGTAATACCTTTACGACATTCGCTCCGAGTGAAGGAAGAGGTCTGCCTTCGTGGTGGAAAGCTCGATTAAAGCTCTGGCAGAAAAATGCCGGGGATTATTCGCCATTCGAGGATTAAGCTCGGTAAACTTGTAAAAATGTGAATGGAGCAAACCCCGTCTGGCAGTAACGGGGTGTAGCTCGTATGTTACTGATATGAGCTTGCGGTGCTTTCGATTCCGTAAAAGAGTTCGCGGTGAAAGCAGCAAGGAGAATGTGAAATATTCTAAGAGACTTTTTGATAATATGGTGCTTCAAGATTTTCCACCCTCTCTCCCACTTCCGTCCATATATACTTTGTATACGCCCCTTGCTGATTTCCCTGTTCACTCTGTCTGACCAAACACGGTCCTTACCTACTAGCTAGTACTTTTATCTAAATCAATTCTAGTTAAGAGACAAAAGCACAAATAGGTTAACGTGATATATGAAAATTGAAAAATCCTGAAGGAAAATATTTTTGTGACAAAATTACCTGAATTCATATAAAAAAAGAGTACTTAACGCGATTTTTCGGGTAAAATTGATTTGGATAATTTTTATTTTTATTCTTTGATTATGGAATTAGGAAAAACGTTATCTCGTAGATAACGTCGATGCCAGGATATGAGCTTGCGGTGCTTTCAATTCCGTAAAAGAGTTCGCGGTGAAAGCAGCAAGGAGAATGTGAAATATTCTAAGAGACTTTTTGATAATATGGTGCTTCAAGATTTTCCACCCTCTCTCCCACTTCGGTCCATATATACTTTGTATACGCCCCTTGCAGATTTCCCTGGTTACTCTGTCTGACTAAACACATTCCTTACCTACTAGCTAGTACTTTTACCTAAATCAGCTCTAGTTAAGAGGCAAAAGCACAGATAGGTTAACGTGATATATAAAAATTGAAAAATCCTGAAGGAAAATATTTTTGTGACAAAATTTCCTGAATTCATATAAAAAACGAGTAACGCGATTTTTCGGGTAAAATTGATTTGGATAATTTTTATTTTTATTCGTCGATTATGGAATTAGGAAAAAGGTTATCTCGTAGATAACGTCGATGCCAGGATACGCGTTTTTTTTTTTTTTTTTGAAAATTATCTCTCAGCGTTACGTGGATACGAAAGGTATCTCGTCTTTGTTATCGTACATTTGTTTGAAGGTAAAGCACATTTCGACTAGATGGAAAGCTCGCCTGGTGTATCCTGACAAGGGATGAAAGTTACGCAAGATGCCGGACGGATAAGGGATGAAGGAATTAGAATGGATGGTGCTACCTACCGCCTTGGAGAATTAGGCTGTTTCCATTTGAAAGGGAGAACTCCGAAAGCTGTGTGAAGTGCAGAAAGGATTGATAACAATGGGATGGAAAGTTATTAACGGAAGAGAAATTGATACTTGGAAAGCTTCGCGGTGTCGAGCTTTTGGAAGACCCTTTGTTGTCTGGCCTAGTACTCGGACGTGACCTCTTCCACTTTCTAGGGTTCGTGATGATCTGAGAGACTGCACTTTACGTAAGGTGGCTACATGCGTCTACTGGATACCCAACTCTTGGCTGGGACGGAATGTCTGGTTAGTTGGTAGCGCATGTCGAAGAAGCTTAATTAATAGTGAAACAAGAGACTAACCAGTACGGAAAGCTTGCAAGCTGCTGGCAGTACTGCCTTAGGTATACGTGAGAAACATTTCAGAGTCCTGGTTGTCGCGGGACACCCAATATCGCGGAGAGAAGTTTGCTTTCGTTAATATTAATTAATCGATAAATAAGATACGCGTGCACCCCTTCCTGTGTAAATCACTGCAGGCTGTTTGTAAGAAAGATTTATCGAAAATTATTACCTTGAATTATCGTGCCTTATTGGTTTTTATTGTATCTTGTATTTACTCACAAAATTTTATTACTTTATTAATTACCATAGCCGTCTTGTCGTCAATAATTGTATCTGTTCTAAAGTAGCACCCATGTCGTAATTTGACCTGTGACCTTACGGGTGATACACGTAATCTCGGAATACAGCATCAGAATTCTTGCATTGAGATGTGAAAAAATTAAAAATAGAAGAGAGCGCAAAGTGAGGGATTCCGAGGAAAATCTTCGCTCTCGGCAGAGCGCGGGTAAAATTTCATGAAGTCGAGGCGTCGCGACGCCCGAGATAAAATTTTTACATGCCAACGACGTAAGCCTGCTGATAATAATTTCATATGCATCTTCGACGTAGAATTGGAATCGAAAATTCATAAGGACTTATCGACCCATGAAAATATCTGTTAAATCGAGCATTTCTTTAGTGCGGATAAAAAAAATTAAATGAGAAATCGTATTTTTTCCCAAAAAAAATTCTACCATCCACTTTTCGAACAATTTCCCTCATGGTACTCGAACAATGCGCAAAACTATATTCGAGGAAACCAGCGAGGAATAAACATTCCTCAGGATGACTTCTGGGCCTAATACCTTTCAACGATCTACGTACAAACATCCTATTTTTATATTCTGGACAGTTGCCGAGGTACTGTGGCGCACAAGTGTTTTGGTTTCCGGTTCCGGTCTGCATTTACGTCTGAATGTTTCATTGTCGAAATTCTATCTTGCATGGGCGATATAATACGAGGGCGCGGTTGACCCGGATTACGTCCAAAGGTCCATTCGACGTCCCGGCCATGACTTTTTCCCTATAAGTAATTAACTGATTACTAATTAGTAATATTTATAGTGTCTCTATTTAAAATTCAAAAATCCCTAGTAAGATAGCACTCCCAAGTGCATGGTAAACTTTTGTGCATCGTAGAACTCGGTATAGTAGATTCGTCGTAATTTGATAAAGAATATGCCGGAATGAGGTAAGGGTTGATGGGAAACAGTAGGAAACAGGGGATGAAGATGAAATTCAAAAATCCCTAATAATATCCCTAATAATAGCACCCCTAAGTGCACTGTAAACTGTTGCGCATCGTAGAACTCGGTATAGTATATTCGTCATAATTTAATAAAGAGTATGCCGGAATGAAGTAAGGGTTGATGCGAATCAGTAGGAAGAAGGGGATGAAGAGAATTTGAAAATCTGTAGGGTTGTCTGTGCCTGTACATGCGAATGAATGATTCGAGTCAGGCATAGCTCGTTACGAACGTTTGCCTTTGTATCTTTTCACCCTTGTCTTACTTTAGGAGTCGAACTACAATGCAATTAGCGAAGAAACGAAGCAGGAGAAACCGGCTGGAAATCCAGTGGCGTTTTCCTTTTCACCTAACTCGAGGCAAACTCGAAGGTCCCACTACTTTTTACCATCCCTTAATACGCACCTTCACAATAGAAGGGATGGATTACTGCTTGGAACGTGCCAATAAAAAATGCATAGAAAACCGGAAATTTTTAACTTTCAAATTGACCGAGTCGTGTGTGGCCGTATAACCTAACCTATTTTATGGGAGAGAGAATTCCGTTATACCCTGTTCATGCTAAGTAAAACCGTATAAATCTACTGGCTGGGATAGATCGTGTTTAATCAAGGAGGATCTCGATCGCTGTCTAGATAAATTATTCATACGGTCTATATACGGTTACCAATGTACATCTAGCCGGTTGAGCATTAACAATATTTTTGAACAATGAATAAATCAAAGACTTTTACATATAATTATCTCGAGGAAAAATATAAAATAAAAACCTATGCGTCCCACCAGACGTTCTCGTTCTCGTAATTTCTATATACGAACATATCTATTGTAACTTATTTTCTTAACTCGAAACCCATCACGTACCTCCGAGCTAATCCATGTCGCCTTCGGCCGTCCAACCTTCGTGCATGCAAGGCGGGCGCCGGCCTATTCTTTTTTTTTCAGGAACTGACGAGCCGATAGACAGATAAGAAAACTATCAACAGATAACCCGGGAGCACGAGGCAGCTCGAAACGTCCCGATTGGTGTCCCAAGACAGACTGACTTTGAGAATAGTCAAATTCGTAAATTAATTCTGATTGTGAGACGAAAAATCAGGACACACTATATATCGACAAAATAAATTCGGGATGATAAAACATAAAATTCTTTAGGTTTACTTTTCCATTATTATTAATCTCAATTTAATTAACGATATTCATATTGTGCGAATATTTAATAATTACTAGTTAAGTACTCTTCTCCGTGTATACACCATTTAATTTCTGCCTACCTGAATCTGGTCAGATGCAAGAAGCGTCGGGGCGTCAGGTATTCGACAAGAGACGTCGACGTCCCGACGACGTTGCTTTTGCGAAAAGTAGAATTTTCGATTTCACCGAGAAAATGCAATGACGTACGATTATTGAAACTATTCCCTGCTCTCGACGTACGTGCCGCGGCAAGAAGAGAGAAACAGGCGAGGGCTGGTGAGCCATGATGGAATATCTGGTAGTGGGACCAGAAGGAGAGGAACAAAGCAAATAAGCAAAGCCAATAAAGAATGGGAACTCGAAGAAATATAGTGTGTACATGCTTTGGCATTCGACGTCTCCACGTCACCCCTTCGCGTTATACAGAATGTAGCCGCATATGTACCTTCCGTTACTTATTTGGATGTGTCAAGTCGACGCGCCTGGCACGAGGGTAACATAACAACGTAAATCTTATTTAACCCTCCCATTCGCGAATTTTCAATATTTCGATATCGGACCCTCTCCCGCGTGCTCCTACTAAAATCTTCAGATTTCCATACATTTTCAACCTCTCCCCTACTCGCGTATTACGTAACAAGGGATAATTCTTCAATATTTCATACTTTCAAAAAATGCACGACACCCTACGTCCAAAAATTTCGATCTCTACCACCACGTACATAGCTCCACTGCTACCCAGCATCTATTTGGTACGGATGACAATTTTTTTCATTCAGGCAATACTCGATCACTTTATTGCCTGATGAACCAAATTCAGATTTTGTGGGCAAAGTACAATTATTATTGTCGAGTCAAAGTCACGTGTTCGTTGTTATAGCTAATTGGGAAAATTTTAACAGGGTGGTTAACGTCTATATGATAATAGCCAAGTTCCCACGAGTGCGATTCCGAAGGAGTAATATCGAGTCGTAAGGGTAGTGTCTCGAGGATTGGCAATTTCGATCGGAATCGCAAGAGAGAATGATTTTTATTGTAACGAGATGGCGCAGCCGTTTCCCTCGCTCTTCCGTTTCACTTCGTAGCGCCGATATGCTTGCGCAGTGCATTTCATTTGATTCGATAGTCATAGGAAAGTAATGCGTTCCTTATTTCTTTTATTTCTTACTTTTTAGTACACTGGAACGACACGGGCGCACCCATCGCTGCTGTTTTCCGAACGCCTGTCGATCTATTGAAAGACCCTCAAAAACACGTGTAAAAAACTATAGCAAGTACAGGAGTGTCGTGAATTCATTTAAAAAAAATTTTTGAAATCATATTACTAATGCCAAGTACACGAGTCACTACATATCTGCTTATTACGCGATCTGGCACTAAACATCACCGCTGACTCTCCTCTCTTACCTCACCGCCCGGCGTCAACAAGCAGGACGCCATTAATGACGCCCAGTCACACGACTATTTGTCGCCTTGGCTGTATCGCCGGTTGCCGGTACTAGGCGCGAGACTCGACCGAATCCCTCGATTTCACATTATCTTTCGGGGATCGATAAGACCTAACGTATAATAAACATATACAATTTCTCTATATTTCTTACTTACCCATTGCAGGAGCGTAGATATTAAGGTACAAGCAATCTTCGCTTTGATTTCTTAAATGAGGTAACAATCGTCTCAAGTATTCAAGTCTGCCCTTGGGCATTCTCTCCAAAGCTTCCTGCTCGTTTGAGATGTCCGGTAGCTTTTGAGGACAGACAGGACCCACGGAATCCGATAACCTGTTATCGGACAATAAAATAATATAGTATCGTAGAATACTTCTATAATAAAATATATATCATGTATAAATACACGAACAATAAAAGAACGAAAGACGATACCGACTGATACGAAGATATACGTCTATTTGAATTTTTTTTTTGATCTGAGAGAATACGTTGGCAGCATATTGATCCGATATGTTAATCTATGACGTGCAGATTTGATCGACTGATAAAAATCCATGACAGTGGATCACGTCAGATAAATTATAATGGCAGAAGCAGCGCAGTAGCCTAGTCGATGGTTTCTCAAGGGAACGTCACGTTCCATTGTCCCGACTAATTACGTTATTATTACGTGTATTTAGGTTACAATACATAAATGCCAGGACCTGGGTACTCACCTGACTCCGTCCCAGGGGCTTGGTGCCCTGGTGGGCGAGAACCTGTTCCCACCGACAGGCGGCGTTGCGTAAGGGATGCCGAGGTAGACGTCGATGGGCTTTAAAAATTTCACGTACTCGAAGGACTGTACGACACCTTGTATTTTGCCGTACCGAGTCTGTACGATTCGCGGATTTAATTTGGTCTTAATCGAGAGTGAAAACACAGGCGGAGCGATTAGGCATATAAGAATTAGAAAAAGTTCCATTTTGCCAGTTTTGAGCAGTCCTTATCAGCGATCAATTAAAACCCTTCCCGGACTCCGTAAAATTCACTGTATAAATTATATTTACACACTGAGCACGTTCCTCCGGTTGAACTTGTACTTCATCTTGGAATTCGCGCAACTTTAATCTTGGTACCTGGATTTATCGTTTTTACCTGAAATAACATTTTTCTCTTGCATTCACTGAATATATCGTGCATACCATTATTCATTATAAGACTAATTAATAATACGTATCGAGAGGTACGAACAGCCTCATTGTTTCGTATAAACAGTTTATATAATTATCAAACTGTCCAAAAGCTATTAAAAACCCGAAAAATCGTTGATTTCCCGAATTTACGTAAATTATATAAAATTAATTAACCCCCCTTCTCACCCGTCTTTATATACCACCACGTATCATTCAACGTCAAAAATATCTTTTTCTTCGACAAATACGCTTCGACTGTCGCGTGCGAGCTTGCGTTATCAGGCGAATGTGCTATATCGACACGGCGATAACAAGACGGTGCAAAAGGAATGCAGAAGCGTCGAGACGTAAGGAAAAGCTCGCGCATGTGAGACCATTATGGAAATCAGTAGTTATCGGTAGGAGCTGTTACCCCGGTTAACGTGGGATGAGATTTCAAGCCCGCGTAACAGGATCACGTCCTCGTCATAGGAGAAGCACAACCCTGGCTACAGATAAGATGTTTCGTGCTCGACTTTTCTTTATAATTTTATTCCCTTATCTCCGCCGCTCCTTTCTCATTTTATCTCTTAACTTTCTCGCCGCCGCTGCACCCCGATGAAATTCAAGTATCTCGCTGTGGATTCACCCTTAAATCTCTTGCGTCATACATTACGCTCAGACTCACGTGTGCCAACCTAGCAGTCTTTATCTTGCGCGTATGCGATTCTACGTTTGCTCCGTATTTATACCTGGACGTTTGACCTACATTCCAATTTACATACAACGGTACTACCTGATATATATGTGCACGTATAACTACATCGAATTAACCTTAGAAACTTTTCTCTAGGTTAGGTGGAGGTTACCTGTAGCTGTAGTTGCGTAATATTATACAGGTAGGTGGACTCGACTCAATTCCAATTCTCTAGCTGTATTAAGTATATCTATATGTATATATGCTATATCAGTAATGCCGAACGTACCTATCGAGTTGAACATTCAATTCCGATTAGCCTTTACAGCTGGATTATTGTCAGTCTCGATGCGTGCTTTTGGGTAAAATCGTATCGAACATAGCGATGCGCTATGATCCTGACGCTTTTGATTATACACGGAAGAATAGCGTCTGCACGCTGGGTATAGGCTACGGGCTAAGGGACTACGTAATTCATTTGACTGCTAATTAGTGTTAATTAGCACCCGGCCAATTCCCAAAAGTATCCAGGGTTAGGTCTGGGTGTCTATGACCTCGGCTCTTATTTCAGATCCGGGAGATTCGCGGAATGCGAAGAGAATGGCCTCGTCTCTCCGGGTTTTATATTAATTTATATTTAATTAACGTATTTCCTTTTTAACGTCGTGAGTCGTCCAAATTTGTCCGTCTCACCCGTCAACTTTTCTCCGTCCTTGTTCTTTAGTCGCGTAAAGCGTTATCTTTTTTTTTTTAATTCTTTTTTTTATTCTCCCGCTACCGCTTAATTATTCATTTCTTTATGTTCCTTTCTCCCTTTATTCTTTCACCAACAATATCGATCCACTTTCCCACGAAGGAAGTCCGCATGTCGACTGGTATTCCGTAACGGATCAGTCTGAAACAAAGAAAACAGATATATGGATTAAATTTAAAGATCCAATACAGTGACATTGAATCGATCGATTCGATTAATTGGGTCATATCGGAAATCTAAAATTAATAATAAATAAATCCCTAATTAAAATATCGCCTGGTATCTTTTTTTGTTAATCTTGATAAGGAAAAAAAATAGTTACCTCAGAAAAAATATACTGTTCAAATATCGCAACAGAATATTTGGTAAGGAGAGAGTATATATGGTGGACAAATATTAAGTACTCCGAAAAAAAAATACTGAAAGCCAAGATGATGGGGATCAATTTCCATGTCAATAATGATAAAAAAAAAGTTTATTTCCATAATTTCGTCGATGGTGTATCGTCGTTTCTATTTTACCATATTATATAAAAAAAAATTTTCGAATTTCGAAACTCGTCGAGGTACAACATCCAGACATTTCTACGTCTTCGTTTACCTCGTTTCAATATATTATTGGATATTTCGCAAAATATTGAATTACCACAATTTCTCATACCCGCGATATAACGCGATATGAAATATGTATACAATAGTTAATCGATGAATTTACGTTTTCATCTCTTGTATACCGGGTGCTTGTTTGTTCAAAAGCACCGACAGGTTATTTGGTTTATTTCATTGCTACAGAAAAGCCAACATCACTTGGACAGTATAAGCCGATTATACGTATATAAATATATAATTACGTACAAAACTCTCTTCTGCGACATGCTAAAATAATTAGTAGACTCAGTTATATAAAACGACTATAACATTTATCTAATATTCCACGTATGTACGCTATCCTGTTCGAAACACGAGAGACTAACCGAACCGTGCTTAATCTTTCGTATAACTATATATATAAATTTCGTATCGCGCTTTGACATATTGCCTACCATTAAGCTCACAATCGTATATGAAAGGGGTCCTTTGAATGAATTCAGTGACATAATCGCATATACGAAAATACGATGAATCTTGCATCAAACGATGCTCCGACGTTGACGTACAAATTTCGTGAAGTTCTGGTAAATTTGTGAACACACACGTCATTCTACTGAGCAAACTACTTGAGAGCTGAACTGGTGTCTCGTCGGTACTTCGTACCGAATGTCAACTGGCTTTAGATGCTTTAATCAGACGCATAGGAATAGTCAGGGTATACAGTAAACTGATAATCGTAATACGTACCGGGATACCGGTCGATTCAACATAAAAATCCACGGGTGGCATATGAAAATTTTTTTCCCATAAGTTACGTAAATCGATTATTACAGTATAGCTTCTCCGATCATTAAGGGCTTATAGTCGAAGATAAATGGTGCCAATGGCAATAGGTTCGACGGGATAACCTAAGACCTATAGGTTAGGTCGAATCCTATCGGAGAAACAGGATCTACCCCTGTAGGCTAGAGGGTAAGTATCCAGCATGGCGTTACCGACACGATATCTGGAGATCTAACTTGGGCAACTGAAGATGCAAGTAGTGGTGGGTTTAGGCCTTCTCCTAGTAGTAATAATTGTTTAGGTCAGATATACCGTACAATGATAGGAGAACCTGTAGTGATGTATATTACATCGTGAGCCTGGTATAGGTATAGGTCAACTCCCAGAGAGCTTGGCTTCCGGGACAGTTCCTTCTTGCTTGAGCCACCCTTAAGCTTCCTTCCTGAAGCTTCTGCTATTTATAGCCTGCTCCTCGTATTCTAGGGTAAGTGATAATTATTTAGGATAGTTATACCGTGCGTGTGATGTAGTTTGGTATTATGAGGTTCCGTGGGGAGGGGGGAGGCCGGAAAGAGGGTGGGTGGGTGGCGTTGTTGGTCTTATCGTTACTAGAGCCTTCGAAGAGCCTTGTGAGCCTCGTTAGAGCCGCCATTATTCTCTCAGGATGGACATGTAATGGCGTCGATTATCGTATAACACAAATTTCTTTTTTTTTCTTTTTTTTTTTTTTTTTTCGTACGACTACCGTGACTTTGCGTTCCCTCGTGGATTTTATGGGGTTTCCTTACACCGTGCTGGTATACTATGTGATTATACATAGAAAAATAGTAAAATGGATATTCGCGTTCAGCAAGACGTAGAGGATGTAGCAGAGTATAAAATAGTTAACAAAATTTATAATACGTTACCCATAGTTGGGTATGAAGTATCCATACGACGTATTTACGTGTAATCATTACGATGCTTCAGGTAATAAAATTCACGGATTTTCAATCCTTGCGAAATTCATATGGGGATCGAGACGGTTGAATGGAACCTTGCATGAAAAGGAACAAATAAATTGGACACAAACAATACAGAATCGATAGAAGGTATCATCACCAAAGTAAGGTATTTGATCCAGGTGCTCGTTAACGGTTTTGGTTACAAGGTGTCCAACCCGATCGTGCAGCAGTAAGGCAATACTGGCTGACGCGATCGAAGATCAAAGAATAAAATAGACTGCTGAGGATACATTGGGAAACAATTAAAAGATGAAGTCAGGACTCCTTGGCAACCCTCACTATAAAATAGTCAGGGGAGAATCTTCTGGTTAGTTCATATCTTTTTCTCAAGGTGGATGACGTCACGTGATGACAACAGTAATTCTCAAAATCCCTCGAGCCAAAAAGGCTTAACACCCTTTATCAGGCCCCCCTGATACAAGATCCGAATAAATCTGATTAGACTGATCGGATTCATACTTTTTCCTGATTCGTGATTTTTCCATGGATCGCCTCGATCGTTATGGAAATAGATCATGGCGCTATTTCCCTCTTATGGGGGTCTGTGGTTTTTTTGTATGTCTCATCCCTCTCGATAGACGGTTCTGGGTCGACACTACAATTCCTTGGCGTTATCAGGGCCGTAAACGCTTGATGCATCCCTAGGCGTACTTTTGTGACGTCACGTAGCGAGTAAAGTATTTGTGTATAGTATTGACATGGTACAGTATTATCTTTGTGAAATATATTGACTATCCGGAAATGGAATATGTGACTTGGTTGCGTCTTCCACTTTCTCGGAGACGTCAGAGACTCCGAGGTGGTCCGACGGTCGTTTTCATTCGATTGTATGTAAAATGTCATGGATATCGCGTCTTCTTATATGAAGAATAAAAGTTCGATCCCCAAGGAATCTGTGCTTTCTCCGTCGGTTGAAACTTTGTCCGAAAGCACAGAAAAGCTCGTAGAGTCTCTCTTTAGTTTGTAAAGTGGAATTTGAAGTCTTCGGAAATGATTTCTAATTTAATTTTTTTTTTTTTATTCTTTAGCGTTTGTTTCCTCTCTTCGTTCTATTCTTTTTTTTTCTCTTTATTCACTCGCGTGACCCGTACTTTTCTTAAGGGAATAAAAGAGAGAGAGAATCATGTTTCATAAAGAGCAGCTTCCGTCGAAAAGCTTTACTTCTTATTTGCACTGAAATTCTTTCGTCGGTTGCTTCCGTGAAGAGGTACTTCAAGGAAGACAAAAGAAGAGGAAAGGGCGGCCAGGGGAGAGGGGAGCAGGGAACAAAAATAAGAATAAGGGACATAGAGGGAAAAAAAAGGAAAAAGAATATTCTTCAGAAAAATCAGTGCTTGCCATCCCTGAAGGTCTAAACAGTGAGTAGACGTCTTCTATGGTTCGAGTGAAAGCTCACTGGAGCGCCAGAATGAATGATTATGTTTGCACTTAATGACAGTTTGGATAATGGATCATTTTACTGTGGAAGATCGTATCTCGTTACGTTTTACTTTATTCTTTACTTAAGAATCGTTATATTCCACCAGACCCCAAATCGATGGCTGTTGTCTCATAATCATCAAATTCCCAAGAAATCATTGTGTGTACGTACGTAGGGCTGTCAGTCGTTCATGCCTTCCTGACAGTTTCAATATTATTTTTCCCATCTACACGAACTGATTAGTTTCGGATCGATAGCCGCCCGAAAGACAAACTGCCTTTTGAATATAGGGATACTGTATGGCAATTTCGAGTTCGATATTAATACCCGAAAAATGCACGGGCACCCAAAAATCGGCCGAAATACAGAAAGTGTAAAATTATGAAAATTTTTTATAAATGAGAAAAATAATCTTGAAATTATAAAGGAATGAACACGGGGCAGTGTACAGCCGTACAGAATCTTTAATCTTTTGTCTTCCGGTCCAGGTCCCGTTTCGCTAATGGGATTCGGGAAAAAGTCTGACTTGGCTATTATTGAAATTTAATAAGAAAAACCTATTGGAATAAACAGAAGACTATCCATCACTCTTGACGTCTCACCTAGTCATGGAAAAAGTTTTGTCCGTAGCTTAATGCTGGTACGCACTGTATGTATGGTGAATGGTGGCTTTTGTTTTGTCGCACACGACGGTGCTGCCATCTTGGGATATTATTTATTGCAAAAGACAAAGCTGTTCTATCGGTTAAAATTCCATGTTAGACTTTCCCTCCCTCTGGCATAAGATTTATGTTAAGGTATCGAATATCGAAAATAACTTAAAAGTTTGACATCGATTTTACGCGATGCCTATTGGTCTCGTCATTCGATGCGTGAGAATTATTCACTTGGTATGCGCGGGCAGATATAGTCAATTTGACAGACTGCGGTTATTATAAATGTAGATATGAAATAATTTTTTAATCCTTATGAAGTACTGATTCGGTCTGGGGCTTTTGACTGCCCTTATATTTAATTGGAAAACTTTGGCAATCTCTCATATGCATAAATGTATAAAATTTGTCGTGGCTTAATTAATCTATTCCTTATGATATTCCAATATTAGGGTTTATTCGCATACAGTTCTAAATGGGAAATTCTTCTACCCATAGGTTAGAGAAACAAATTTTTATGAATGATCTATTTACTTATATATCAATCATCAAATTGATATTGCAATTTCATAAAGCGTCATGGCACAACCTGAACTTTTTATGGCGTTTATTAAATCCGATTGGAATGGATCTAAACTTCTTTTTTTATTGCTTCCTTCCACGGTCCTTAGTTAGGATTTTACAACTTCAACAGGCATTCATTAAGCTAATGATTTTATGGTCGCTCGAAGACGTCTTTATGCCGTAAATTGACGTTGGCGCCTCATTCATCGAAATCTTCAGAGCTCGTAAGCTTTTACGTACTAAAACGTTACAATTTGGCTAGCTAGGTAGTCAGAGCATCGTCCTAAAACCGATTAAAATTATACTCATAGACCATATAGGATCCCGGAGAGATACATGATGTACAAAATAACTGTAGATTCATTAAAGATAAGAGTACAATTTTTTTTTAATCAATTTAACAAAAACGAGATGCCAAGTTCATGCAACCCATTGGCGCTTGGTTGTATCAGATTGGAGTACAGTGACAATAGCGGTTACCCGACGTACTCACAATGCGCGAACTACCTTCGTTTACGGAACAATACTACTAGTCGGGTAAGTTTCCACGTACGCGTACGTTGTGTAATGCCCTGTCGCAATTACAAAAAAAAAATTCTTTCAAAACAATCTTCGCAGTCTCTCATTCACCAATTTCCATTATCAACCTCATAAAATATATTTTCTGTACAAACTTTAAGCCTTATTAAAAAAATAACTTTTACGTCTTTTCCCTAATAAATAATAAACACACAATTTTCCACGTTTCCATTAGGAATTTTCAACCCGAGACATAAACTTCAAGGGGACTAACGTGTCCCATTCGTCCACTGATCATCAACGTAATTTTCGTTTCGTGAAGTACATAATAAATGAGGTCGTACCGACTTAAATTTTAATCGTCGCCATGACAACGGCACGAGATGTTTGAAATACTGTTTATTTCCGTGTATATGCGCATTGTACCGATTAGTCACGCCTTTCCCAATTACGTGTGTATCACGTACGTATCTCGCCACCAAACCATATAGGCATCCACTTACGCACGTACGTATCCTCGTATACAGAGACATGTATGTATACATTGCCTTCCCTTCTCCCATTTCACGATCCTTTGAAATACCTCTTTATACAAGCCAGGATCGATTCACTAAGTAGACTAACTGACCGAGAATGCCCATAACGATGGGTATTTCAACGAGCTCTAAAATAAGATTAATAGGAAGCTGGATACTTGGACATGATTAACGTGCAATTTCAGCGACTATACGGTGCTATAAACTCGTTTCTCTAGTACAATTGAGTCTCAAGGTATAACGTAGGTATCGATGCTTGAACGTAAGCATTGTTTACAGATTGGTTGACACGAGCGACCAGATATATCGAATTTAACTAATTAGTAATCTGGTACTATATTAAGGTTAAGTTTATACTAATTAACAGATTATCTTTATATAATATATAATTAATTATATCGTTCGAGTAACAACGTGCTTTAGGATATTATTGATACAGTCCTGTTTACTTAAGGTAAATTACAGGTAAGGTATGTAATTGGCAAGTTGGTACAGGCTGGTTAAGGAAACTTAAAGCTTACGGGTATGGATAAGAACCAATTAGGTCAGAGCATCGAAGAGAGATTAAATCTGACGTTTGAAAAGGTATTTGAAAAAACAAATTGGTGGAATGAAAAAAAAAGCTAATAGGTTTCTCTCTCTCTTACGTATATAAGTACATATATACCTATTTGCTGGCATTGTATACGTATTTATACCTGCCTCTTTCTCCAGCAGCACGATCTCGACAGAATCTCTTGACCAAAGGGTATGCCAGGAATTCGCAAAGTTACAGTGAAAATCCGAGAGAAAATTGCGCTCGGATAACGCGGAGCATCACGTAGCGGATGCGGAATTTTCTGTATAAAATCGCAAACGGGCGTTGCTTTCGCTCGATATAAGAATTAAATATCCACCGCGACTACATTTCAAACGTAATTTCCAGCATTTTCCAGATGAGAATCGTATCCGAGCAATTGTCCTTCCGTTTCGATAAATCGTCGGAGGACTTCCGGTAGCGTTAAGCGACTTCCACCTCTTGTCGTTTAATCTTCCTCGGTGCCTGGAAACAAGAGAAAAGTCAAGAATGGAGTTTTACAATGACGAAAAGAGATAGAAATAAAACTGAATACAAACAAAAAAGGGATGCATTGTCGTTCGAAGCGTTTGAGAGTTTAGCATTCAGGTGAATACCCTCTAATCCATTATCCTCGTCCTGTGAAAACGGCCCATCCTTTCCAAGAAGCTGGCTTAACGGGCGGGTCTGTACGCAGGCAATCCCTGCCTTTAGTTTCGTGGGGGACTAAAGTCCTCGGTTATATTGTTTAACGAATTGGATTTCGCCAGGATGTCCTCGAGAATCTCCAGCTGGCAGCGTGGTACTATCCTTAGCGACCAGGGCCGTCCAAAGTGGGTACCGGTAGGGCCCGAGAAAATTGGCCTATACTATATACGAAAAAAATTTATTATTCCTATTTCATGCTATACTCAGGAATTGCTGCGAGTTAAGATGGCCTTGAGACGATCGAAAGGATAAAAATTTTTTCAATGCAAATTTCGCCGAACAAAAATATTCGATCGACTGGAAAAGTTTTTTTATGAGGATTTAAAAAAATAAAAAAATCATATCTTTGTGCAGAGAGCTTGTGCTCTCTTTTTGTCCTGATTTTTTTTTGTATCTCTATCGCGTCTCTGTCCACCTATCGTCTCTCTTTTCCGGCTCTTGTACTTGGTCGGCAGGGCGAACGGGAAAAAGACAAAGAATAAAAAAAAAACGTAGACTCTTTGTCTCGTACAAAAGAACACCCACCGGACTTCCACTGGGCGTCGCGTTAAAAAAAATAATGAAAAGCTGGATTAATTCGGGTGATTAATTAATTTATTTATGTGTTTACGAGACCCATCGTACCTCTAGAATGCGACCTTGTAGGTATCGCCCCAATTCTCCATCCACTTCTGCAAGCTATCGAATCAGGATTCTAATCGATTTGTCCTCCTCGCTTCGTTGAGTCGAGATCGACTCGCTGAACCGTGTTATTTTTTATTCGGCCTTGTATGCAAAAAAAGGTGAGAAAAAGTCGCAAGCTGTATACCTAGATTCGATCTCCTCTGCACGACGACACTTTGAAGTTTTCGACACGTCACATATTATACAAAGAGTCGGGTTTTCACGTGGTAAAAAAAATTTTATAAATATAATTCAACATCCCGATTAGATCCGTCTTAGAGCAAAAAATCCGTCTTTGACGCCAACGACGCTCGTATAATTTTGCATGCTAGCGCTTTTTTCAAAGGAAAAAAAAAAATTTCGCGATATCCAGTATTCCAGTTTAGTGCGTATCCATTAAAAGCACAGCCATGAAAAAAAGCTGGATAAGCTCATCTAACAAGATACACTTAATCTGTCAATGACCTAAAGCAAGGATTCACAGCATCCGAAAGGACCAGCAGTATAGCCTATTAATAGAAAAAAAGATGAAAGCGCCGAAACGTATAGCTGCTATGTAATTTATATCGGCAAGCCAATGCAAAAACGTTCCAACTAAATTTGGCGCCACTGTAAATCGATTTTATTCCTCGTAAAATTAGCTGTTTTCATTAAATCCAACCGACGCTGGAGAAAGTCTTGTCCCACGTAAGCAAAGCTCGCGAATGGCAAAGCGTGTTCCATAAGCCGTTGATTTATTGAACGACCAACTATTGTCTCGCGAAATCTCCCTCGGTACCTGTATGTACACCCGCACGACATCAGCATATATATATATCAGTCTTAAGTATATCCACGTTCAATTGACTAGATCATTATATAATCTTAATTGCATTAGACTCGGCACAACAGTTCAAAAATAGATCTCACTCTGTTGACAAATCTCCATATGTCAAGCCAACAAAGCCTGATCCACACGCGTGCCCCGGTACAAAAATTCGTTCATTAATTTCCCTCAAGACCAAATGCCAACTAAAACAAGAGTCTTGCAGTACAAGTATACAGAAAGTGCAAGCGTGAACACTTGACTGCCAGTCCGTACAGTCTTATTCTCTCGTGTGGCCTCTCTTGCAAGGTACGTGACTCCGTGTCCCAAGAAGCCCTTCCCAGGAAGAAATACACTGTCGGACATGTGAACACGCCCATAAGTCAACTAATGAGCTGCAAAAAAAAAATACAGTGTCTAGTGGCCGGCCGTTTGTTCACAGCGGGAATGCAGAAGTAGACACACTGTGAATCAGCACTACCTTTCCGTGTGTTAAAACAAACCTGAGAGCTTAAGGTCTTATACACAGTGTTTCGATTCGCTGCTGGACTGGCGTCAGGGTAGCCCAAAGCATGAAAAAAAAATGTTGCTCATAAAGTTTAAATGAAATTTTTTTTTGGCAAACACGAGTCACGAAATATTAATATTTTTCTTGGACAAAAATTTATTACATAAAGCTGCTTAAGTTACGTGTTCATAGATGGCGCTCGTGTTGACTTAATTAAAAATTTGGTCATCCAATCGTAGAAGTTTTAGGTGCATGCTTACTTATTTATATACACACAGGGTATCTCGACTTGCTCTTGATAGATAGTGACGCTTAATACATGGGTTATCGGAGCCACCATCGTAAAACATAATAATTAATAACGAGCTGCTTGAGATATAACCGCCGTCGTTGCAAGGCTTCCCGATCGGCCTAAGTTCGCTGAGGGAAAATTTAATTAAGTTTTTGCTGAGAGGTCAAATTAACCCGCTCCCTTTCTCTATCGCGAGGTTTTCGCAAGAAGAGAAGTGGAGAGAACGAGAGCGAGAGAGTCAGTTAATGAGTGGCGAGTGTCAGTGAGAGAGAGAGAGAGGGGGATGAAGAGGGAGCGTGATGATCTAGCAAGGCGTCGCGACACTGGGACGCCTGCGAAATTCCATGCTCTACAAATCCTGTAGAGAACATTTTACGTGTGACTTTTCGTTCCCATGGAAGTAATCGCCGGATACGTCACGCGACTCCCAATGAGAGAAAATCGCGTCGCTCGTTGAAAAGACTGAAATGTAACTGCTGGTCATCTATAATTTTGATCTGTGGGATCCAAAAGTCACTTTGCAAATGATCTATGAATTTCCGAACACGTACGAGCAATCATATGTGAATTCATGAAGTGAAAAAAAAAAATTAAATAAAAAATCTTATTGACCATACAGAAAAGCCTTATTTGTCTTATAAGTGCTTCTGACAAACCAGTTAACCATAGGAATATAACGTACCGTAATTTATTGTCTGATACGGTAAGCCGATTAAAGCCCAAAACGTTTTAATCCGTAACGTTATATCCATGGATCATTCGGAAATTAGTTGTCCGTATATCCGGTACATAGATGGGGCCTTACCAGGGCCGAATTGAGCGGATGAAGCCAGAGAGCGTATAATAATGTAATCAGAGTAGATCGGTCTTATTAGAGCTGACCAATACATAATTCGCAAGCTCGAAAGCTCATCTCGAAAATTCTGCCTTCGGAAAGCCCAGCCAGGGCCAATAAAAGAATTATGATTATCCGAAATGCGATAAAGCACAGTTATTGACATGAACATTATTTTTAGGTAAAAAATTCATTTTTTGTAACACCTCGTTATTGTATGTTCGATATTATTTTTAAGTTTTTTTTTACGTTTTTAAATAACGAAAATAATTTTGAGTATTGTATTTATAATGCATATATTTTTTATCAGTGTCAATGCCTATACATACGTTTACATTGGCACGTGCGTCACGCGTACTACTTGTTTATTTAATAATTGTAGAATTTCGAAAATAAAAATATCTAGTCTGAGGAAACTTTTTTCACGCGTGATAAAAAGCTTCTGCTATCAACTTTCAAAAAGTTTGTTGCTTGAACTAATTTTGAGTAACTTTGGTACACTCCGGATACAGTTTTATATCCTTACTACGTGAAGTAGATTTTTCGTAATATTTTTCGGGTTGTTTATATTTGCTATATATTTGATTAGCAAAATATTTGAAAAAATCGTACGGGACCCTGGGAATAATATAAGCTGCCGTAGAATCTGTACACCCTGTCTCACCCTGATTGTTATTGTTCGATTTTTATATATTTTACATATAAGAATCTCGGGCAACGCTGGGTAGTCTGAGCTTGTTTAATATGTAATTAAAAGTACGGGCTCCACGTTTCTGCTGGTTACTATTAAAAAAAGGTAAAAGCATGCCTACGTGGATTATGAATAAATGAATACGTTCGTTCCTCGTGCGTGAATTATTGATTATGCGAAAATATTTCTGAGTCCTGACAACGGATAAAGCTGCCAGCTTTTATATTCATTTATATGATAAATATTTGAAAAAGATGTTTTACTTCGTACGGGAAACACCCTATAAGTATATTATGCTATATGGAATATGTACATACACACGTTTTTATACAGGTAAATAAGATTGAGTCCCTTGCAACGAAAAGTGTTGGAAGTTCGTTGTGAAACAAGAAGCCAAGAGACCGTGAAAAAGTTAGCGAATGTAAAGAAGGAAGAAATAAAATGATTTGTGAAATATTTCGAAATAATCCAGTACGTTGGGTATCTGTGATAAAATCAGTTATTTCATTTTTCAGTTTATAACATTACGATTTCTTATGACAGAAGCAAGCTCGTTATTCAAAAAGTCCTTTAAGGGTTTAAAAACGTTGGCAAATAATTCTCACTAAAGAAAATATTAAGCAGCATAAACCGGCCTTTCAACGTCGGTTTGTAAATTGCAAATAATTTATATTCAACTGGACGTAAACTACCTCGGAGCGTAATTGTGCTTTATGCTGCCATAATATTATGGTCAAACGTTCACGTTCCACGCAGTGGTGAGATTTCACCATAGGGATTTACATACTAAGTATTTAATTGCATATTTTAGTCCTTTCCCATAGAACAACATCACATATCACATAAGTACCGTTATGTTCCACTTTAATGGCGAAAACCAATATTATAAATCATACTTAAAAAAAGGTATAATAAAATGAATCCGTATATATAATTATGCATTTTTACCCCAAGTATTTATTTACGTTTTTTTTTCTCCTAGTAAAAATTTCTAATTCCTCCGAAATCCACCGTACGAAATTTTTCACTGAATTATATTTTTTATTTAATTTCACGGATTACCCAATCTTCCCATATTCTAGAGCACGAACAAAAGTATGAAATATGGCAGGCCACGTTGTGTACTTTGAAAAAAAATTCAGCGAGTTTTGTAAAAAAAAAAATTTCACGAGGATCATAAAAAAAAAATATCGAAATAGAACTGAGAAATACAATACTCAAATACGACTGATTGAAGTTGTAAAATTATAGACTGTAATTAGATTATGGGCAATTTTTTTGTACGTATAAGAAGGAAATTTATTCAACGATTCTCCCCCGCGACAAGAATATCTTAGTAACTCTTTTTTTGTTCCATTTTGCTTTTTCCCCTCTTACATAAGAACCGTCCCTCGTTACTCGATTTAGGAAATTATATGGTCTGTGGTTAATTAAACGTGGTTGATCCATCTAAAATCTCACTCCCCACTGTCCTTATCTTCGAACAACCCCTCAGCTCACGTTCGACTGCCTCCAATTCTTGCAGATAGCGGTCTACCTTGACAAAATGCATGATTCGGGGTAGCCGACACTTTTCTCGAATCTGATGAAGCTTGCGTGGTGTCAGATTACGTTAGGTTATCAAGTCTTATCACAACGCTGTCGAAATATACGAGTATGTTATCAAATTCACGTATCTGCAACAATTGATAAAAAAAATTTGTATACAAATTTTTTATATTTTTCGTAATACCTTCCTCTAAGTCGAGTAAAAAAAAGGTGTACAAATTTGACTTCAAATATATCAAAAAAAAAAAAAAAATGCATTGTTATCTGCAAAAAGTTAAAGATCCCAAACACCCTTAACGTACCACTAAAAATCATTTCCTCCCTAGGTGGTATTTCCAACCTGTGTACAGCTTAACTATTAATACCCATGACGTGACATTTTTCCCAACTAAAAGTCATAGAGGCACGTCCACACCGCGCGTATTTCCAAACTCGTCAACGATTGTCACGCCAGCACCTTTTACAGGGGGGGCTTTCCCGTGGTTTTCTCTGTACATGGCGTGAATGGCTAGGAAAGAAAAGAGGGTGATACCTCCAGCATCACGAAGGGTGGACCGAATCAATGGCGAGATAAAACGGCTTTGTAGACCGGCCATTGCTAATCAATGGGTCTTTCCGACCTTAACGAAGTGTATTTTTTTTGTCATGCTGTTATATATGTCGTGTAGGGGTAGGTTCAAGCTCCGATATAAACCGGAGGGTTTTGGTCTCACCCCTCTTCTGCATGCTGACTAGTGTAGCGTGCACTCGTTTGATTAGCTACCCTTGTCTCCACACGGGAGAATTTGTTCTCTGTATGCTCAGTTTCAGTTAAATCCACCGAGAAGTTTATAGCCGATTTCTTATCACCCGCCCTTTTCGTCAATTGTTTTACCCTTATAAATATTTTGTTCACCCTTACTTTGTACCCAGCTTAAAGTCAACACCTCCTCCACCGTAATAAATTCCTATGCATTGCCATACTTAACCATATACAATAGTTTTATTTTCACATGTGATGAAATTTTTTTTTTATTTCTTTTATTTTTTTGAAAATATATTCCCTCGTGGTAAGCCTGAACACGGTACGTCTGAAAGTTCGCATTTGAATTACGAAATTTTATACGTACGTAGACACCGGAGAGCAGAAGAAAAGGATTCGTCTTGAAAAATTGATGATTCGGATGCTGCGGAGAGTGGAGCACTTATCAACTCGGCAAGATAGCACGGCAAGATAAAGCTGCATTCGGAGGTACATTAATATATAAAAACCAGCGATATCTTCTGTTCCGCCTCGGAGATAAAGTAAAATGTTAATTCGAGCCAATGCCCCGTGAAACGGCCCTTTTCAAGTATATCTGGATCAGTAAGATTCAGTCTGGCCTGAATAAATTCGAAATTCCCAACGAGAAAGTTTAAGTCGTCGGAACGTATTCCGCGCTCACTGTCTAATTCGACTTGGTACAAATTGCAAGCGATAGATTCTCCTCAGCCAATCGGGAGCGAGCATTACGACGAGTTTCCATGTGACTTTGATGAATTTTCTTCGGTCTGATACTACTCTAGCTACCTACATATAGTATATACACCCATATACTATATACACGAAATCGACGAAATTCGAGAGTCCCACCCTTTACCTACCACATTGTTACTAACCCTGTTTAAGATACGTATAGATAAGTTGAAATTACGGCATTGCCAAGGAAAAATATGAATAAAAAAAAGTAATTTGTAATCAAAAATAAAAAAAAGGACTCAACCTAACCTCAATTTTCCAGATGCAATTGCAGCTCGCATACCCGTTACAGTCATGCATACAAAGATCTTACGAGGCTGGTATATATACAGTGCGTGGGTGGTACCACGTATCCCAATTCAGATTTTAATCTCATAACTGCCCTTAGTCTGAGACTTTATATCCATTGGATTTTAAAAAGCCTCAGTCCCTTTACGCTTGGCTTGCATTGGTAATTTCACCTTTTCTGTTCTTTGCCGTAAAAGTTCGCATGTTCCTGCGCACTCGACGGTAACAAGGTACTTCAGTCTGAGGTACCCACGTTCAATTTTACACGTAACAGATCCAACCGCAGTGGTCCTAGCATATTTTCATGAAATTTTCAAGAGAATAACAATAAGGGAAATAACACGTATAAGATAATGACATAAGAAAATAACATAAAATCTTTTCCTGCTATAACGTATAGAAACACTTGAACTGTAAAAAAAATGTCCAAGTGAAGTTTTCCCCAAAATCCCTTGCGCACTTGATTATTATTTTAAGATCATTTTCGTATCAAGCACACCCTGACACTAAGTCCCGAATATCTCGGCGACGTGTGCAAGGGTAGATAGGCGACATGCGAGGGGAGGAATTGAAAGCGCTGAAAATAGTGGAAAACACGGGATATCGTACGAAAGTATAACTCAAGAAATATCAAAGCCCTTCGTGCGTGCAGACCAGTCACGATAAAGCTTTATGAAAACTAACCGTAAAACTTCCCCGTCCCCCTGTCACAGGGATACACGAATCTGCAAAAAAAAGAAATGGTTAAAAAATTCGAAAAAATTTATATTCTTAAATATTATTTGAAAAAAAAAATGTTATCAGCAGAACAAATACCACAGGTGGTTACAAGAGCGTGTGCCGTTATTTTTATTGCGAACGAGCCGAAATTACGATAAATATGTAAATCACGTTAATTCCTTTTATTCAGGTAATCGATCGGTTAACCACAGTCACGTCCCTATTGTATGCAGAGATACGTAGGTAGTTATAGAGTTTCTCCACAATGCCAATGTGCGTTATCTATGGTAAATACGTTAGTTACGGTAGAGGTAGGAAAGGAAGAATGGGCGGGTTGGTAGTTCGTTAATTCAAAATCCTCGGAGTTATAATTGAAAGAAAAGAAAATAAAACGTAGAGAATATATAGCGCGGGTAGGTGTCTACGTTAATGAAAACGTTTGTTAATACAGAGTGAATAATAACCAGGATATATAATCGATATCTGCATGTCTATAACAACTGCCGACCGTTTGTTGCTGACAGGCTGAGTCACTTCGTGCGACTTCCGATTTTCCGAAGCCCGTACTTCAGCCGGTATTAATTTCTCCGGGGAGACAAAAAAGGGAAGAAAAATATAGAGAAGGAAAAAAACGAAGATAGACCTGGGAATTAACGCGGAGAAATAGCGGTCCTGGAACTTCTATTGATAATACTACCGGTGATAATAGCATCTGCGAATACTGCGACGAGATCGTTAATTTTGTCCAGAATGCACGAGAAACGCTTATTGGAAATGAACCTTCCATTCTGTGTGATGTAAGGGATACGTACCAGTCACGGTTAGTATTGACAGACACCCGTTATATATGTAATAGATATCGTACCGTGGCATTCAGGAACAACCCGTTAAAAAAGCTCCGCTTCCACGTGTCGCCGTCGGAAAGGTGGTGCCTCCGGCTAGAACTGAAGGGTACGTGGATACAGGGTTTGGAAGGACTGAACATGGAAAATAGTAGACAAGTGGAGGATGCGCAGGGCCCTTTTGGGATAGAACCCGCGCGCAAGGGGGGTCCTACCTCAAAATCAGTACCTCGGGAACCTTAGTCCGCCCCTGGCGTGCATCTTTGCGGGAGGAATGCCGGAGGGCGTTGTGTTTTGGATCAACCTACCATAGGCGATAGTAGAGGAAATCTATTCTCCATCCGGGCTCGACTCCCAGAAAACTATGGCTTCCTAGCGTGTACGCGATTTACCGGTAGGGTGTGCGTTTGCGTTCATCCGGCACAGGCGAAATGCGGACAGAGCCAATCGCTACCACCTGGGACAACTTTTGGGATTTAATGTGGATTATAGCGGAGCCGAGATTTTGGTAAATACCGTGCAAGCGGTTTTACTCGGACGAATTCCCACGAGGAGGGAGTGGTATGGATACGTGGATACCTAGGGGCCTACCGAAAGTCTGAACGTACCCTTTCTGGAAGGGTGAGACGCAGCTACAACGAGACTTGTTAGAATCGCGATTCTAGGGACAGCTGTTGGGCAGGCTAGCTGCCACTAGGTATGGTCATAAGCAGCCGTTGGGAAGTGCACCGTACGCGACGAGTTTTTAAATTAAATCTGCTTTGTTTCTTAGGACTCAATAAAAGAAGTAAAAGAATATCAGGTGCGTAGTTATTTTTCGCGTCTATCCATTGACTCCGGAATTCTCCCTCGTCGACCCCAGGTTTCCCTTTACCATTTTCAGTACGCTGAGCCGTCGGGAGATTTGGAAATTGGCTGTGGTGAGGAACAGTGGTGCTGGAAAGCCGCACCTGGCACCTGGTACTCGGATTTCTTTGGTTTTCGGAGTTCAGCACGTTGGGAGTAGCTATGGATTATTTGTTGACTAAACCACAGTACGTCAGAATGTATACGATACCATGGAGCAGTATAGCACGAATACATAAACAATGGAAATATCACGATTTAATTATTCGATTAAAAGCTGCATCTGAACGTGCATTGTTATCAGTCGAATAAACTTTTTTTCGTATGATTGTAGTTTGATATTTGATATTATTTCATTGTAGAGACGAATCGTATTTCGCGAGTGTAGCAATGCGTTCTGATTTCCTTTGGATTTTACTAGCGCATAGAATAGCAGGCAGTATTCTATGGTATCGGGGTCGGGACGTATATTAAAAGTAATTCTTGGTATGGCGCTTCTGGGCTTCTACTATTTTTGTAAAAACTCTGTTATCGTACCAGCCCTTTGAATAAAATCGAAATAAATTTGTTAAAGGAACGCGCCTCTTAAAAGCAAACCTGCGCGGCTGTAGCCACCGGCAACTCCTGTCAGCTTCAGGGTGGTGCGACGAAACCGTGGGAAATCTAAATGGGAATCTTATCATAATACCGTCCGGAATTCGCTAATTTATTTTTACGAAAAGCGCACGTCTCTTGGTGTACCCACCTACCAACAACGATCTACATTTTCTATATGTATACACGTAACTAGTGGATTCATCCTTTATAGGTACCTATCACGAAAGCGATGTGCTTATTCTCTTGGAAAGAAAATAACCGACTGCCGTACAGTTTTACGGTACGACTTGGTACTGGACAGAATTCAATGAGTCGACAAATCCGATTCCTCGAACTTTTCTGCTGCGCGACTACCAAATATCCGTAATTGCTTCTTTATGTACGTAAAATTCACTTGAAACTCTCTTGGTGGATAAGGAACAAATTCTATTTAGCATTTACCTTTATACCGTACGAAATAACCTAGGGCCATATGCATTTTTCTTGTACCAGCTTACTAGGACAACACGCGCGCTTCCGCGAACTGTTCAGGAATCTACGGTGCTGCAGCACTACGAATAAATACAGCACTGCAGTGAAACTCTATTCTAGAATATCACCATTGACGTATCAAGAAACCAATTTACACCATCGTTGTTTAAACCAATCAAACTTCGAATTAATTAATTTTAAGTATATGACTTAAGTTTAACTGCATTTCCCAAGATCACCCATTTTATTTCACACGCGTAAGTAGTATTTCAAAATTTCCTTTTCTGCAATGAATCAGTATTTTTTTAAAGTCTACCATACAGTATCATATTCTCTCAGGTTATTTTAACATCGATCGTCATTCACGAACGCCATCTAACATTTCCCTGAAGCAGTAGTGTATTTTTTAAATTGCACGCTCTTACTAGTCGACTGACGACACCGACAGCCAATCACAATCTGAATCAAGCGACAGCAATGCTACGATCGAAACTTTGATTAAAACCTAACATGAATTTTTTACTGAAAGTGATGAAAAGAAAGAGGATTTCTCGACACAATATTTTTATTCGAAGCACTTCTAATCATGAACATAATTTTTAAACGGTTAGACCGATTTTATTATCGCAAAACTATCGTCAGTGATCGGCGCTCTAAAATGCATAGGACACGGTACGAGACAAGTCAAAGATACGGTTCTAATCGTTTTTCGCGGCTCCTGATGGAGATAAATCGAAATGGGCCTTAATTTGGGATAACTAATATTTCTTCATTATTCCATGCACACATACCTTGCTCTTGAATCTGTCGAGAATCGTATGGAAGTAGATATACACGTCGGCCATTTCAACCACGGGAAATTGAGTTTACGAAATGATCGCATAGCAGGTTTGTTTCCAACTGTAAGCTATCGATCTTAATCACAGTTGCCATAAATCGTAGCCTATTCACTTTACGATTCAGCAATGGCATCCCATCGGTCCATTAAGTCCTTGTAAACAGAGGAGCGTTTCACTATAGCAACCACTGGCATCCTTTTCTACCACTCACTCATGCACCACTGTATGCTAGCTGCCTGATTCTCGCTTGCAGAAATTCAAAAGAATCGTCCTAGTTTATGCTCTTCGGTAAAACTTGTGGAAGTTCGTTCACAGTCGGTTATAAAATATGGCAAGTATAGACACATACATATGTATGCAGAAACAGTATAGCGAGAGACGTGAATGATTTTTAGAGATGGATAGTTAAGGATAGTGGTTACAGAGTAAGTTAGTGTTTTTCTTGGTAAAGGTGCTTATTGCGAAACGTTGCTGGAAATACATAAGCTGATGTTATAGGTTTCTTCGAGTCATTCGTATCGACGATGATGTACTAGATGTAGGTTAGCTTTGTATGTATCTTGCAACGTACTTCCTTGGGATGGGAGTTTGGGAGCTGCGGTCTAGCGGCTTTGATAGAGGTTGTGTAACAGAGATGATAAGTGGAACTGTACGCGTGAGACACCGTAATTTAAAGCCCGTTTCGGAAAATTAAAGACGCCGCAAGACTAAGGACGACGGAGCGACGAGCGAGCAACTTGAGCTGTTCGGAGTTACTGAAGCGAGCTTCGCTAAACAGCCGCGAGTGGCGTAGCCGTAGTTCAGTAAAGTTACGTTGCTTCCTTACAATACTTTCCATTTCTTTACTAGTTGCACCTTTCTGAATTTATCTAGCCTCGTAACGCAGTCGGCTGTTGCGTTTAAAAACGACGCTTTAAAAAACTTTTTAGTTGTATAGAGAGTTTAAGAAGGCATTATTGACGCGTAGACGAACACCGTTGGAGATTCTCATGGTGACAACGATGGGAAATAGATGTCGCTGTAAGTACGTTAATGTCACGAGGTGCTTGGTCATTACGAAAATATGTTGGCGTAAGTGTAGTAATTTAAGACGAACTGCACAAAAAATGGAACTATATATAGGTATATAAAAGTATTATGTATAAGGTATTATATACAGTATACATTTCTCCGAATCCTTTGATAAGGATGAAGAATCTCATTGGTAATGGCTGCCGACGTGATAATTTACGTCTGAGTGAATCGTTGATACGGTGGGATTTTTCGGAAGAGAGTAGAAACTTGGTAGACCTTAACGACGAGTATTGATCGTATGGCGTTTGAAACGTCACGTACATGCGGACTGCCGTTTTCGCGGATGAAAGAGCGCGAAATTTGATTTGTGTCCTCGCGTTACATCGACTGAATTCATGTAGAAGGAGAAATCGGTGAGCGGGATGCTACCAAAGAGGTTAGTTTTTCTATCTTGCAGTTCCTATCGAATGACAATTAAAAGTAACGTCTCACTGTAACGGCACCATTCGGAGCATTGAGTTCAATTTTAATTCCGTGATAAGTTGCCGCACGGCCGAGTGCCAAAGCCATACCGGTTCTGGACGGAATGTAGGAGTAAGGTGAAGGTATACGAGAAGAAAAGAAGTAATACGACCATAGCGATAGGGACAAGAGTAGAAGTGGTTAGAGCGTAAGGGAATGAGAAAGATGAGAAGAAGGTGCAATGGCGACGAGAGGAATGAGAAGTGTCTGACGATTGTCAGGAACGTAGCGTTTCGAGTTCTTATAGGAGTTCGAACTCCAACAGGGTTGGGAGACGCGTTTGCGTTCAACTCCGGATAGCGGAAACGTGCTCGGCGTACCAACATGCAAATGAAAAATGTTTCTAAGAGTCTCTTCTTTCATCCCCCGTCATCCTCTGGTACATATACCCCGCACAGAGAAGACTTTCACCCTATTCCGAAAGAAGTTTCCGTCGCCCAAGCCTTTTTCTCCATTCGTCCCTCCCATCAGGAAGAGATAAAACAGATAAGTACGAAGTTGCATGATTATCTGACGAACTGCCTCGAAATGGTTTCCGCGTTATCAAACTTTTTTTTTTATTCCTCTTATCCGACCGTATCGAAGGAGAGTCCGTGCACCCTACTTTCCAATTTTTCTCGTATTTTCTCGTTCCTTTGTCTTCTATGTTTTCTTCCTGTTTACATAATACATCTGTCGGCAAATCTTTCCCAATGTAATCCTCCCAGCATCTTTCTCGATCCTGTATCATTTCGTGTAGTACAGTCCCTTTCGAGGGTCTACCTTTGACGATCACCTGACTTCTTTTATATATTTCATGAGTACCTTGCCCTTCATAAATGGGTATGATTTATTATGTAACGGGTGGCACATGACATTATAAGCACCCCGACAGTCGCTGATTGCATATCTACAGAGTTTCGACAGGATGGCTTTGGTCACTGATTGCTTTGAGACTTACTTGAATCTTCCAATTGAGGGGTGAATTATTGCCAAGAAGTCAGATCTAATTCCGTACGCAAATCATGTCAAATTACCCCTAACAATGTATATCTTGCTAGATAAATTTTTTTTCTCCAATTTCTCCAACTTAACGTACCTGTATAACTTAGTAAATTTTTTTTTAATCTCGACCCTTTGCACTTTTACTCGTTTCACCAAGTTTCCATTGTTTCACACTGATTTTTTCATTTTACCAAATCCCGTCACCTTAGCTTGCTCCAGATAAGGATTTTTTCTCCTCCCTAACCAGAAATCTTTATACCGGGCGAACTTTTATCCTCGAGGAAGCTTTCTCTCTCAGGTCGACCCGGGGGCCGTTTACTTCGCTTTCAGATGCCACCTCGAGATACACGCTGAAAGAAAGTATTATTACCGCGAGAAGAGGGCGACCAACTGTAAAGTACACTTCTAGTCCCGTGCTGAGGACTTGGAAGCCGCAAGGTAAATCGGCAAAGTTGCACGAGGACTGAACTTTGAGAAGTTAAAAATAAGACAAGACACGTTACAGCAACCCCTTCGATAACACTGGTATACTTGTATATACCTATACTATCTTATCCGTAACGGCTGCCATACCCCAAGTGTTCTTTTCTGGCGGCGACATCGGCCGATGCAAAACGCCATCTGCAGGGAAATGCCGAAAAAGATTATTCTTATCGCAAACCGCCCTTCCCGACGGTTACCTTCATCTGGAACCAGGGGAACGGGGCTTGAGTAAAGCACCGAAAAATATTTCACCACCCTTACCGCTTCCCTGTACCACCTTGCAGTACTACTATACCTATATATACAAGTAAATAGAAAATATTCTACGCTATAGTACATTTACGTTACTATATCTATCTCTGGTCATCCGCTATAATATCTGACGGCAAGCAGCACTTAATATTCATTATACCCCATAGTTTTGAGTCGGTCCGATCGGCAA
Source organism: Cephus spinipes (assembly GCA_963971525.1). Taxonomy (NCBI): domain Eukaryota; kingdom Metazoa; phylum Arthropoda; class Insecta; order Hymenoptera; family Cephidae; genus Cephus; species Cephus spinipes. The sequence goes on along the minus strand of OZ020572.1, from coordinate 31,244,300 downwards.
GGGAATTGCCATTTTACTGAAAACTCGGGAGACCGTAAAATCGAATAATGCGCTGCGTTCCGGTACACGGGAAGAGGGAGAAAGTTTTTCGGGACCGTTCAATACTATTATCGAGATCCATAGTGGTATCGTGATAAGAGTATATTTTTTTTGTTTTATTTATTTTATAGACTCATATAAATATATACGTCAATACGTCATACCGGTCATAGCGTATACCTATAGATATGGAATTTCATCGGCACGAGCTTTAAAGCTCGCGAATATTCATCTATTGGTAAATCTTTAATAAATTCATTAGAGGTATTCCGAGGCAGGTATGCAGTAGTACCTACGGTCTTAATGGAACGGTATTCTTACAACACTGGAGTCTTGAAGAACTTTGTAATTATAAAAGTTTTCAGATAGGTTGGTATTCTTCTTTAGCTTTATGCGAAATTTTCCACGGAAATTCGCAATAGCATCGTCTTTCGAATCGACCTCTCCGCATTGCGAATAACGCTTTATGCACTTTAAGGATTATTTACTTAAGGTGCTTATTAAGTCTTTACGGCTATCACGTAAATTATGCACCTGGATTCTCTTGGCTGCTATAACTACTTTACAATGTCTTCGTTTAATCCCAATGTAGTACCCATTAATATTTGATTTCGATTTCCATGGCCACTTTCAATTGTTTCAATCGAGCTCGGCCAGGTAATTTTGACAAAGCTTGATAAATATGTTACGTTGATGTATTACGGTCATTATCGGAAGTGACGTAACATTGAAAAATGGCAAGTGACAGACTTTAATCGGAGATTCGTAATACAATGTTCATATTAAAAATGTGATTCTCGAAAAGTCATTAATCAGCAACGCTTTCCATAATTCTGGTATTTTTCGCATCGCTTTATCAATAATGCTTGGCGGTACGGTTACCCCTTTTTTGCGTGATGCAAAACCATGAATCTCTTCGCCAATAAAGAAACTCCGTGATTAAGACTTAATTACGCGCGTAATTAATCGTAAAATCGATTTTTCTTTTTCATGGATTATATTGAAAATTTTTTTTTACCCATTTACATAGCTCACGCACCGGAAGAGAATTTGCGAATTTCACTACTCGTCGCTGCGATCGATACGCTGTCGCGTCTATATTCTGCGAGATGGACGAGACAAATAGAAAGAGAACGAAGAGACTAAAATACTATCCAGGATTTTGAGTGATTGGCGAGAGCATACCAAATGCTTTAATGGAAATTCGCGAAACTGATGGGAATGGCGAACTTTCGCGCAGCTAGGTGACGGAATAAATTTTGTCCGGTTAAGTGGGTCGCTCTTAGCGGTAGTAGGAATTTTTGGAAAAAAAAAGAAAAAGTGTAAAAAAGAAAGGGACGAGATGAAATGTTAATTAAAACGTCCTGCCGTCATCTACGAGGCTCCATGTCGCGTACAGGAATCGATGTCAATTTCATTCCAGATCGATTAATCGTTTGATCCATCCTTTCCAGCTGGATGGCTCTTGCGAAAAGGTGCATCCACACGTTGCACACTAGTTTTATACAAAGCGGCATTTAATACACCAGTCACTAAGAATTCAGTTTGATTTCAATCGGTGATTAATAAAAATCTTATCAGTCGTTGGTATCGTCCCTCGACCTTTGAACTCGTATTCGTATCACTTAATAATTTTCAGTATAGACGTCAGATTAATGGTAAAATAAATTTTCGTTAAACAGCTGTGCATTTACAAAAATCCAGAAAATTACGAAAAATTAATAACAAGAAAATATGAAAAGCTATATCTATAAATATAAATTATTAATTCAATTTATACATACACTATATGTTTTTAAATTACAGACTCTGGTAAGTTTCACTTGAGACCTAAAAAAATCTCTTAGCAATTCTCGATGCCCGGTAGTCAATCCTGACTTTCCGTGTTCAGAGAATCAAGTGCTTCCAGCTATCTTCGTCCCCGTAGGGGATATTGGGTATTATCGATTATTCTTCAGGAACGTCACTCTCACGGTTTCCCAAAGGAAAACGTCGCGAACCTGCCGAGTCTTCGTTTAACGACTTTGCTGACACAAGTTTCCCTTATAATAGGTCCCGTAATTAGGGACCCTTATGAATTACCCGATGTCCCACGTCAATATTATCATATCCCTTAAACGGGACTTAACCGATTTTTAATTTTTATCACTTACCCGTGGAAAAGCAATTTCTCAGCCGGCACTTTCCAAAATTTCCCCTTTGCCATTGGAGCGCAATATTTGTGCGGTAAGTATTTTTCAGGGTACGTACAAGGATCAAGGGAACCGCAAGATGCTGACCCTATAAAATTCTTCAAAAAATATAATGAAAAAAATAGCATGCACAACGCAAGTCTTTTTCATCAAAGGGATTTCTTTGCTGTGTTTTCTACATCGGATTGCTCTTTGAAAATCCTGTAAATGTTTCCTTTGATTTAAAGGGAAAGGAAAAGTAACGCACCTTTAAAGAGAATACAATTGGCGAGAGAGAGAGAGAAGGAGCGATTGACAAGCGAAAAATACTTGTATGATAAAGGAGAAAAGATTCGCATCACGGAGGCTGCGAAGCCACGATTCTATTGGAACTTTGTTCACGTCCCTGGCATACGTGCCGCAAAAGAGTTTCTTGTATTGCGCAATATTTCCATAAAATTCAAGTGGCTCTTGGTACGACGCGACGAAGGTGGGTGCTTTGGGGGAGTAAGAAGGGAAAGGCACGATTTCGCGAAACTTTTTAGCTCGACTTTACGAACCCGCGAGTTATGAATTTTCCATAAGTGGTAATAAGTTCGTGAACGTCGAGAGACGGAGATTTATTTTTTTTGTCTTATCGACTAAAAATATAATCGATACGATAACAAAGTGACGTCAATTGATTTCTGTACAGTATAAATTTTCGCGGTACGTAAATATTTATCGGTACGAGCCAGCCCTTAGGTATTCCTAAGATTAAAGTATGCTGGGATTTCGGGTTTATTTTTTTTTTGGGCAAAAATCATGCTTATGGGATTTTGCGAAACGAGGGACAGCAGACGAGATAATATTTTTAGAAATATTCTGCAAAAAATACTTTACGATTTTTCGTATCTCGTTAGGATAATTGGACCGGGGATTAATTGATTTTGGGGAGACTAGGCCTGATTTTCCTTCGTATATTAATCAGTTAATTTACGTAGGCAATTCGCAACGGTATTACACTGTACGTTCTACTTCATATATACTCTATAGAATATGATAGGGGAGAGTAGGTATATATGTACCTCGTAATTGAAAAATAATGAGGCGCCCTGTTGCAATTAGTAGAAACATCGGTTAGGTTGGGCACGTTATGACCTATATATTTCTACTCTGAGAAATTATGCAATCTTCTTCGCATCTCGGTGTATAATTAAAAATATAATTGTGGATCTGGTCCGGCCCTGTCTCAAACCATGATCGACCCTGGTTGCGCTCCTGGGTTTGAACGCTTTTCTCAAAACAACCCCCCCGCTCTTAATAACCGTAATTCCATTTAGCCGCGTGTGTATTATTGCCGCGGAGGGAGGATCCGTACCCCCTGGACCTTTATTGCAGGTTTAGACCTTTTAAAATTGCGAAGCATACCTCAGTCGGGGGACTTCAAAAGGTTAGGAAATCGAAGAGTGAATTAGAAGGTTAAAACGCAAATGAAATCAGCCTTAACTTTTATTCGTTATCGTTGAATAGTGAGGGTGGTGTAGAATTTTCTGAACCTTCAGCGTATACGGCAGGGTCGATAAGACGACTTGGAATCGTAATCAGGAGATATCAATGAATTTGACGTAGGCGTGGCTCTCGGGGATTTGATGATTGAATTTTGATAAGAGACGCGGCCCTCTAATCAAAATCTTGTAGGATTTGACACGTTTATCACGTAGGGTGAATTTCATTATTTTTTTCATTCGATAAAATTTCCACGTACAACGCGTCTGCTTTCTGATTAAAGTTTCCCGAGTGCATCGGGCTGAGAACTATACGAAAGAAGAAATTGCATTGTCCTACAAGCGTGTTAGGCGAGACGATCTTATTATGCAGTCTTGGCACTTGGATCGAACGTTTGAAAGTTTTGATTAAATTTAATGAATAGCCGGTAGAGGTATCAGGCATAAAGGATTTTCGTCGATACACGCAATTACCTGTAGCGCACGAATTATTTTGTAATCGTGAAAAAAATATTTAATCAATCAAACATAATTTATTTTTGCTGTTAAGGGTATATCGTGAAAAATTCAACTGCAAAATTCACGATCGTCAGATAATATTTCGCGAGTCTGAAAACGTTCGACGTTCATCTATAAACTTGATGAACTCTGTTACGACGGTGCAACCGGAGTATCGGAAAATGATTTCCATTCGAATGATAAAACTCAAGTCTCCCGATTACAGTTTTGGCTGGGGGAGCCGCGAAAATGTAGCCGTAAAATCGCCACCGTTTCGCGAAACGACGGGATCGCACTGGAGGCCAGTATAAGCGCCGGCTGTGAAAATAAAACGATATCCAATATTATCGAAATTCAACCTGACCTAACCCAACCGTTATGATGCACCGCAATACAGAATAATTTTCAGTATTTTCAGCCCCCAGCGTGCATAACGTAATCGCAGCGATGATATTTATATACCAGCAAGTACTTCGATCCTCCACGTGTATCCAAACGTGATTCGGTGACGACAGTTCCATTGCGAATTTTCCGCACGATTCGCCCGATTAGTTTTACCTCGGAAGGTACACCTGGACGTTGCAATACTCGAGCGCCGAACGTTCACGGGGAAGTAACGTTAAGCGAGGTCGAACGGCGCCCATCAAGCTCGTGTCACGTGGTCACTGTTAGCATAATAAATTATGCGACCTTTGCCAGGCTACCTGCATACAGAGATATACCTGTAAGCATCGGATTATGTACCACCCGGTATATGGTAGATACAGGTATGCGAGCGCGTAATAACCATAAACCATTTATTGGTTGTTCCGGGTAGAACCGTAGATAATGCAGATATGTATATTTGCGGACGTTCCCTTGCCCCATTCCCAATATAAGCATACAACGCCAATTGAACATGGATTCGATCAATCAACGTTAAACACCCATCAGGCAGGACGCGTAGAAACGTCGATGCTGACGCGTGTCGCGTACGAATCCACCCACGTGGTTGTCGCATGGGTGTTGCGATCAAAAAAAAATTTTCAAAATTTAAACACACAATTATGTACTGGGACGGGAAATTATGTGTAAATCTGCACTTTTATTTCTTATCCTAAATCAGGTAGGACCGGGCAGCAGTCATATGGCTTTATCGCGGGATTTTAATCAGTGTCATATATCCAATCGTGCGGAGTCTGTTACGTTGGGAAATGTACCTGGGGAAACTTATGGCTGCTGCAGTCGTGGACACAGACTGGTGCAGTTTCGCGTACAGCGTAGGTTAGGTTTGAAAAAGTAGTCCGGTGCAAAATCGTAACTCTGCATATTCTCGTATGGTAACGCGTGCTGCGTATATGGTCGTATAAAAAGGAACGTCGAGCTAGGTACGTCTGGGTTTTTAAATTCTGAAGGGAGCCTTGCGTCAGGAAGTTGGAATTATACGCCGAGTATCGTGCTTTATTTGGTACTAGACGCTCTAGGCTCAAGTCAAAATTCAGTAGTATTGCATTAGATTTCTACGCTATGATATACTTAATTCGTATAGAAAAAAAATTGACGTTGTAGCTCATATCGTTTGTCCCGGAGCAACATTGCGAATTGCTCTACAGCCATTGCAAAGCTCTCTCATAGCTATTTATACAATACGTACGAGTAACTATTCATTGCGTCGTAGAGCAAAAGTTCAAACCGATAAATTGTATTTCGCGGGTCGCGCTGCCCGTCGCGGAAGAATGCAACGTACCTGAAATAATAGATTTCATTTCATTGTGAACGCCGTCCCTTATATTTGCCGTTGGAAGCCCCGGTTGTTGCTTCGCTATAAATATTAAAGTTAAAACCAAAATTCATGAACGGTAGAACTCCACGTAGTTCGGGACGAATTTTCTTCTTTTTTTTTTACGTAAATTAGCTACGTCTCCAAATATCACAGTTATCGAGTGGCCGGTTACGAAATTTATTCACAAAAAAAATATCAACACCCAGTATACTAGGCATAATGCATAGACGTTATTCAGAAACAGAAATGCGTTCGGATTTACTTTTTTACCTCATCGGCAAAAAAAAAGTCAAGACCGCATTATGCCGTAACAAAAAAAGAAAATTGTAAACCAGCCTTTTACCACCTGCTTGCTTACTGTATTTCTATGTGCGAAAGTGCCACTTACGTAATCACGCATTCGTAAAGCAATTACATCGTAACGTCATATGATTATTTAGTCGGTACGCAGTGCGTAAGTGAAAATTTACGTTATGAAAATAAAACATCACTTTAAATGGATGAGCCGAGTATAAAGAACGGCGTCTACGTAGCTCATAAAGGGATGAAATTTCCGTGGTAATTCGAAATTCGCTTGGGTATATTTTTTAGGGGGAATTCGGCTGTACTCGTGTCAGGACCACGAGGGTTGTTCATATCTACCTCTTACTTACGCATACGTGTAGACACGGATAGAGTACGCGATGTATATACGAGGACGGGAATAACGCCGAGAAAAGGTAAAGAATGTCATGGAAAATTAAAGCACGTGTGCTCGTTACCACGTGTGACGGAGAGACGAGGAACTTTTGACGAGCGGCGAAAATTCGTTTAACGGTCGAGAAGCCCGCGAGTTTGGGCAAGAGGAGTTGGTCGCGACGATAAATAAAAAGTGGCAGGACTCGTCCGCTACACGAAGAAATTAAAAGCTTGGGAATTATACATCGAGTCGTCCGTACAAAAGTCTTCGTACGGGAGAATTTTTCAACTAGTACAGTACGTGCGTCTGTAGAGAAAAATGTCATATTTACCAATATATATAACGTAGGTATTATTATTATTAAATTAGTATCTCTTCTCTGCCATTAATGATATTGCCGTTGTGCTTTATCAGTGGAAAATATACCTGGCACGCTATAGCAATACGGCAGTAGTATACTCCGTTGTAATTGGAAATTAGTAACTGTTCTCATGATTAACGCTGCCCTACTTCGTCTCGGGGTGCTGGTGAAGTTAGTAACTTTGAAGCTGCCGTAGATAACAGTTACGTTATAAGCGTGACGTGTATAGGGTATAGGTGTTCGTACCGGCTGTAAAAACTAAGCAGTATTTATCGTTTACTTAGTGGACACTGGCGTACCAGTTACATGAAGTTGTGCCATTATCTAAATGACTATACATATATGCCATAGGGAGATGCGGTGGTCGTAGGTAGCTGGTGCCTTGTACTATGATTATTATTTTACAGGAAATTCCCATAGCCTTATCAGGAATCCAAGTGCAGTCCTTGAAAGTTGGAGGGGAATGGATATTTTCATCGAGAAGATAAAGTCGAAGCCATCGATCAGTGGAGTTACTGGGAAAAGCCAAAGACGGGAAGCAAATCATCTCGTTAGGGAGACGATTGATTTCGCTGGATTTTACTTGTATGCTGTAAGTTTTTTCATCCTTTATCTTTTTCCCCTTTATCAGTCACTTTATCAAAGTTAATTAAAGGATCGGTATCCACGTGGCGTAATCATCTTCGATTCCTGTGATATCGTATTATCGATGATGATCATTGGGAAATTGTTCTACGGACTTCGAAGGTTAGTACGGCTATCAATAATATCCGATCGATCGATCAATTTGTAATATGGTTGTGAAACGTCGTTTCGATGAAGCATTGATATCGAAATGTTACTTTCAGATCTTGGGATTGGTTAAGATGCAAGATAAGTGGAGGAGGACGCCGAGTGAAAATAAAGAAGGAAAAATCGGGAAATAAAGCAGCGTGGAAGAGGAAGAGACGGTGGCTGTAACGAGGAGGAAAGGTTAAAGGCGAATTCAGTAAGGATAGGGACGATTCTGCGGGGGAAGGAAAAAAAGGAAGTGGCGCAGCACGAGAGGACGAGAGAAAGATGGCGAAATGGGGAGGTAACGCTAAGGCAATATCACAGTCGACTAGCACGAGCCATCCCGGCATACTAAGCGGGCCGGAGTGATTTTTAAAACAGAAGACGAACGCCCGTGGGAATTTTAAATAACCGACACGGGGAGTCGAGTGAGCGCGCGTGTCAAGGAACCGAGAAATATTCCAAGCGAATAGATTCGAAGGGGAGAGTGACAAGCCGGGAAATTGGAAAATTGAACTCGAACTCTGAAGTCAGACAATTCTTGGGGTTCGGGGTTGAAGGATGACGGTGTGGATGAAAAAGGACGGATTTTTCCCTGGCCCAGAGACTTTTGCCGAAACGTACCGCTTCTCCCTTTAGTATCTTGCATATTGGTTGGACCCGTCAACGGGAAGCACTGTGAGATCCTCGGGGAGCAGAAGAGACTTTATTCCTCTCATTGTCAGACAATTTTCAACCGTTTAACGATAGGGTGGAGCAATTTTTGACAATGACCCTGTCATTTTTATCTGACCTTTTTTTTATGCCTTTATGAAGCCACTTTACATCAGCCTGCGCGGCCATGTAAATGGCTTCGGTATTGGCTATGTCGAAGGACTGGAGTTGGGAAGGAGTGAGTCGAAGGAAACTTTTTACTTTGAAACGCGAATGGCTTTGCATTGCATCTTGTAACTTGTACTTTCTCGTGCGAAAGTCACCAAAGGAGTACGTATTACGATGGTAATCAAGTATTGAGATTCCTTTGCTCTAGATAACTTTTTGTGCCACTTACCCACATGATAGGGATTTCAAGATTTTTCTCTATGCTACTGGTGTAGAAATATAGAAAAAACTATTGCGGTATGACTAATTATTGTTTCTTTTAATTAAATCCTAACTCATATTAATTCTCCTTTAGTCCATCAAGCTAGTGCTCATTTGTATACTGTATATGACGTTATTTCCATAATTTTTTAATTTACTGCTAATTAAATTCATATAAAAGTACACAGTTATTGATGGTTGTAAAGTAATAATTTATAAAAATAATCAGTCATACTTTACTTATTGTAATAAAATAATTCGATTGTACCATTGAGATTGTTGAGAAATAATTGGAATCATAAAGTCTCAATCGTACGCGATAAAATCATGTTATTAAACAATATCTTGAAAGCGCACGTGTATTTAGTAACGCGGTTCAGTATCATTGTATCCCAATGCGATTTATCAACGTGATAAATATCGAAATAGCTCTAGAGAAATTCTAGATTCAGTATTGCACGATAACGACTGCTCGTATTATTGGTACGTGCGAGAGGAACGATATTTAACCAGCAGAAAATCTGTATAACAGTCGATTGGTAAACGCGGGTTGGAAAGTAAACGTAGCGAGTGATTTAGAAACGTATCGGTTGGCGTAACCGATAGAATCTCCGATTTACATTTGGTACGAATGACAAACGTAAATATTACTGCAAACGACTTTCGGTCACGATGAACGGCAAATTTTCTACATAGACTTTCCACTGCGTTTGAAAAATAATATAGCACTGTACAGTCCTGTTTCCTAGATGCTTTATGGGTTATAATTAACTACACGAGTATATACCACCGTCATTCGCATTTCTATACAATACAGCAATAACAAACGCGTACTATACGAATGTAATCCCAATATGGAACTATATTTTTTTGAATGAATTATACAATAGAAAGTTACTCGACGATACAAAGCATTGCTTGTTAAAATGTTATTCTGTATGTAATCCAATTTCTCAGTGGACGTATGTTGCATCGGAGTTACCCTGAGAGGATTCTTTTAAAGATCAATCTCGTTCAGGTAGCACAGAGCACGTGGTCCCTTGTACATTTGGGAAAAGCTTTTGGTAATATGGAAATATGAAAGATTTCACGTAATCGAGAAATGAAATGAAGAAGATAGCAGGGAAGAGGAATGTTGATCCATTCCTATAAAGCATTTAAAAATAAAATCCACTGTTATTCAAAATTCCAGTCGTCTCTTGAATTCCGGAATATATAATTCACGGAAAACGTGTACAGAATACAAAGGCAACTCAATTTTTTTTTGTTTACAGGTAAAAATGCATAAAGAAGAAACAAAGGCTACCATACCAATGCACTACGGTACCGACTATACGCACAAGAATCTTCTCAACGTTGGCGAATGCAGTCATGATAATATATAGATATAAGTAAAATCAACAACCCTTAGCTATCTTATACAACATAATAATCTACCATCATCGTGAGTATGATTTCAATAGGAAGTTAGTTGTCCGTCCAGTTCCCATCCAGAGGCGAGAAAAGCTCTCGTCTCGCTACGTGTAAATGTACCTAGAACATTGAGGTTGCTGGAAGTAAATTTTCATAGGAGTTTTCGAAACTGGGTTAGGATTTGAATTTAAACGGTACACGGCCATAGCAAACGCTGCCACCAGATATGTTTAAGTGTACGTATATAACACAATGGTATATAGCATAGCCAGACAGCAGTGCATATAGACGAGAAAGTTTGAGCCCCCTATAGCCACAGGATAAACTCGTAGTGAGTAATCAAATTAGTTTTTAAGCTCTAAAATCTACGCCCTGGTATATTTATAATTCAATCAAATCATCCAGATCTGAATTCTATGCATAAATGATATCTGGGATGTTTGTTTGACACTGAGCATAGCTATCATTGGATCTAATCATTTCAGATAATCTTGGGGCTCTCATGATAATCAATTTTCAAGCTCTGTCTTTTTTTATAAAAATCGAGACTTTGGAAAATTTAAATCTTACTCCGTTCATGGTAATAATTACGTTCCTTGACAGTCTCCATTATTATTCTGACTAGGGTGGCTATGAATATTTGATGCTTCGGAAGATGCCTCGGGGAAAGAATGAGAGGACTGAAAGAGGGTATTGCATCGTAATTAGTTCGAATAGAGTATAGATACTCCTGTTCTTAGATTTTCGTGAAGCTTTCATTCTGTCTCTTGTAATACTTACTGGCACTTCTTCCGGTTTGAATACCGTGGATTATCGACCCCAGTGTGTACCTTTGATCTTAGCGATGAAGTGAAATTACGTTCAGATTTTTCCGAGTCGACGGAACCAGCTGTTAGTTTTTCATCTTATCGTAACGGGTAATTGACGTGTACTTAACCAGCAACTTGACCAGCTTACGAGATGAGTTTATTTTTAAAAAAAAAAGAAAAAAAAAAGGATCTTTTCAAAGGATAAAAGTATCTGATGAGCAATCCAATTATCTACGATCTTTACGAGAGAAAAGAAGAGTTTAAGTAAAAAATATGGATTCCGATAAATATAGGTAGAAAGTAACGACGCAAGAGGGACAGCGAGTCGAAGGAGAAGTAAAAGATAAAAGTCACGGTAAGAGGGTCAAAGGTGAATGAAACGGTCTTTACCGGATAGCAGCAATCGGCAATATTTCCCGATTTGGCGACCCTAGCCATTTCCACTGTCGGGAGTGAACTATTGCTCTTGAAAAGGGGCAAATGCGTTACCCGTGAAAGCCAGTGTAGAAAATCCATCCGACTCCGCCGTTGATTTTCCGCACTCAGCGTACCAATAAAGCGGAAGAAATACTCGGGGCCTGAACGCGATCATTTAGCTCCCGCCTGTGTCTCCTCGATGGACAAAACCGGAAGACACGAGAACCTGGGACGTGGATCAGCAGTGAGATTCTCCGGATGATCTACTCGCAATTTCCTACCCGCTCGGCCTACCTAGAAGACCGTATAATATTATCCTCCCCCATAAGTTCCACGTGTCAACATTGCTTAAGAATGAATTCAACGGCGTCGGCGTCGCGACGCCTTCCTCTCGCTCTACCTCCCAGAAGACCCTCGTTTCCTTAAAGCCATAACCGGCAGCTCCTTTATGCCTCCTGAAAAAGCTCATGCATGCTAGAGACAAAGCTCACCGTCCCCAGGGGACTTCTACCCCCATAACAGTAACCACCTTTACCACGCATTCTCAACTTTTTTTTATCAGGTTTCTCCTTGGACTTTTCCTTTTTTTTCTTCCTCCTCTTATCAGCATATTCTTTCAGTTCAGCCTTTTCTTGCTGTACTATAACCGCACTGCATCCTGCAGTATGGTATAGTATAAGATACGTACATTGTGTAAACCCATTTCCCTATTGCATCCTTTTTTCTCTATATACGTGTATAGCTACCAATGGCTGCTTCAGGATCTCCTTTATTTTTATGCTCCTAATAGCGTCAAAATTTATTACGCCGGCGCACCGACTAATGGGGCCAACAGCCACGCGGCTCGGGTGGGATGCGCGGGACGGAGTTAACCTGACGTTCACCTCGGTGAACTGTGGACATTATTCTCCGGTCGCAACCCTGACTAAAAAGTGGGTACCCATTTTTAAAGGGCGATATCGCGCACCGCAGGATACGCCGGGGGCACCGAGACCTCTTCCGCAACGGGCGTAGTCAGACATTTTGAAAAGCTCGTACCGAAATTTCCTGGGGTTTTATGGTTAAATACCATAGAGATAATGGTAGCTGAAAATTGCTCTCGAGTACTGAGACGTTTATCTACGTATACAGGGGTAGTAGTGTACGCGATAAGATTAATTAATCGTTTGTTAATTAGTAGAATTAGTGTACCGTAGAGGAGGGCGAAAGAGGGGAGCCAGGAAGGTCGAATGGAATAATATATAAATCTGAAATTGACGAGCGAATTCTGTTATCATGAGGTCACGAAGAGGATGACTATTGGATACTGTCTGGATGCTGTTTTTTTATTTTATATATATATATATATATATATATATATATGTCTCAGCGTCGCGACATCTCGAAGGTACACGTACGTGTAAGGAAATTTAAATCTGCGAAAGGGCTGGGTCTGAGACAAGTTAGATTTTTTTGTTTTTACTTTTTCTTTACTTCTTTGTCCCATTCTTTTTTATCTTGCGAGCTTTTATTTAGAATAATTTTTTTTTTTACGTTTTCAACCCACCACCCTCATGTTACATTGCCATGCAGATGGCATCCGTGGTGTTCGTGGCGGATAGTCTAAAATGTCATTTCTTACGAGGGCATTACATAAAGCAGCCAGATTTAAAATGTATGAGGCGTGTCGCGCGACAACAGCGATATTTTATTCCGAAATTTCGTCCCGTAACGTTGCCGAGTATTAAAATCCGATAATGCGTCGTGAAAAGTTCTTACTCCGTCTGGATTTCCCATCTAAAATTTACCTACGTCTATGTATATAGCAGACGTGATTTTGTCATTGGCAACAATAAGCGGCAATGGGGTTTGTCTCAATGAAAGAACTCTAGTCGAGTACGTTCTGTAGTCGAATTAATAAATGATTTGCTACTTTACGTCCACGCGTTTTTATACGTATAAACGATCTTCTAGAAAAAAAATTTGTTCTTTTTTTTTACAAAAATTTATATCTCACTGAGAGCTTATTGATAAATCTTGACGAATTGATTATTGGAATAATTAATCGATAAATAATTTTATCAACCTCGACATTTTGACGAATTGATAAAGTTCAGCAAGTCGACGGCAGCTGTCACCGGCAGGGATGAAATCGGTTGGGAAGTAGAAGGGTGAGAGAGAGAGAGAGAGAGAGAGAGAGAAACGTGAAGGAAATCCATTAAACGGTACAAGTTCAATAGTGGCGCACGGTAAAAATGTATACGGCAGAGAGGAGTGTCAGTGTCATAAAAGTTAATGACACGTGAGGGGAAAACGCACGTGTGTCAGTATGAAAGACATTGACGACATATTAAAATGACATCATGTAATCCAGGAATTATTGTGAACCGATAAACCACCTAATAACCCGCACAAAGCTATTGGAAACAGCGTAAAATAGTCTATGAATTTTATTAAGTAAAATCAACCAAATTTTAGATTCTATATTAAAAAAGATTTGAGGCGTTGAAAAAAAAAATAGTCACCAATACGTCACTAGATACTCCAACGTTATGAACTTTTCATTAGGGATCTAGGGATTTTTTTTAATAACAGATAAAATTCCTCTGTCAACGAAAAATTGTATCGTTACTCAAGTTTGCAATATATGTAAATAGTCTCTCAAGCGTGCACGGGTCATACTCGCATTGTTCGAACGTAAAGAGTAAGAGAGAGAGAGAAAAAGAATTAAATTATAAATAACGAGTTCACTTTTATTTCAGAGCGAATGCACACATTCCATACTATCCAACTAGAATGCATTGCGAAGATTTGGTGGAAAAACGAAAAAAAAAAAAAATAATCGTACCCGCACATACGTTAAGGCAGATTACATTTTCAGCGGTCAGATTGGACCGTTCTGTCCAGTTGAATTTATTAAGCGCACTTACGCGTACTACCTATCTACCTAGCCCATATCCACTGGCTATCCTATTCGTTTTGGAAAGCGTAGAGATACGCGAAATTCAAGCGGAATTACGTAAGTTTGGAAAATGTGGCAGAAAATTAAACTGCTTCAAATCTTTCTCAATTGGCGATGTCCCGGCAGTACTCGTCAATACTTATCGTCTTGGTGCGTGCGCTTAACGTAATTAGCGTGGAAATAAATTTAATTTGCAATAAGGAAAAAAAATTTGCACCGTTACTTTGGCATAAAGAGTAAAACGGGTTAGATAATAAAAATCTTAAATCCTCAGCATCCCGATTTATTTCAAATTCATTCCACGTGGTAACGCAGTATCAATAGCTGGCGTCAAATGCAACAGAAAAATTCACGGGTTTCTCATATACTCTCGTGTGTACTGTAGGTGGATACACACGTGAGCGACAAGAAATTTACGACGACGTCTATGCAGAGGTGGTGGCCATTTCGAAATCGTCGTCTCGCATGTTGGTTATCGTAAATAAAGATAAAGCACCTTTCCCAGTGACGTATAGGAAGCTGATGTTTTACGAGCAGATACCTACGTTCGCGCATATGCCAATAAGTGGATAGCACTCCGGTTGCACCAGACACGCTGGTTGTCGGAAAAGAAAAATTGTCGTTTCAGGTAAACTTGAAGATATTAATGACCGAATATCTTTAACGTATCCAGGAGTCTATGAGCTTAAAAAAATCTGCACACGACGTACGGTGATTCGTAAATTAAATTTTTTTCATGCGTTATGATAAAAATATAAATAATAAAAATATAAATAATAACAATGATAACGGTAACACGAATAATTCCACGTGAAAACCAAAAATCCTCAAAAATCCATTCGCATCTCTCTAACTTGGTTTACCGATCGTTTGTCAATTTCAATGCATTAAAATGCATCGCTCCATTGCGTACGTGCCCGTGTCTCTGCACATATGGCATATACGTGATGTATATATATATATATAAAAGTTTACGAATCGAATATGGTATCCCATCCGATTCGCGGGAGAATTTGCCGCATCGTTGCGGCATGTTACGCGTTACAGTTGCGTTACGGTAACGTAACGTTAATCACTATTTATGCGACAGTCATTGAAAGCCATCGAACCGATAACGATTTTCAAGTGCCTCATTAATAATAATGATAACGACAATTTGAGACTGCGCCCCGCAAATGTCTATCCTATTCTGTACAAGCGGCCATTGGATATGATAAGGGAGAGTTTATTCGTTATTTATGTATAAATTTATTTTTACGCTTATTTAGATGAACTCATTTTCAGCTTGCAGCGTACAGGCACGGTATAAATACCTGTAAACCAGTTTCCAAATCGATAATCCGTAGATCTTTGAATTTGGACAGGAATAGAATTTCCGGCGAAATTGCCAACCTAAACCCTTCGTTACGTATACATATGTTATTCACCCCCTGTCGGGTATTTAGTTATACGCCTATACCGTTGTACTTGCCACTGCAGTATAAGTGAAAGTAAAGAGAAATTAAATTTGTAACCCAAAATGACAAAAATTTCTATCGACGCGATTACGTCATATAGTCAGCTAAGTAGTACTAGCGCGTGATAACGATTTTATGTAAAATGTCCATAAATTAAATTTCCACTACAAAAAATTAGTCCATCGTCACTCATATAAGGCAATCAATGAAAATTTTAATTGAAATTCCTGGCAGTCACCGTTCGCCTGCACATAAATCATTATACCGTTCGTTACATCGATTTTATCACTGTACATTATAATAAATGCGTGAAATAAAAATATTTAATCCATAAGTACAAAAGATGTCAAAATCACCGGAAAAGCCAGTAAATCCATATCGCATAGCATATATATCCACAATCTATTGTAAAGTGATACTCGTTCCTCTCGTTGATTGTACCCAATTTTTATTATTAATCACAAACAAATATATAGTAATATTAAACATGTGTAATTGGTGAAAAAATCATTTTTCAAGCGTCGGGATCTACGATCCAGGAAAAGGTAAACTTCGAGCACAATATCGGAACGAGCAACAGTGGCAACCGTGAACATACTGGAACTTCCCCGGCAGCCATTACTATTTCGATAGGTCACCGCACGGTCTCAATTGTCTCTGGGTTCGAGATTGTTCGGCATCCAGAAAGGTCTTTACCGGCGTACTGACCTACGTCACCACCCGATGCTCAGGAGCCCCGAGCTTTCGCATTTTGCGAGCTACGTACTTTCGGGACAATACGTTCCACTCGCTGGAAAGGGACGCGACCTGTAGGCGTCTCTCGCACACCCACGTACCCGGATAGGTAGGTGGTTACCGGTGACGTCATTCCCTATAGATATCCACGGAACGAGAACTGGCTCCTGTGAACTTGGCGAAGTTTGGTAAATGGGCTGTCTGACGAATTTCCTACGACAACTGCTGGAGGAATTACTTCGACACTGAAGTAAACGAGCACATTTACTCGCGTCTTCTGCCTCTCTTAAGAAAATTAAGTCGAGACGACGTTAAACTAATATCAACATCACTCGCTTGTAATTGCGATAGATTCGCGCGAGCTGCTTCACCGAATCAATCTTTACGTATCGCAAGCGCGCGTAACGAACTTTTTCAGCATTCGAATTTTCGACTCCGGCATCCTAGCGAAAGGTGGATGGTACCACGGTATCTCATACATTCTGGAACTTGTACCTGGTGGAATCTCTCGTTCGCGACTGTCAAAGAGAATTTCGTTTGTCTCGATGTTTACGTGCTTTTCGAGCTTTCTATTAACTCAACGTATACAGGAAAGACGAGCACGTAGATTTCCATGTACAATTTCAAAGCTTTACTTGCGTTAACGGTAATACTGTTTATCACTTGGCGAAGCTTTTTGCAAGTTATTGCAAAAAGCATTTTTTTTCATTCTAATAAAATACCTTCGTATCGATATCGACAGTGAAACTCAAAGTGCCGATGAACACTTTGGGAAATGTACCGAAATTCGGCCTGATAAGAACTTGACTGATAAAGCTATCGTCTTCTTTCCTTTGACGCTGACCGCACAAGCAACTTGCCAGGCTTTACTACGGGACATTAATCTCGACGGTACTAGGATCCTGTAGAAACCATTCGGATTTAACTTTTGTTCTGCTAGAGTTTCTTTTCACAGACTATCGACCCCTTCTAACCTCACGTAATATTCGGTATCCACTGGTACTTTAGCTGCTTCTACGCTATACAGAGTGTATCACCAGGAATGCACGTTTGAGATTTGCGGTGAAACGGTGCACAATTTTGAAAATCTGATGTCACAACCATTGAATATTTTTTGATTGCGCATCGAATGGGCATATTATTATTGTTCGCTCAACTTCCGGTCGCAAATAAAAAAAATTATCTTCGCCATTTCAAATGATATTGAAGCAAGTTAAATGCAAAAGTTGTAGAGCAAGAAAAAATAATAGAGATGAAAAAAAAATTCGGACGGATTGCACACATAATAAGAGAGATATTTGCGTCAGAATTTTTCTCATTTTTTGACAAATTTCTGATACTGGAGGAACGCCTTAGCTTCGTGCAGCAGCTTCACGCCGAACTCACGATTCGCAATTGTTTTGAGATAAGCGTTCAGTCAGACGCAAACCCGTACAAGGTGGCTAAAACATACTACAATGCTATCTTTCATTACAAGTTAGAAGCCAAACTATTCCTGCTGTAGATTTCCGTGATCCTGGAAGTCGGTTTTCGAGTCTTCGTCTTCCTGGACGTGGATTTTCGAGACTTCGTGTTCCTCGTCGTAGATTTTGGAGTCCTCGTGTTCCTCGTTGTAGATTTTGGAACACGAACGTAGAACACGAGTACTCCAAAATCTACGACGAGGAACACGAGGACTCCGAAATCTACGACGAGGAACACGAGGACTCCAAAATCTACGACGAGGAACACGTAGACTCCAAAATCTACGACGACGAACACGTAGACTCCAAAATCTACGACGAGGAACACGTAGACTCCAAAATCTACGACGACGAACACGTAGACTCCAAAATCTACGACGACGAACACGTAGACTCCAAAATCTACGACGAGGAACACGAAGTCTCGAAAATCCACGTCCAGGAAGACGAAGACTCGAAAACCGACTTCCAGGATCACGGAAATCTACAGCAGGAATACTTCGGCTTCTAACTTGTAATAAAACACAGCATTGTAATATGTTTTAGCCACCTTGTACGGGTTTGCGTCTGACTGAACGCTTACCTCAAAACAATTGCGAATCGTGAGTTCGGCGTGAAGCTGCTGCACGAAGCTAAGGCGTTCCTCCAGTATCAGAAATTTGTCAAAAAATGAGAAAAATTCTGACGCAAATATCTCTCTTATTATGTGTGCAATCCGTCCGAATTTTTTTTTCATCTCTATTATTTTTTCTTGCTCTACAACTTTTGCATTTAACTTGCTTCAATATCATTTGAAATGGCGAAGATAATTTTTTTTATTTGCGACCGGAAGTTGAGCGAACAATAATAATATGCCCATTCGATGCGCAATCAAAAAATATTCAATGGTTGTGACATCAGATTTTCAAAATTGTGCACCGTTTCACCGCAAATCTCAAACGTGCATTCCTGGTGATACACTCTGTATATGGCTTACTGAACTTTACGTACTGCAAGTCTATGTCCTGCATGTACAACTTTGCGTATGCACAGAATAAAGGCACAGGCTCACGTTCCTCGTCGATTATTATCGGTTTCGCGTTTCTTCCGTGCGACTGGAAGTGCGTAAATGATAAGCGCAGCCAGATGGAACACGGAGTCGACGTTGTTGTTTTTTTCGGGGGGAAAGGGAGGGTCAAAGCTCTACTGTTTGCGTGGGAAAAAAACAAAAGATTTTATTTCTGCATGGAGGACTTTTTTAGGTTTTCATGTATGTACGTAATGTGTGCACGTGTATATGCATTCAAGGCAGTTGGTATGCTCGTTAAAATGAACGATGAAAAATCTATGTATCCCAGGACCTTTACAAACGCTTTCGCATTACATATGCGCAGATACTGTACACTTGCTATAGTAAATGCACGCACGTAGATACATATATTCATCTTCCAAAAGAAGCAGCGTTATCATCTCTTCCGGTAATTTTTTCCAAAAATCAGTTATAAAGTCGAAAAAAAATGGACACTGCAAAGTTTCGAAGAGACCATACGAAGTCGGTATAAGGAAAAAAAAAAGTTTGGAAATTCGTTGCACTAGATTCGTGGAGGGGGTAAAAAAAATTGCACGCCCTTATATCCAACGTTCGTCCACGGTCAAGCGAACTTTACGACAGTTTTATGAAATATTGAAGCACTTGAGAAAGTTGGTTGATACTTGAGTATCCTTTTTTTTTATTTACTTTTACGCTGACACCTCACACGTCGGTACTCTATACTTTTCTTTTTTGGTCTCGCGGTTTATGCCAGGTTTAAACTTTGCGCCAAGTATCGAGTGTACCTATCGTTACTTCATGGAGCTTTCCTATCGATACTTTACACCAGGCTGTATAATAAAGCTCAAAGTTTAAGAACGTTAATGAGGACATTTTTCTAATCCTTTCCCAGATCGATTCAGTCTTCTTCGACACTGAAGTGACATATTTACTCGATTTTGGCGAAAATCCAATCGCACCTACTGGCTGGCCTCGAAATTGCATCGGGCATTGATACAATGATTACTTCTGTCACTATCACTCGATGGGTATCAAAGGTTAAAGGTCGTGGAAAATTTTTCGTCGAATCCTACCAAATGACTGTGATACAAGGCACTCGTTAAGTCTTAATAAATGAATGTGAAGACGATCAGTTATATCGTTAAACGTTTATCCCTCAATTCCATCTGCTTGTCGCAAAAATGCGGTGCACTAAAGGGTTCCAAAAAAAAAAAAAATAATGGATCCGAATGACAAATGAATTTGCATTCAACGCATTAATCACTATGGGGAAGAATCGCGGAACTGAAGTGTTTGCTAAATTTTCATGTTCGCGAAATCTAGTCCCTCTTTGGCCCTTTGGATCCATCTTGTTCCCAGCATTCCCCTCGCCACGTGGCGAACGAACGAATGGCTGTTTTCTTTCAGTGAAGTCTTTTATGCGGGCCCCTTTGATTTATAGAAAAACTTTCTTATGCTCTCGAGCTTATTTCGTAGTTTCGCCAGAGTCAATTGTTTCGCCACTAGTGAAATTTCGTGGGAGCATTATTTTACGCTCGCAAGATACCACTGTGCGGGGAAACACGCGTAGCTTTTCTGGAAACCCAACAGTGACAGCATTGGCCAATTGTTGCGTTTATCGTATATATACGATATATATGCATTGAGAATTCAGATTGAAAATTTTGATCGATGTATTTTGAAGATTTATATAAATTATTGTAATTACTCAAAATTGCCATTAGGGTAGTGAAAAATGTATTTTTCGTGTTAACAAGATTTAGCTGAATTTAGTAAATCGAAATTTAGCAACCTTTCAAGCACCCTTGGTTTTGAACTAAGGAGGAAGCCATATCTAACTTACAATGTATTACGGGAGAAACATTACCGAGTTTCGTACTCCGTACAGGGATTCAAATTTTGTGGACATAGTTTCAAATAAATGGGATCCCATTGTGCGTCGCCTTCCAATTAATATAATTCAGTCTACGTAGCGCAAAATGTGTATGACTCGCTGCAACCACCTGAAGTGCATACTTCAGTAGGGAATTACATTAACGTAAGCGCTCGTGGGTTTCCCATGTACGGTTACGAAATTCGCGTCGTAGAAACGCGCCTCTTTAAACGTTTAATTTTGCTAGTTAGTTCTAGGGGTAGAAATTGTGACGCAGTCGATAGGTTCAGGGATTGAATTTCAGAATCAGTCACAGGATGATTTCGCGAATTTTCTCGTTTTACCCTAAAGACGGTTGATAATATATTTTACCATGAGATACTATGAATTTATTTTACAATATAAAAAATACCCGAAAAACCCCTAAAAATTATTCAAATATAGAAAAAGTCCAAATGTCCTTATCGGACCGGTTTTTCTTTTTGATATCTAAAATTCATAATAGTTTGCTGATATCTTCCATATTTTAGTCACAGTCCGTTTCAGTAAGTAGTAAAAATAACTGGCTTTTGGATCATTTTTCGAAATTTTCTCTGTCTTCGGTTAAGTCACCTACCTGCTCCTCCATGTCGCTTCATTTTCATAAAGCTTTCAACTTATTTGACAGGGGACCATCACGGGACTGCTACTACCCTTCCAGTCGCAGTCGGAACGTTCATTTGCCGAGACTCGGAAATAATGTTGCGAAAATAATTGTCTACCACTGTTACTACTGTACCAACTACTGTATCTACCCTTCTTTATTACTGCTCATGGTAGCAACCCTAACCTCCCTCTCCGAGCTATCCTCAGGACACGCAGAGAACATTCTCAAGCCTTCCACTACCAACCGTGGAATCACTGTTTTCCTTACATCCTCGTTAAGTCCTTCTTGTATTTGCATTTTAATTGCTGTTGAGATTTCAACCAGCTTTATTCGCGCCGATAACTTTCCGTACTTGGCCAACACTGTGTGCATTCGCAAAACCGTGTTCGCAACGCGTAGAATTTCACCTGAAACTCCGACCTGTGAAGTAAACAAAAATTGAGAAAAAAATCGTACAAAGTATCAAACACGTGGATTACGAGCAATCAAAGAATAATAATCATGAAAAAAAAATTAAATTAATTTTTTGTCAGATTCAAAATTCGCAATTTTCAATCTGACCACAAATTCCTGTTAGAGCTAACGAACCTTACTTTTACACGTAATATAGGTTTAGGATTTGTTCAAAACTGTTTTACCGACCGAAGGTAAATGTACCATACGAATCGATAGGAATCGATAGAAATCAAATAGACGCGTCAACTTCAGACGGTGCCAATAGTCTGGAATAACCGCGTATACTTGGCTCTATCAGGTCTTTCGATATGCATCTGCCGTTCGGTCAAATCTTATCAGTGCAATGATCCAACGTCGTCCTGGGCTGCTTTATTCAAGATATTACGTCAGAGCTGTCAGATCTGATTAGTGCACCTTAATTGGATGGACCGACAGCAACAAATAATGAGCCGCATCAAAGGATCAGCCTGTATATGTATTTCGAAACAGATAATAGCGAATGGTAGCAACATTTCTCCGTACCGGATGTCTGCTTTTGCAATTAAACTTCTAGCCTGAGCACACATCCGGGCACGTCGAGTTATGCAAGCCTTTAAAATTGAAGTTCCCATTCGCCACAGTGAAGTGAATGGCGGCTGCGGTGACTCGTGACTCGGGAGCAGGAAGTTTTGATGAAATGCATTCTGACTTCTTGGTCGAAGTAAGAAGCCTTCGTTCGATGGTGTTTCAACGGCAGAGATAGACGCCCGGCATCCGTCCCTACTTCATCCCTTTACCCTTCGCCTCATACCGAAGCCCGTCTTCTTCTGCCATAATCATAGTTCAGTCAACTTTATCCTCTCGCTCTCGGTACCCGTCCTACCGGATATTATAAAATGCATATTGCTACCATCGTAGTTTGTTTGAAACACGAATCTGTCTCGCGATCCGGACGTTCTCGCAAATGGGAAAGCTGCACTTTTGAAATTCCGTCCTTGTTCCCCTTAGTCAACTTATACTCTTGCGAATCTTATACGATACTCCCATATCGATTTCTACTCTCGACTGTCCTCAAACTAATCCCTTAGACAGGATATGGACAAGTTAAATATTCGGGTCAAAGTTTAGGCTTACCATAGATACCATATATATATACATATTGTATACTGTATATTCCCTATATCCACTTTGCAAATAAGAATATTCCTTTCTGTATTCAACGGCCATTCTCAAAGTCGAATTTTATACCCTGTACCTCCCTATGTTATTTTGGACGTGGACTACTCTTGGATCGTTATAGAATTGCATATTGGTCTGTCACTTTTGAAACTTTTGGAAACTCCTAAAAAAATATCCAATTTATTTGCCATTGGTATTTTTATTTTACGGGGTATGGTATTGGTGTATGATATTTATACGGACTCACGTGAGTCGATGTTAAGCTCAACTAGTACTTTGGGTCCTTTGAAATTCTGTCAGCAATTCACGCTTTGTAAAATCTTGTTATAAGGATAAAGCATTGAAATATTTTAATATCACGATAAAACGCGCGAATTAAATATTGGCAAAGTTCTAATCTACTTGGCAGCTTGTTTAATTCGCGTAACTTTCGTATGTTGCGGCAACGTTAGCAATAGCAACGGTGTTGCTGACGGTATTATACATTTTCCCATACGAAATCTGTGCTCGGAATTTACGTATAAGTTATATCGACGATATTTGACAAGTTTAAACCGCGATTATAATTAATAGTTTGATACTTTATCGTTATCTGTATTCACGAATTGCCATTCGCGAAAAGTCTCCATCGAGTTAAATGCTGTAACTGGTTGACTCTTATACATTTACCTGGGCCCCTATTGACGCGTTTGAAATTCCCGCGCTGAACAAGTGCCAATCTCATTCGTTTCCCGGTCACGCCGTCATCGAGTAAAACGCTCCTGTAATTGGCTGGAGGAAACTTTTATCGGACATAAAATAGACTCGATCGAAACAAAGACACGTTATTATTGGATAACAATGTCAACGCTATTCAATGCAAGCGAAAATTCAGTGAGGAAGGTTTACATGGAACCTCACGATTCGTTTTAAACTGAGTGACACTGTGACAGCTTCCTGACGCAATGTTGCCTTTATATCGTGGGAAATGTTGATTTTGAGAAATCACCTACATTTTACTCTTACATCGCCAAGAAGACGTCGATCGATATCGTCCATTGGACGAATGCTCCTATAAGATTTTTTTTTCCAAAAATAAAATTTGTGCGACTTATTAATAATTTTATATCAGTAATGAAAACAAGTATTACGTATTACGACGCAGGGATGCTTACAAGGCATTCCTTGGATGTATCGTGAATAGTGCAAACGAGAGAGCATGGACCAACCTGAAAAGCACAGTTGCTAAAGTGGAAATATCTTAGTCAGAAATATGCAGTTTTGATATATGTATAGACATACAATACAGTATAGATATGCGTACAAGCGAGTGCGCGTATGTATATACAGGGCTAGTCAGTAGAAACGCACCAGGAGAAGTTGGCCGCAAGTGGCCGACACGGCAGTGTGGCCTCTTCAAAAAATGACATGTGACTGTGACCGATTCCCATAAGCGCAAACTGACAGTTCACATAGCAATAAGGTTATTGAAATATTTCAATAGTTAGGTTACTGAAATAATTAATTAATATTGTAATGACAAAATGTAATGTCAGTTAAGATTTATTTTCACAACAGATTTTTTGCTGCACTTTTTTGCTATAAAAACATTTCAATTAATTGATTTTTAAATTAATTGCAGCATTGTATTGCAGAATTGCAGTTGTGATCATTACTTGGAAATATCAAAATTGTTAATATTTTAAACTTTACATTATTTTAATTGCAATCTGTTGTGAAAATAAATCTTAACTGACATTGCATTTTGTCATTATAATATTAATAAATTATTTCAGTAACCTAACTATTTAAATATTTCAATAACCTTATTGCTATGTGAACTGTTAGTTTGTGCTTATGGGAATCGGTCACAGTCACATGTCATTTTTTGAAGAGGCCACACTGCCGTGTCGGCCACTTGCGGCCAACTTCTCCTGGTGCGTTTCTACTGACTAGCCCTGTATATTGTTGTATCGTATATTAATATATATATATGTATCCTGCTTAGCGGTTGAGAAAAGTATGAAAATAATTAGAATAACTCGCAGTTGAAACAAAAGTTTAAGGCACTTCCGTGAAAGCTTTGAAATACTTTTCCAAGCGAAAGGATGGTAATTGGCTACACTTTGGCAGTGGCGTGGGACCACGTAAAAAGTTTACAAGGTATACGATTTTCTTAACGAGGAACAAAGTACTGGAAATGATGTATAGATCGCGCTGGGGACGAAAAGATTTTACGGTGAATCCTATCTTCTAGCATTAAGGCCACGAGTCTCTGTCTCCACGAAGCGACACTGTGTGTCTCGGACAGTTTCTAGCATCTATTATGGAAATTAATGGGGGTACAACAAAAATGAGAAGCGGAACATTTCTTATGGGGATTTTTGTTCTTTTTTTTTTTTTTTGATATCCGATCGGTCCACGTCAGTGACCTCGTTACATTAAGCATAACTATGCGATAAATTCAGAAACGCTACTTTCTTTCGACCTAGTCACTATAAATCGACGCGAGGACATACGTGGACGTAACTCACGTACGGCGACTTGAAAGATTTACCAGAAATATATTACTGGCTGGGATTATTACGTCAATTGGAATATAAGCTATACTCCGTGGAGAATTGTTTGGTTAGGTTAGGTTAGGTTAGGGTTGGGTTAATAATGTAAAGCAGGAACTTGACCCAATCTAGGAGACTTACCGTTGTAGTTGGGCAGGTCTCCACGTATAGTGCTGCACATTTCATTATTATTATTTTATTATGTTTTTTTATATAACTCCACAATATGACTTTTTTGTGTACTTGGAATAAACAATATTCGCACATATATCCAATCGATGGACAATCATTTTATCATGGACTGTATTTATTTCACGATATCAATAATGGTCACTGAAAATTGGTACCAGTTGTCACACTCGGTGGATCCCAAAAAAAGGGACCAATTATCCAATTATGAAATTCACTAAAATTTTGTTTAATACCAATATAACGAAGGTTAAGTGGTTCTCACGTACAC
The DNA here is from genome assembly GCA_963971525.1 of Cephus spinipes. Lineage (NCBI taxonomy): Eukaryota > Metazoa > Arthropoda > Insecta > Hymenoptera > Cephidae > Cephus > Cephus spinipes. The sequence continues at coordinate 31,218,051 of OZ020572.1, read as the reverse complement.
TTGTTCAGTCGTGCGATGATTCCTATGTAAACTGTTTAAGATTTCTCATAGGATTATCATGACCTTGAAAAAAAAGTTGCACCAGTTTTCACGTATTCCTTCCAACTGTTTCACTTTTATCTGCATACTCGATCCACGTAGATGAGTTTATAGGTGCATGAGTCAATTTTTGGTCTCATGATCTTACGCGGCTAGTGGGATTTGTGAACACTCGAAAATTCTTATGATTTTTATTCGCCAAAGATATGCACGATAATCAACGTTTAAACTTTCAGTGGATCTTTTGGATGAGAATGATCTGTGATCATTTCGTTGTCACTCAAGTTTCGTCACGTGAAAAAAGCGTCGGGTTCATCGTTAACGTGGAAGGAATTATTTCACACGTGTAATTTACACGAGGAGTCGTTTATATACGACGGATATTAATTGGTGGAAATCATCCAGTCGGTACTTATAGGGTCAAGTCACGAATGCACCTTCGATGAATGTGAGATAGAAAATATCAGGAATGACGAGACGTTCACATTATCTTATCATTGCGGTAATATATTCCTGCTCGTGAATATTCATCCCAGACGTTCTCTTGGTAAAATCAACTTGGCCTACGATCATACACTTGAAAAGCTCTGGACGAGCTTACTCAATTTTCGTGACTTAGTTCACATGAAAGCGTTCACCGGCTTGGAACATTCCTCGGTAGAGTTGAGCTTTCGGGCTTTTTAACACTCGCGCACAATCCGTGTCTCTGAAACTTTTTACTTTTTCACTTCGATTTTCTTTCCGTTTCCCCTTTTTTTTGCCGCTATTCTACCAGCATTTTTTTCAGGTCACGCGCGTCGCTTTTACGTCGACGTAATTGTTTCGCGACAGTTTGACGTAAAATTTTTTTTATTTCATTTTTTTACTTTTTTTTTTTTTCGTTCAGTCTCAACGATCGGAGCTTAATCATAAATGTTTTTGACGTCGACACGCGCCATGTCACTGAACGCTACTTGCATTTGACTAACCCAGAATCACTGCACGCACCAATTCGAAGCTCGCGTCTCGACGTTCGCGTGACGAACTGTGATACGGGAATGAAAAGCTCCGCAAGCTCTCGCCGACTGAAAGGGGAGAGACTCCACTCTCCCTTGTCCTCCGGTCGATTCTCCGGGTTACACTTGCGCGTACCAAGACCGTCTTGGATCCTGGGATGCTGAGAGCTTTTTACTCGTGGAATGATAATGGATAGAATCGAAAAGCTCGACCTTTATGGTTAGGAGTTTTCTACTTTGGATTAAGGAATGGACAGTGGCCTAGACAGGATTTACAGAATCGTTAGTTTTACGTTGCGAACTTTTCCAGGCCATACCCACCATTAGCTTAATTTACAATTTGAAACGGTGCTTTGCCAATTGTGAATTTTTCTAAGGGTAGTAAAGCTTGTACGGGTCTGTTAATTAAATTTTTTTACTCTTAGCTGTCTCTGTTCACACCCACGAAAATAATCACGTTCGAGGTGAATACGACCGCAAAGAGTTAATCTTTCGTATGATATGACGTAACGTTTTTCGTTTTCAATTAAATATCTATCTAGACCTCTCATTTTGAAAATTTCGAAAAATAACCGTATTTTGTTGATACCCTTTCAGGTGTCCTGTTAAATTTCAGTGCACTTGGAGTCTTAAGGTCGATCGTATCTCTTTTATTAACTAAAAGCAAGTTTAACTAATGAAATGACAGATAAGATATAGCAAACGAACGAATGTCAAGCTTTCAGATTTAGAAGTTAAAGGGGAAATTAAAGCTCAAACGTAGTTTTCAAAGGGACGACGACGCGTATATAATATTCAGGGATATCTATCGCGTTATAAAGTAATCCTTCGTTGATGCACCCTGTCGCTAGTGTAACACGGCCCGAATGCTGGAATGTCTGCAAAGCTCGAGTTTCAGTGAAATGCGTGCGCAAGCTCGTCAGGACGCGCGAAGAAAAGGACAGCCGCTATCGATTCAGTTCTGCCAACGGAAGGACCCTTTAGTGACTTTTGTTCTCCCTAGGGACTTGTATCTATGACAATGATACAAAAGCTCAAAAGGTTTCAAACTGAGAAGAAAAGCCTAAGTAACCTGATCTATTTGGAAATGGATTTCACTAACAAGGATAATTGTCTTATTACGTAACTATACTTTTCGAAAGGTAATAATAATTTTTTAGTCGACGGGATATTCATTTATTATGCTTTTCCCCGATAATTTCTAATTAAGCCCTAGTTGGGCTTTATCGGAGCATCGATATTCATTTATTGAGGCTTATCCTGTTAATGCCTAACCAGGCCTTTTTCGGGCCTCTTCAGGACACCTATACCGACTAGGGCCTAGTTAGGCATTAACAGGACCCAATAAATTAATACGGATGCCCCTATAACGTCAAACAAGAGCCTAATTGGGCCTAATGGTGTTACAGCATTCCATGCATAGTTTTTTGGTGCACAGTCGATACCCAGTCAGAAATCTACATTGATTATCGACCGTAGGTAAAACAGAAATAGATCTGTCGGTAAAACAGATATTTTCGTAGAGTGCGTTCGATAGGAACAAATCGTCCAATCACGAAGCTCTTTATTGTATTACATATTATGTAAATTACTTTTGTATCAAATAAATACGATAAATCCATGCGCAACTTTTATAACCCGAGATCGAAAATGCAAATTCAACGAGGCTTTTCGGATACGAATATATTTCGCAAAACTCGAAGCCACCTTTCGAAAGAAACATAAAATTCTACCGAGCGACATCTTGACGAAGTTCGTCGCGGTGCCGAAGAGTTTCCGTGTCACATGGAAGCTGCACGAGAGCCGCAGCGTAAGTTTGATTTTCCGACTTCCTTTTTCACGTAAAAAGTTTTCCAGAAAGAGCCGGCGCACCAGCGACGGCAAGGCGGGCCGAAGTCAAGTACAACTCAAGTCAGACATTGGGCCAGTATGCAGCAAGTAGTCGGTCTGGTATACAAGTAGTCACGTAAGCGACTAGTCAGACACCAGTGACCGACCGGTAGGTCCGATTGCATGAAATCGCAAAACTTTTTACGTCGACTTCGTTTCGCTTGTCTTTCTTTTTCTTTTTTAACCGAAAGCTTCTAATAACTTCCTCTTGGGAAAACTGCGAAATTCACTGGGCTTTCCCAAAAGAGCTTTACATCCGTTTGTAACTCGGCGACCCGAAACGAGCTAAACGAGACAGACATATAGAACACACACTTACATAAAGACTGGAGCTTACGAAAAAGCTCACTGTAGCTTGATAAAAGTTTACACTTAAAATTTTTCACTTTTTACATGATACCCATGCTCCACTCTTACCCTACGACACCCGGAAGCTGTACTCCAAATAGACATAACAACGTTGCTGGGACATCAGCAGAAAACTGAAAAACGAGACAGACCTGTGAAATAGACAATATCTTTCACCGGATAAAAATAAATTGAAATATTTAAAAATTCTTGAACGATGTCAACTTTTATAGTATATACGTAGACGTTATTCTAAAATTGCTGATTGATTGTATAAATTCTTGATTGATTGGTCTGTCACTTACTTTGGCTTTTACTTCAAAATCCGGATATCAAAGTCCACCCGCATTCTCCCTGATTCTTACGTTAACCCCTCGGTAACTTTGATTCCGATCCAGATAACGGAACTGGAGAAATCCGTATTGTCTCGCAAAGTGCTTTTGTGTAATTGAGCGAAGCGATACGAAACCGAAGGGTATGCTCCGCTCGATAGTTACTTCCTGTACAGTTTCTGGCTTGACTCGCGTCGTGACTTCTTCTTACCCCGTAACATTCATAGACAGCTTTTCTTGCGAAGCAAAGATATCTTGTAAAAAAAAAGACAGATATCCTTTAATTAATAAATATTTATTTTATACCCAGAAATACATGTAATCAAGCACGACCGTACGAGACACATATTAGAGTCTTATTAAGGTTGATACGAATTTTAATAAACGACATAATAAAATTTTTTTAAGCAATTATCTTATTAAATTCATACATAGTAATGAGTACCTATAATTTCGTGTCTCCGCTTCACCCCCAAAATAACATGTACATAAATCAGCATTTATTATATCCAAAAATAATGACAGGCTCCCACAAAGCTGACTTGCGTAGGTCCACGTTGACGCGTAACAGATGTTTGCGAAGCCAACACGGGAATTCACTCTTTCTCGAATCCAGCCTTGACTCAAGGGGTTAGCATCGCTTCGGAAGGGGCTGAAATGTTACACCAGACCCCAACCAGCCTGGTCAAAGATGTTCAAAGCCCGACCCCGTAGACGTCTTTGTCACTGTCGTGACCTTTTATATTTATGATGGGCTTGCACCGAGGTCTATGAAAAGTGGCGACTCCAGACGTCCAGGGTTAACGAGAGTAGAGAACTGGTCTAGGGTCTTGGCTACGACAACCTCACTACAGGACCATCCCTTACGTGAGGTGATAAGGAGTGGAGTGTATCCTACCTCGAAGAAGGTGCCGGTTAGCGGTGGGGTCGCTGCGGTTGCTTTTACCCTGGCAGTAGTTGGCAATCCTGAAGGACAATAATCCTCTGCGGAAGACGAATCGCCCTGTCCCTGTCTCTTCGGGCTGAAGAGAAAGATAGAGACGCCTGGCGGGCTGGTAGTAGCGACTTCGTCTCAAAGTGAAGAAAATGAGGTAAAAACATGGCGCGAAATTCAATTTGGCTCACGGGACAAAACGAGAAACCGCGCAACGCGATGAAACGAATGGACGGGATAGTCGCTGAAGTTTCAGCCGACCTGGTACCGTCAACCGTCGACCTGGCCAAACTAGGGGATGGTTCGTGGCAACAGGGACTTTCAGAATAGAAAGAGGAAAAACGAGAGCGTCGACGAGACATCTTTCACTGCGATGAAAATATTGTCTAAGATTTCATTATAGATAGGCATTCCGTGTCCAGACTCCTTTTCTCTTTTTTTTTCTTTTCTTTTTTTATTTATTTATTCCCCTCCAGATTCTTTATTTACAACGCCCTCATCCGCAACTAATTTTCTAACGTTGAGACACTCGCCTCTTCTTCTTCCTCTTTTTATTTCATCCCTATCGGCTATCCTCCCTCTCGCTCTCTCTTCATCCTGCGCCTTCGATATCCTCGCCAGCTTTGGGTTCCTCCCCGCACGTTGATCCTAAGAAAAGAATAATAGACGGGAGTACCATCCAAGCTATAGTACACACTGTTCTGTCCTTTCAAGAGGCTGTCCCCTCCTCAGGCGGATAAGGTACCAAGTGCCATCGTCTGGATATCAATTTCGCAATTTCACCGTTTTCTATTTATCAACTACACCCACGTACAGCATATTCCTACTTGCTATAATGTATCACGTTATTCTATAAACCGTACTCGGTACACGTTTACGATCCTAGAGAAATCGTATCTTGCGTCAGTCGTGAACTCCCAATGAATGCACTGTAGTCAAATTTAACATTCCATTACGGTCCAACCTCTTATATACATAGTTGGAATACTAACCCCGTCGTAGGGACTGTACTTGATAGGTGCAAGGCGATTGCGGGTCCTACGGTAACCCGTTTACAGCCCTTACCAAGCCTTGTGGAAAAAAAATCCTATTCTGTTGAACGACCTTCGTTCCTCAGTCCGATCCAACTACGGAGATCTACTGTATCAGGTCTGTAGACGTAGATGACTTTATCTCCTTCGGTACATTTACAGTCTGTCTTGCATCTCCAATCTAAGTAGCTACCACTCCGTAACCTTATACGTTGCAAGTGCAGATACTTGCAGCTTCGATTTATACTATTCGTATATGTATATATAGATTTTTACCAACCCGCAAATGCTAACCATATCCTATTATTCATTCCTCTCATTCTATTTGTCAATTCGCTTATTCCTATTTGCCTTCTCGTTTGGAATACGCGAATCGAATAGTACTGCTATTTGTTCATTTGACAATTTCTCCTTAAAATTTCTATACGTATTGGATCTCTGAGCTTTTTTAATGACAATGTTGGTTCAACGACTCATTTAATGTATCCACACGTGCTTTTCAGTAAGCTCTATTTCCTTTATAAAAGCTCTCAGCTATCATCGACAGAATCGACTGTCGATTTCTATTAATATTGATACTTGGGGTATTTATCAATCAATGAGAATTCTCAAGGGCGTGAACGTTGATCTGATTAATTGCAATTTTTAAATATATAATTTTTGTAATTTATATTATATGGATAGAGGATTTATTTAGAGGGTACTAATTATTTATTACAAGGAACGTTCTTAGGGATTTATGACGTATTTAATCGATTTTTCGAAAATTGAATTGGGGAATATCGTTTGTGAATAATATACATACATTATGAACTCTTATAAAGTCTAAATAAATTGATCTTATACAATTCCCATTAGCTCGACGAATCATTAGGAATACCAATTGGATGTAATATTAAGGCGATTCGGTAGATTTAAAAAGTTTCCATTGAATTCAGACAATTCCAAACATTTATTTTCCAAATTTAGTTATGGAATTATACCAAAAAAACAGTTACATTCCAACACAAACATTTACATTACAATACGCATTTGCATACTTTGTATTATGTGCTAATGCCACTGGTCGCATTTAAAATCCTTATCAGTCAGCAGGGAATCAACAAATAAAAGCAAAGACCGAGAAGCGCGAATGTTAAAAAGCGGTTTATTAAACCGTGTTGCCTTTTCTTCAGACAACAATGCAAATTACATATTGCAAGCAGAAAGGGACTTGGTATCGACCCTTCTGCGAAAGCATTTGGAACAACGCAAATAATACCCAATAAGAAAATCTCGTGTGACAGATCTCATCTGAAAGGAGCATATGATAAATATTGTTTGAGAAAAATTACAAAGAATAATTAAAAAAAAATTTTCATGCGACTCCATCGTTTTTCGATAATTTATAAATATAAATCGAAAATGCATCGATTTCTATTTTTTAGGGAACGAAAGCTAGAATCATTAGGGTATCGTTGACACCTGCTGACAATATAATTAATAATTATAAAATTCTTATCACCCGGAGAAAAGTAATAGGATATTTGGCATATCCTATAAATCACGGTCGTCCCGCTGCGCCAGGACCTTGAATTTCTATTGTCACCGTGGGAATGTGAAATGTGCGTATAATGACTGACTTAAATTTGTCTTAACTGAGCTTTTATCTCTGAAGAGAAAGAGAGAGAGGGGCGAGAGGAGAGGAAGGGGGAAAAAAAATATAAAAGAATGCAGAGTCCGGCCACGTTCCCTATTCACCCTTGCATTTGATGGCTGGCTGACGTTTATTAAGTTTTTCATCAGCCTTCAAGCCGATCCTCTCCGCCCCTTGGGTGTAATTAATTTTTTTTACCCTCTATTATATCCCGCCTGTAAGCATTGCCGCGAATTTGGTTCGTCTCTCTAAATCCCTATATTTTTCCTTAGCAACTTGAGCCTCACCGTGACGGATTTTTCATGGGCGCAAATGTTACCCTCGCGGATTGGCTAAGAATGAAGCATCGGGATTAGGAAAAGCTTCTTGGGACGTCAACGTCGACGTCGTTGCAAAAGATGTCGGGAGAGAGTGAAAAAGGATGCTGGACTAAGGGAAAATAAAAATCCGGAAATAAAAAAGAAAATTAGTATATTGACTATCACGTGTAAAATATCGAATAATTCATTGTTAAATATTTGAAAAATAAAAAATTCTCTTTGATTACAAAAATTGAAAAATCAATTTTATTCAATGCGATTTAATTGATTTTACCAGACTGTATAAAACTCATAAATTCAAAAACCTCATTTTGAATACTTTTTATATACATATTGAATTAAATTTAATTATATTGGCAATAACGTGTTGATGTTCTACAATTTCTAAATATCATAACTAACGTCCACGTAACTAACAAGCTTTACTCGAGCTTTTTCATTTATCAATAATATTCCCTACGAAATGCTTGTTACCAACTTCAACAAGTTGAATACCAATTTACATCTTGTAATTGCTTGATTCGACATCTTTATTAATTTCATAGGTGTCAATATTCCAATTATTTAAATACATTTTTCGGTAGTCAGTCTAATTGAAATATCGATTATTTTCTTTCCCGGTAAGCGTATTGCGAAGTGGTAAAATGTAATTATAGATTTTCAAGCTCCAAAGTCGAATTGCTTGAAAGTATGCCTAATCGATACCAGATGGCGCCTCTGGTACGGAGAAAAAACATACTTAAAAAAATGTAAAAAAAAGTACGTTTATACTTAATTTGACGTGTATATTGTGATTATGCATTTTTTTAGATATCCCATATAGCAACCTTGAATAAGAAAATAAAATCCACATATGTGCATTTGTATAAAAAGAATAAAAATAAATGTACAATTGTATTATCACGCAGCTGTATAGCTACAGACTGAAGCTTCTAATTAATATAGAGCTTTCGTTACGTTTGGAGGGTGCTGTAGAACCTTTGGACAGTCACTACAATGTACACTAACTGTCGGTAGCATTGTTCTACAAACAATAGCTACTTCCACAAATGGACTGAGCTGCCTTGGGTCGTGAGTATTAACCCAGTAGAAATTTGATAATTATTTAGGAAAATTCATTACGTCAAAATCGACATCGAGTCGATGATTTAATTCTCTTCTAAAATCATCAAATGATCTCTGTATGAGAAATATAAATTTTCATTCGGTCCAATCAATTTTGTTCCAGTCTCTTCTATGCATACTTCAACAAGCTGAATATTTATATATAGTGTTGAAATGAAATCCACCCATTCAATTCGAATGACTAAAATATAATATCGGAATTAAATTATGTCGATCAAAACGTTAATGATGAATTTCATTAATATTTCGTTCCAATCACCATCCACTATCACACCAGACTTCTAATCGAATTTCAATCATTAAAATAATTACACGGACTGTTTGGATTAGATGAATAATAAAAAAAATTGAATAAATTTATTATCACTTATCATAAATATGCTCGCGATAATTCGCGCGTTAACGAAGATCCACTGTGCAAATATATACAAACAGAACTTTAATGCAAATTCCCAGATAAAATTTTCGATTCTATTTAGCTCTTGACTTTCGTTCGTAACGTCCACGTCGCTAGTGACATTTTGCGTCAGCCTAGTAACACTGGAAGGAATAAAAGGCAGGCACGAATATCCATAAAAATAAAATAAAAGCTTGAAAAATGAACATCGAAATCCTACAAGGGTACGAGATACAACATAAATAGTAATCCTTACCCAAGTTGATATAATCGTAATACGTATATTATTCTACGCGTTCCATGTTTACTCAGAGTACAGGATAACCATTTCTATTTGCACTGCCTAGCGTGTAATAACGTAATAACACATAAAATGCAAAATCAGCCAGTTTCCTTTTCACGGTTGTGCAATTTGAAACCCGGTACGTTAATATGTTGCAAACAACATAAGGCACCTTCTGTTACCTCGTAACTCCGTAATCCAGTAATCCACTTGCCCGTTGTCAAGCAGTACTGTCTTGCAATTATGTCGACAATGGGTTTCAAACGGCAGTCGACCGCAGGACCTAACCCAGTAACTGCCTTCCGTGCAGGCCTGCTTTGTGTTTGTTCCTAAACTGTGCAGTGAATTACGAACAGAATTTACAGGTCGTTCCAAATGGCTAATGCGAGACAAATCGCTTATTATCGCTACCGACAGTCGTGCCAATCAAACCCGCTATGCGTAAGCCATTTTCGAAGGATCAAATATATAAATACATATAGTGCCCTAAAACCCGATTTGCACAAATGAAGTAAAATCATTATTCTATTATAATAAATGTATTAATTAAATATTTACATTAAATTGCCAAAGCAATGTTAAAATTAATCTTCCACTTGGTACGTAACTACGACCAGCTTTTTATACAATTTTAAATAAGAGCGGGTTACATGGGTTATCGTATGGTCGAAAAAGTAGCAAAATTTAAAAAGAAAAAAAATACCAAACCGCTAACCATAGAGTGGAACGTTTCCGTACCCGTAAAGGACTTATGGTGTCTGTACTTACTATGAAATAGCATTGGCGAATCTCGCGTGATACGCGATAACCGAAGAGCGAATCGAAGGCAAATGGCCGTTTGCCAATGCAAATCTTCGACCCGGAATATATTTTCGTAACGGTCATTTCTTGCTGTACCTTATGTATACATATATACAGATGGTCATATAGTACCATGATCATATAAGTATATACCAGTTGCCATGTATGAGAAGACAGTATACGGCCGGTTTAATGCACGTATCTACATACTACATACATAACTGGACACCATCGAATCCATCGACAGTCTGGAGATACTTACGTGCTACAGATTTTACATGCTCGTATGAGCGGCTTCACAGGTTATTTCTGAATCGACCTATATACATATATATAGAAAAGACCATTTACTTTTTGACATAACACTAACCGTATTGCGTGGTCGTCAAACGAGGGGTGCTTCGAAAGCTTTTCTTACAAGGGTCTATATTATAATTTCTTGCTTCCATTATTTCTTTCTGCCTTCATTTCTGAAATGTTCATCCCTTGTCGATAGTCGAGAGGCGCTGAGACTGAAGTTGCGTCTAGCGAGGAATTAATTTTATTCCTGGACCCCTCGTAAATCGTGGATACCGGATATCCGGTTATTTTCGTGGTGCATAGAAGGGAGCAGGGGGGGATCATATGCAAAAAAAGTGTGACGCGGAGAGAGGAAGATATGGGTATAATTTTTGGTATTTTGAAAAAAAATATTTTTGATACTCATTATCTGTACCGGGTGACGATTTTGAAAAAATTTAAGTACCTGTGTAATGTCTTCATATACGTGTATATCGGGTGTATCCTCGTCGCTGGGATATCCGTTCAATATATATGGAAATATACGAGCCTCTCGGTTTATACGACAGGCCGTGATGGAGGACCGCCATTTGTGCACTTTGTACGATAAAGGTACGATAAGCGTCCCCAATTCACTTGTATTCAATTATTTTTCACATTGTTTATGGCTCAATAATCATATTCGCATACGGCTGGGAACTGTACGTTGGAAACGCGAGGAGATCAAAAAGTCCGAATTCATTAATTTATCAAGCTTAATGACAGCCGGTGAAAAATGTTGCATCACGTGGAATCGCAGACATTCCTGTCACGGATAGCCAGAGGCGCTCGCGCATTTTACCATCGAAGGCTACGAAGTGCTTTGAAGTGTCGTTAAGGACCGCATAGCAAAATTTGCGTATAAATTGCACGGCTGAGTATAAAAAAAAAATAGTGACAAAGTTGAACATATCGGGGATACGCATGGCTGATGGCTTGAAAAAAAAAATTTTTTCCCGAACCAAAATAATTGTCACGAGTTCATTGACTCTCTGGGTAAATCGACGCATCAACTGATTTAGCGCTCGAAAAAGTTTTCAAAAACTGACAGGAGACAAAAGGGTAGCGAATAGAGAGCGAAAGAGGAGGGGGGGAGAGAAGAGATAAATAAACAACAAACAGTTCTACTGTATTTTCCATAAATCGATTTACGCACTGTATTGGCTCGCGTGACGTCACGCAAGAAAAACTAGACCTTTATTTCCCCAGCCAGTGGCGTCGCCAAAGAGGAAAATCAATTGAATTTTTCTCATGGCAACATAAGTGCTAACTTGGAGAGCAAACAGGGTTGCTCTACCACCCCGAACTTTCCTCTCGTCATACTTCTCTTCACCCTCGTCACGGGGCACCCCGTATGAGTTATAGACTTTGTTTTACTTAATAATAAAGTTCCGCGGACAAAGGGCGAAGTTAAAAGTTATGACAGTACGCCACTGCGAAATGATAACTCTTGAAAGTTACTGCATCGCGAGAACCTCTCGACCTGTGGTGCTGTTTGGTATTTTTTTTTCTACCCTTTTTCTTTTTTCTACAGCTCGTCCCACCGCACCAAGTCCACTTTTGGTTAGCGTTTATTACTTCCTCTCTTTTTCTGCCCTTTCACCCAGAACCGCCTTATTTACGCTCGCGGAATTAATTAGTTCGTGCTTTTTTTCAATACAGAACGTACAATCACGAAAATGTATTCACGGTACCAAGAAGATCCGAAAGCAACGAAAAGTAGTTAGAAAAAGACGGCTGGCTCCTAAGTGAGAATCCATTTGTTTTAGTACGTCATTATCTGTGTATATATATATATATATAATTTTTTAAATACCACTCGCGTATAAAGACTTACGTAACAGATATTTCTTGCATTTATATTACAGGCTACAATGCGGGACTAAAAGAACTGCTAGTTTTCCTAGAGACTGTAATTACGTCGTTGTTCAATTTATACATTGCACGGTGTGCTGTATGTCTGGTGTTATATTTATATACGCATATATACCCTTTAGTGTTTGGATTAATAATTAGATTGTTTCTATATTGTCGCAGATCATCCAATTAGTTTATAAATTGGCCATTCAGTTATGTAACTTGTAAAATCCCTGACTGTTCTAACACGCAAAGTTAATATTTCACTTTCAAGGTAGCTGAACTGCCTTCGCGTTTAACTGGTCTTGTGCTAAGGATATAAGGTTATTTTTAATGCTGTTGGCTTTAGTTTAACGTGGATTCGAGTACTTGTCACTTTTCAAACGTTGGCTACGTAATAGGCCATAGATATGACACCTTAGATTAAATATGAAATTTTTGTTACTCGATATCCAGGGTATTCATTTGTCTTTTGAATATTGGGGGAAAGCTGGGATATATACATTTTTTAAAATTATTTTTAGATTAGGCATATAGTTCTGTGTGTAGATGGAAATAAATAAAATTAAAAAATTGTTATAATTTTGCCTGGTTAGAATCCCGTGATAAAATTGGTGTAATTTATTTATGTTAATTAAAAATGATAAATTTCTCACATTGCGTCTCACATTGTAATTTACTGTTTTCAGCAGAAAGCCAATCGTAAACACGAATCGCTTTTACTCGTTGAATTAATTACGGTTGTCGTGTATGCCGAGTAAGCGGATGCACTAAGAAGGAATGCAATATTGCATGGAAGTGCAGTTACTTAACTCGTTGAACGCAAGCGATTAAATAAGTAATTAATTTCTAAGACGCCTCGTAAATTCACTATCTCTTTACTATTCCCTTGTTTCAATATTTTCTAGACGAATGGCTTTTCTCTTGGAAATTTATCGCGTGACCAATTTCCTTGTCAACGTCATTATAATACAATTCCAATTTAGCTGTATTATTTTTCTGAAAAATGAAAATAAATCCAATTAATACAAATAATTATGTATTTCATTTTTTTCAAGGATGAATATGATTATACAGGAACGTAACTAGTGCAGAAATTCAAAATACAGTGTTTTCACGATGAAGATGCTTTTTCGGTTGCATTGGTACCTTGTAATAATTTTATTGAATTTTAGCTAATCAAATTTTAGGTGGCATCGATTTAATTATTACATTTTTTAAATCTAACGTACAAAAATCAACATGAACCCTCTATCGACTTTGTACTGAACTTTGATAATTTAACTCTCTAACCAGTCAACGTCAACGTCCATATCAAATTTATAAATTTTCCTCGTAACTTTGGATCCGATATAATTACTTCAGGTGGATCAAGTCTTTCGTGGATGACGTCATCGAACGAGCCCTCCGATGAAGTAATTGCTATAAACACTAACAGTTTCTTGTCCTGAAGGGATATCGTGGGAGAGCGCAAGAAACTCATCTGGGGTGACTATAGTCAGGATCAAGAGAATTTAATGAAGGGTTAAGCTAAGTAAATTTCTATTTCGTATAATCGTAATTCGCTGGAACGGATCTTAATTGAAAGTAGGGAAGCTTAGGAGAAGATAATTTTTTGTAGAGGGTGAAAATAATTTTTAAAAAAATTTATCTTATTTTTATATCAGTACGTGTAGGTAATCTAGGGTAGCAATGACAGGTCATTTTGCTGCAAAAGTAGGAAAATGATATATTTCGATCGCGGTACAAGAACAAAACACGTAGAAAAGAATCAAACTAGTATAATATACTGACAAATAAATATAGATACGTAGATGCTGGACTTAATAGGACATAAAGATTCTATAACGATAATTGACATCAAAGAGCTACGACTAGCATCCGTAACTGAAGTAAAGCGTGTCTACTTTTTGAATTGGTTTTGGAATAGTTTTTTTTTAATAATTCCAAAAATAATACAAATTTTCGTTAAAATGTAACTAACTGCTTTACGTGTTATTACAGATCATGTAAAAAGCCTATTTAATGATTACGTATTAAATAGGAAAAAAAAATTTCAGATTAATATAGATGAAACATACAAATGTATAAATTGATTTTGAGTTTGTATTTGTTAAGTCCGCTGATAAATATTTTACTTGATAATTATTTCTTATTGGTCGGCTTCCTCTTTATTGTTCCTGTATTTGAGTTACTGGAATTTGTTGTACTGGCCGAGGAGTCGGTGCTTGATGATTTTTCGCTATCTTTTTTCAATAACGTTGGTATACCTGACTTATTTTCCAAAGTTGGAATCAATGGTACATTGATCACATTATCGGTTGGTACCGCGTTTATTATCTGAATGATTTCCGTTTTTTCCGCGTATACAGGACTGGATGATTTTTCAGCTTTGATTTGAGATTCGTCTTTCCTTTTTGAAAATGACGGAATTCTAGTAACCTTTGGTTTTTCTTTAAGTGGAGGTTTTTCTGTGTATGCCGGATCTCTTTCGAGCACTTGGTCCTTTTCTTTATTTTGAAAATTCTGACACTCCGGCGGCGGGATGGCCGACACTTTTGGAATATTCTTATTGTCCCTAGACTTGGAAGGATTGGTCGTTGGCTTTATTATTATCTTAGGCTGTTTCAAATTCGACGAAGATCCAGTTTTTGGATCTTTCGGCGTTATTATTATTTTGGGCTCTTTACGCTCCTCCCTCGTGCAGACATTATCG
This sequence comes from Cephus spinipes, assembly GCA_963971525.1. NCBI lineage: Eukaryota > Metazoa > Arthropoda > Insecta > Hymenoptera > Cephidae > Cephus > Cephus spinipes. The sequence continues at coordinate 31,203,029 of OZ020572.1, read as the reverse complement.
ACGTGATTCAATGGTGTCTGAACGCTCGTTAAATTAAAACCCGGTTCGACTCTTGGCGTTATCACTATTTTTGGCTCTGGTGTAATTATCTTCGCACTGTCCACCAGTTCGTGTTTGGGTGTGATAACTATTTTTGGTTCTTGATTTCTGCGTGTAGTAAGATTCGTGACCGTCTGACTCAAATTTTGTCCGGACTGTCCCAAAAGATTTCCCACTCTCGGTGTGATAACGATTTTTGGCTCGGCCGATCCTTTACCGTCCCAATTTTGGGAACCTCCATAACTAGGATAAACTTTGTCTATACTTGAATCTCTGGAACTCATCATAATTTGAGGCTCCGTTATGGCAGGCATTGAACGAGCCGCAGGCGACTGGAAATTCTCATTCTCATTACTACCCTCTGTAATTTGCCTGTACCAGTTAGGATTACCAATACCGGTATCAATACCTAAAGGAATTGAGGTTTGATCAGTCGAAGATATGTCTTTCGATTTGTACCAGTTGGAATTGGTGACGGGACTGTCCACAATGTCGGATCGGTCCAAACTCGTGTCAGACGCCACAACGTTATGTGGGAACAGATACGGTCTACGAATAGAACATTTTGAACTTGAGTAAACTCCATCGGGACTATCAATTAGTCTGTATCGGTCTATGGAAGGAGTACTGTAAGAGCCAGTGGTATTGGCGGGAGATTCAAAGTTCTCAATGATACTTGGATCTGAATTATTCCTCGTTGAATTTTCCCTCTTCAACAATGGACCTACGTGAAGATTCGTGGTAATAGGCTCATTCTCATTCTGAACCTCAGACTCTTCAGCAAGATCCAGACTTTTGGTTGTACCAAAGATCCTCGGTGGTGGCAGAGGTGGATGCCCGGATGGCGAAGTCGGCTGCGAGTTGTTCTTATAGTCCTTCAAAGAGTTTCCATGCTGCTTGGGAATAAATAAACTATTAGGCACTGGCAGAGACCGTCTCTTCTCGATGTCCGGCAGAACTTTTGGATACTTCCGGCGCTTTATGGTCTTCAGGGCTTCTTCAGGGCTTACGCTCTCCCTCTCGGCAGTAGGTTCCCTGCAGGTGACGTTTATGTCACAGCTCGGTACCTTGCTACCGAAGGTAGTTAGCCTGGATACGGTCTTCCCATAAGGATCCTCGGGTGGGACTTGGTCGTAGAGACAGTCATTTCCGGTTTTAGCTTCACTCGAGACTTCATCAGCGCTGCCGATGGGTCCCATGCGCGGCAAACGAGACTTCATCTTGGGATTTATCTTGGCGTAGAGGCTACTCGCACTTCCGGAATCTGATTCGTAGATCTTTGGACTTGAAAAATGTGGCTTCACGTTTTTGAATACGTTCTCCATTGGTAACGGGTCACTTTTTGAATGGTGATGCTCTATCACAATGACTTGAGGCGTGATCAGGGTCTCGTTTGGTCCAATTGTCTCCGCATCGACAGCATCCAATCCCACGTCTGATAATTCTCCATCCTTTACAAGCTCGATTGGTATTTGATTGAGTATCGATTCGGTTCTAGTAGCCGGCGTGGCGTCTATGGCCACCGAAACTTTGGGCAATTTTGATTTTTTTCCAGGACGCACGATAAGGGCTGGACTCTCGTCGTAGATTGGCTCGTCCTTTTTGTTTTTCAATTTTTCCAACTCGTTCAGTCTCTCCTCCTTTTCCTGCTGTTTCGTCAGCTTCTCCTGATGCTCCTTCTGCAGCGTCTCCCGGGTCTTTCGTAAAAAGCGCGGTGAACACCTTCAAAAAAAAAAATAAATTAAAAATTTTTTGTTCCCAGGTCAAAACAATCTTTACCTATAATTAAAAAATTATACACGGTCCCGTCAAAAGTTAATACGTTCAGTTCCAATGGAACGAACTAAAGAGTTTAATAGATCCACCCACTGGTAAATGCACTCCAGGATGCACTTAATTGAAATGCAATTGAATTACTTTCCGCCGTATTAGGAATACAAGGTAAACGTACGTTTAAGTCGTAAAGGATTTAACCGTCGATTAAAAGACGCCCGTGAGTGTTTAGAACGTTGTAATGGCGCATCGTATAAGATGCATTAAAATATTATGCATCGAGGTAAACCAGTGCATAAAATCCGACAGGCAAGAAATTAATGATACCATTCGTTACGCTTCGTCATTATTATTTCTAATTATCACGAGCACTCCAGTGATACCATATTAGTCCATTCTGTTCAGTGGTAATATTTCGATTCGATCAATGTAACGAATACCCTAGTTTCTGCATTAGGAAGGAAAATCCTTTAATCAGACTCCACTGCCAATTACAATTACGGCTTTTCACTCTGTTACCCAATGAAAATACATTTTCCCATCAGATTGGATCTAGGGGTACGAGCTAAGAGTCATGCAAATACACGAATAGATATTCTACGGATGCATCTTTTATTCAATCAATTAGAATCCGGAAACGACAAGTAGCTCGTAACGATCCTAACGAGGTTAACGTGGATGCAGATGCCCAAAAGTGGGCATCTGAAGCAAGAGCCAAGTGTAACAAGGATTCTGTAATTGGATCAGAGGACTACTCGAACGACTCGAACGCATCTTCATCTAAGTGGAATTTTGTCGAGTAGCTTTTGGCAAACTTCGTATCTTCTAATTACGTCAATGCGAGCACCAAGGTACAGTTACAGATAGGACCTAACCTGTGAACTATTTCCTGCTGTATCCATTCGCGGACTTTCATGTGAGTGTCGATGGTGGATCCCGAATTCTGCCTGGAGAGTTTGGACCTCCTACCAAAATTCGAATTGTTATCGTACGCCTTATCGTTCTTTATCAATTCGGTCAAATCCGGTTTACTGTCGCTCTTGTACCCCAATTCTGCGTTCTCAGCCAGCTTCTCCAATTTCGCACGCTTCGAGCCGTCGTCCTTCTGGCTCAAGCGTCTCTTAAGATTTTTTTCTTTGCTCTTCAAAGCATGGCGCTTGCGATACAGATAAAAGAAAACCGTCAGATTTATCAGCAGAAACGCCAGTCCAAAACCGATGACCATTGATATGGCTGAGGTACTCTTGAGTCCACTTGGCTCTGGTGTCGTTTCTCGAACGTCATCTTCAGCTTCGTTGCTGGGAGAATTCGACAAAGGATTTCCCGATGAATCCTTCCCGTCCGCATCTACGTCAATCTTTTGACCGTCCGGTACGCTTGACTTTCCCGTACTGTGCTTTAACGTATTAGTTTCTGAATTCACGTTGAACATTCCATTCGCGTATTTCCCAACTCCGTCAGCAATGTCTAGAATCTCTGGTCGTGGTCCCGTTCTGGTACCTGGTGCCGGGATGTCAAGATTAGGATGCTTTATCAAGTTGGGTAAATACTCGTTCCAAAATAGCATCTCGTTGGCTCGGTAGCGTACGCCGACCTCTGGAGGAATTGCTGTAAACAAAAAAAAAAAGGAAAAAAAAAAATTTTTAATAATTCATTAAAAAATTCATGAGTCGTCACTCACTCAGATTAAAGTAGGTCTGATTTTCAGGATCGTATTCGGGCCAATCAATCTCATACTGCAGCCACTCCTTTGGTCCATCCGTCAGATACGTAGACCTTCTAGGCGCGTTGGGATTTCTAATTAAAAAAAAAAAGCAGGGTATCACGTAAACGGTCACTGGAATTCGTACTGTAATTACCAGAGCATCCTCCTCTCTTCCTTTCTATTTTTCCCTGAATACCCCATTACGGATTCCATCGGCTAACAGTCAACGGTAAATTTTCTGCAGGGAACCGAGTTTCCGCGACTATACATGTATATACCGGCTCACTCGAATCCGCCGAACATCTCGTGCAATTGTACCTTAAATAAAGGCAGCTTGAACTCCGAAGCACGAGCAGGTAATTAAGTCAGGAATAAAATAAAAAGAGCAAGAGAGAACAGTGGGTAAGGAAACTTTTAAGCAGAATCCCATTCTGCAAGCAATGCAACCTGGTCTCCTGGTCGTCGTGCAGGATCCGATAGATGCGACGTAACCGACGCTAATTTCAGTCTCTTCGTTAAATGGCTGCTAACCTAATCGTAATATTACACGCGATACCTGGATAGTTACCGTCTAGTCTCACGTCAACCATACCGGTACGACCTTCCGTGAAATTAGCAAACAGCTCGATAGAGTCTTACGGACTGATGCACCCTGCATACCTTCGTTCCGATTACCAACCGATATTTGTATTTTATTTTTTTGAAATTTTTTTTTGAATTTTTTTTTTCGTCAATTCATCTTGTTTCAAGGTATTTTTCTTTATGCCCTTTCCTTTCTCCTCGTGTCTCTTACTTTCACATTCCATTATATTTTTTTTTAAACACGGACCTATCAACATGCAGAAGAGAGCAGCTGCACGATATCGATCCGTATCCTGGCCAAGGTGTATTCACGCGAAGCATCTACTTCCACGTGTAGGTACTAAAGAGCTTTGTTTCGCTTAATTGGATCGACCCAGTTTTCACAGATTCCGAACTCGTGTCATATGCATACGTGTCCCGTACTTAGTGATTTGGCAGAGGTGAATAGCACGTGACAGAGCAGCGGGAACGGGTTTGAAATAAATAGTAATAGAAGGCTGGGTGTTCCTAGGCAGAGAAAACAAATGGAGAAATTGATTCCGAGGAAATGCTTCGGTGTGGAATCTGATTATTTAATACATTTTCCGTTTGTTTAATTAACCAAGTTGGACGTTGGGCTAGATGAGGATTCCGATATGCGTAAACTGAATAGTTATGGTAAAGTAAACAGGGGGAAGGTGTAAGCATACATTGGGAAACGGGAGTCTGCGATAATTAGGAAATTAAACAATGTTAATTATTACTAATTACGTAAGATATAATTATAGCATATAAGGAATTTTTTACTGTCGTTAAATGTTTATTAACTCGTTTCTGCACTTTCGTGTATGCAAATGACGAATTGAAGAAAAAGTTTGAAAATTTTTGTTCAGCCAATGTAGTCTGTCTTGTTTTATTCTGTCGCGTTACCTGTCTACCCTTTTTCTTTTGTTCGCGGCGCGGAAGCGTGATGAATGATTATTGTTTTGTGCCGCTTTTAATTAATGTTTATTCGCGAATCCCGCAATGTTATGTTACTGCGGGTATTTTATTGCTTTATTTTATAATTGGGAAAAACTATTTAACAGGAACCGGATGGTATTTGTTTTTACCTTGTATTAATCCGATATCACACGGCTTTACTGTTTCCTCTTGAAAATTGTACTGAAACAGCTGTACAGTGCGTCCGTAGAAAGATAATTTATTTGCCGTTTGGCGAAAATTATAACAACTGCTATGAGTTCGAGCGTTAATGCAACAATATCAGATGTTACTGTGAAAATCATTGAATTAAAATCAATGAATTTTCCTATACGAAGAGCGTTCGTAGCTCTATCGAGGGATATGATATTTATTATCAAATATTGGAGGAATATGATATTTATAACGAAAACTGAAGTTGCTCGTGCGCGAAATGATAATAACGAGCACGTGATCGTTTGGTGGAAGATTTAATTAGAACGTGAAATACTTGAAAATTTACGACGATAACTTTGAGAATCAATAAAATTTTCAAAAATCCAAATATGCAAAAATTTTATCCATTTCGTAGCACCCGTAAGTAGGCGAGTGTAGGCGAGTTTCACAAAAAAAAAATTTTGAAAAAGTTTGTATGTGAGATTTCACTTTTAATTGATAAGGCTACGATACAAAATTTTTATTTAAAATGTCTATTGTTCTTGTATCGTCATTGTGTTGTTATTGTTATTGTTGCCTAGACAGCACGGCACAAGCAAATCTATTCCAGCCTGATACTACCCCGGGGGGGGATGAATTTACGATGGTGCATAAATATTCAAATGCGAGGTTAATTGAAAATTGTGTTTTTACCGTGACGCGCGTCAACGTCGCTCGATTCGAAACGCGGCGTCTATCCAAAAGCGTAATACATTCGAGTACTTTGGACGGGCCAATTTTCAAATGGCTCGACGTTCCCGTTAATTAAAAAAACCACTGCCGTTACCATCAATAACGTTTACAATAATTTCCAGCCTCACCCTACGGTGTCTATACGATCGTTTAGCATGGTATTAGTTTTCGTATACAATATCAAATATTTTTTTTCAGCTGTCAATTCTCACAACAGCACTGTAAGTCAATTCAAACCCATTGACAATCATTTATATAATAATCCCCTTTACCTGCCAACGATTGAAATCAACGAGCACACCCTGACAGCTCAGCGTGAAGTAATTCGATTGAATTGGTTCCGAAATTCCTGTACAAATATTACGTTATGAACCAAGACAAAAAAAAGTGTATAAACGTATTGAATAAGGTAAACTCGATACACGTGTTACGTACGAAGAAAATGGGATTCTTTGATATGATAAGGTGGCACTGTAGAACTTTCAATAAAACCGCGTCGCGAAGAAAGGTGGTTCGCATCGAGCTACGTATGTAGATACTGCGGATAGCGGCGCTCGAGAAGCACTTTCGGAAGATCAAATAATCCTCTCACCCGGTATGTGCAAAGTTACACCACCACGTCATCATAGCTTCGGCGAATAAGGTCTCGCCAATGTTGTATCTGCCGCGCAAGTGATATTTCCCACCGTCGAGTGGGACACCCAGTACATAAGCCAACTCTTCTCCATGTACAGTGCGTTGACGCTGTTGCTGAAAGATAACAAAAGGGAACGTAATGTAGTCAAATGTTTGTACTTTGAATTTACTTCTTACGTATCTATACGGTAGACGTAAAGTTTGTACATAGTTAAATACAAATTGATAATACGGGTATATCGTATGAGAGATACAGATACGCGTAAGTAGATAATTACGTATATAGTCAGACGTGGATTTTACGTGTATATTGATTCAGTGCCCTGTTTCTTGTAATTTACGTATCAGTAAATTTACGACGATTGAATTTATTAATTTTTTTAGCATTTTTCTCTTTTGGTATTCTCGTGGGTTTTCCTATGGGTTTTTTGATTTTCATATTTTTCACCCCAATTTTCATCTGCGATTTTATGAATGCTTGTATAATTTTTCTCGTAAGTCACTTACACCGGAATAGTCCTGCATGGCCTTTGGATGCGAAAAGACGTACATGTAGCTTTTTGGATTTGCTTTTGAATGCAAATTGGCAGTCATTACCAATGGTGCTACAGTGCCACTGTCCGAAAGTGCTTCCAGAACAATTTCACGATTCTTCGTCGCGTATTCGTTTGTGAAACCGCTCGAAAAGTCCCCATAGTGTTCCAGCACTTTGGACAGTACTAATTCCGGTTCGAGTTCATGGGTTGCCTGGAAAATAAAAAAAGTGAGGTATTCAATTTTTATTCGAAAAGAATATCGTAGACTGTTACTATAGTTACATTGAATACAGTAATAATTGTGATGCATTAATTTTATATGCATTCCCTAAATATTACATGCCCTGCAAAAAAAAGTCCTGTTCAACCTGAATAACGATATAATGAGAAAAATTAATTAAAGTTAAGTTAGTAAGTTTGTTAAAAATTAAATGTTTATACGCCCTTCTGCATTTAGCGCCGTAATATATTATTATGAAAATTACGTAACACACCAAACTGTTTATTAAAGACTTAATGCAATTATCCACAGTATAAACGCATGAATAATCAGAAAATTACGAATACCAACCTTAGCGTGATCTCGTAGAATCTCATCGCGCTGTTCATTCAGCATCCCATGGACCACAGCAACCGGTGGCAAATTGTGAAACTTTTCCGACTCCGTAACACCGTACATCAAATCGAATCTGCGAATATTTATTCATCCACTATGAATGTTCTCGTCTGAGAAACTACAACAGCGGCTACGTAACTTGTGCATGGAAATGGGATAATTATTTCATAGACATTCATTAGTACGGTTAAAGAGAAAATTCTTAATTGCTAATAATTGAACGCTGTGAACTAGAGTATGGCTTTAGATTGATTTCTTTTACACAATTATAAATTATATTCTAAAGTCTTCCTTACTGTAGTCAATAAGAAAGGCTTTCACAAAGAACAGTACTCGCCTCTTCTTCATCTATATACCCGCTCTGATATGATTTTTCAATTCACGTTAATAAGACGACTTCAGCTATAACGTTCGCGCTCTCTGGTTCCTTTCGGGTCGCCACCCTGCTGAGAAATCACGCTCTCGGATAGATTAATACAGCTACGGCAATGCTCTGGAAATGTTTTGTTCAGGTGCTCGAATCTGTCCCAGAGAGAAAGTCTTGCAAAACGAATTGGCCGGCAAAGGAGATCGCCCCAGGACACGTCACCGCGGACCTGCAGAAGTCCGGATGTGGTACCGAGAGAGGCAATGGACCGGAGAACAGGGGCCGGTAGAGCTTAGATGTGGTTAAGGGCAGTGGAGGAACACCCTGGTCCGAGCTGAGGTTGTTCGGCCCTGATTTCGTCCTACGTACTGGGAAAGCGGTCGTGGAGGATCCTTCGATTATTCACGTTACCGATATGCTCAAATACAGCTTCGATACAATTTGAAGGGACGATTCGAGAAAAGGGATGTTAGTTATTATTGGTTAAAGGGACCTCGACCAATCGGAACGATTTGTTCACGAAATTTCCTATTGTCAAAGGCAGGTCCCTGTCTTGGGAAAGGTGACTCGAGTTGCTATCCTGCTGATAGTTTTTCTGGCTATATTGCCTATGCGGTACGGAAAGTTCTCGGCAGTTCAGTTCGCGTGCTCGTTCTCCCCACGTTAAGAAAATCCTATGGATTTTAAGTGCGTGTTTTCGAAGTGTGCTGTGTAGTGGTGCAGTCGTGCAGTGCCCACCTAGGGTCCCTGGGTACAGTTCCCAGCCTTCATGAATTAGCAGAACCAGCTTAGGTGGGTACTCTCGATTTCTTAATTAGCGAAGGAATTTCGATTTTCTAGGATTTCATCTGTTCCTCCACTATTTACCTGACGCTTATTCCCGATCCTCTCTACCGTAACCTAGCAACCTGAGTGGCATTCCGTATTTTCCTTTTCATTATCAGATTCATTTAACGTGTCTTATCGTACCTGCCGAACAGTTGAGTATTTGCCATTAAATCCAACGGTTTACCCGGTATAACAGCACTGTCAATAAGTGGAGCGTACGCTGGGACATACTTAGGCTTATGAATTTTCACGTTTAATAGTGATTCGAGGTCACGATTTCTTAAGCACTTCACGAGTTCACTGTCTGTAACTGTAGGACAGTTCAGAGCGTATGCTACCTAAAATTATAAATAATATCGTATTAATATCGTAATTAATAATTTGGGAAAACATTTTTTAAATAATTGTAATACCTGTTTCGTTATTTGCAAAGGCGCCTTTCCAATGGCATCCGCGCTCAGCGCGGAGCCTGACATTAAAACGGCTCGATTGAAAAGACCTGTATATACGGATAATAAAAACACGTGGAATTAATAAACTATCCAACCGCGAGGTTTCACTTCTCGCAGCTTGTACAATGTTAACTATAATTCTTTTTCATTAGGCAATGTAATTATTAACCAGTCGCGCAGCTATTGCGGTTCGCCAGAAAGAATTTACATCGCGCCCATGTATGTTCCATGAAAATACGCTTATCAGTTTTCTTATTCAGCATGAAAAATCTGGTGATAGCAAATATCTCAATAGTGTTTTAATTACTCAATTGTATATATTGCCTCGATATATCGTAGGAAAAAAATAAAATACAGAAAAAAATTGAACACATTTTTCCAACTGGGAATCAGGAATCAGAAGTGCCGACTAATAAATTCATTAGCCAAATATACAGATAATGGTTGACAAACTTACCTTTGTTATTGGCAACAGGGCTTATGAGTAACAAATTAGCGAAAATGGCCCCAGTACCATGACCTACTAAAGTTATGCTGTTAGGGTCACCACCGAATTCGGCAATATTTTCTTGTAACCACACCAGCGCAGCTATTTGGTCCAGAAGACCAAAATTACTGGCAGTGTCATCCCTTATTCCGGGCCTCAGAAAACCTGCGGAAAAATTGAAAAAAAAAAAAAAATAAAAATAAAAATATTTTTTTTAAATATTTCAAACAGTCATACCTATAGTGTATACGTATATATGTACTATACTGTATAACACAGCTGCTCAGATAACTACTGAAGTTTAACCATCTTACTCTAGAGTTCTTTGTTGCATTTATTATTGTTTTTGTCACGTTTGGCCTAGGCGAACATACTCGAGACCATATTTTTCCATGTTTTGCAAGGGAGAACTTATACAGCTTCTTCCGAGTTAACTCTGTGTCCGTTCTAGAAACGACCGTGGCACTAACCGCTTTCCCGGCACTTTAACGTAATTTATGATTATGACTTCGTGCCTTTTTTTTTTTTTTTTTTTTTTTTCTAACCAGCGACATAACTTGTGGCCATTCCCGAGTCGAATATACATATGTGGAATTTGCAAATTATTATAGTCAACCTGCTGCTCTGTCGCCTTGTTTAATAGAACAGACATTTAATATACATAACAAATGAGAAACTGGCGAGGAATAAATTCTTTTCTATATATATTCATTCGTTACGTATCATTTTTTTTTGTAGAAGTTAGGATTTTTATTGTTAGTATCGCGGGGTATAAAATTTTCTTTTGATCGACATGTAATAAAATATACAGTATATTTATATTTAGTACCGACTGATATTGATCTACGCATTTTTATTGAAAATATTTTTTCAGTCTGGATGCGCATCCAAGAATCTATAGCTAAATGTGCGGCTTGATTGGATCAGCAGCAATGCACGTTCAATGACAATGGAAAATTACGAATTGTCGGTGATAGTGAAAAATTGCACTAAAAGCTTGCATATCGCGTATACGTTGGTCGTTTTGCCAGGACTTTTAGGAAGGTGGTATACCGGGTGAATAAAAAAAGAAGGATTTGGGTCAGCCGCTGAACAGCGATTGGGGATTTCCACTGGGGTCCCTAATTTTGCACAATTCGCGAGGGAGCTTTTTAAGGGTCCTTTCAATTCGCGAAACTCGAATCAGGACGCGATATTCAAAGCCTTGTAAATTTTATGATTGAGTGAAGAATCGTAAACGTCGGTCGTTTTACGGGAAATCGAACAGGCAATGGAAAGATGTAAAAAGGTGAGTTTAAAGTATGATAATTTGAAGATGTTAGAAAAAAAAGTATTTTTTGCAAAACTTTATCTTTGTATTATTTTTTATTCCTACGTGTTTCACTTTGTACGTACAACTGTCGTCTGTACAGAATTGATGTTATAGAAAAAGAATTTCAATTGGATTGATCAAAAAGGAGCTGACACGAACGTTAATAAAGTTAAATTCCCGATTTATTAAAAAAATTGAACTGCCATTTGAGTGCATATCATAAATTCATATTTGAGGTTATAGTCGTATAGTTCGCAGCTGTTTCTATGTATACGATGCACAGGACAGTGGTATCATCCGTTATATTTTCCTAGATAAAGTAAAATGTTTCCCCGCATCATTTTATTAGTTAAAAATAAACTTTTGGTAAAAATAACAGGATATAATTTCCCACCTAGAATCCCCAGGCGAAAGTTCATGGTGACAAACAGCACGTTCCCATAGGCTGTCAAAACGCTGCCGTCATACGGATTTCCACTATTCCACTCGAAGCTCTCTCCGTGTATAAACACCATAACTGGATACCTGCGCAAGTTCCGTTGACCTGAAACAAAAAATAAATTTCAATGAAACAAAAAACAAAATTAAATAGATAATTTAACGCGCGTAATATTTTTTTCGGATCATTTTTTGCGATTTTAAAAAAAAATATTTTACACGTTTCATCTTGTCGCGAATGAATTTCTGGAAAAAAAAAGTGCCGCGTCAGAATGCCAGTTGATATATACGAGGAAAATGAAAAATAAAGAAGAGAGTTACGTAGTTTTTCACCAGTTTCCATTACGCGAGAGTTTCAGCGTCGCTTGGGCTTTTTCCGGGAGCACTATAGAAAAGTGGGAATTGAATCAGCTGCAGGGACTTTCGATTCTACGACTGTCAACCTTTTTCGCGTTCCTTATTATTATTTGAATTATATTTCGCGCGCGGCCCAAGAATCCACTGTGCTCTGGTAGTCGGGAACTTTTTTATGGAACTTTTGATTTACGTCACCCGTGGAATTACTGGCGGCAGTAGCCACGAACCCGAAGCGCGTGCGCTCACTTGACTGAGGTCAGTTTGAAGATTTATGTCTTCGCCAAGGCAGCAGCTATGAGTTTTCAATATTAACGTATAAATTTCTACCACCGTCGAATAATCGGATAATATCACTTGCGAGGAATGTCAGGCAATCTCGATGAAATGTCGTTCGTTATTTGTCACGTAGGTGGCAGCCATGTAATTTCTTTTGATACTTCCACTTCATATATGTATATATATATATTTGACATCTGATTTTTTTACGTACACGTAAAACACAATACTTGAAATTTGATTTTATTGAAACTAAAAAATAATTTTAAGGGATGAATCTAAGGGATGAATTACGTACGTCTCTACGAAAGTTTAAATATTTCTCAGAAGATGGCGCCGCTCGCGTTTTAAATTGAAAATAAAAGTTTGATCATCCAAATCGAAACGGTAAAATCGTTTTCGATAACTCTGATATATTCCAGAGATTTAATGAAGAGGATATGTCATTTTTTCTCTTGCCCCTCGTCTTACTCTCAGTTCCTTTCAACTTTTCACTGTACTTTCTGAAATCTCATTTCTCCCCGAGACACAATTCGCGATTTTCATAAACCACCTCAAATAACCTTCTCGAAGCTCAAAAAACTTTTTCAACTTCCCCTGTAGCGTTATTCCAAAGAGCATACTCACTCGAAAGTTTCTTTACCGTTTTATGAAGAAAGATAATGGCAGTGTATGCTTAATATTTTTTTTTTAATATTTCAAAATTTTATTATTTAATCAAATTTTATATAGATAAACTAAAAAAAATACACGTGTCTACCTATACAAGGAGAAGAAACACTATTTATGTAAAAAGATTATTACTTTTATAAATGAACACCAACGTTATTGTTAAACCTACGTGAAATATATAATAAATTAGCCTTTCGTTTATATAAGCCATTTTTTCAAATGCCAACTCCAAAAACTCCTCTGTACCAACGGGATTGTTTAATCCACGTGGCCTTAATATTTTGAGATAAATAAAAATTTATAATGCTAATGCGAAATATTTATTTTCCTTGTGAACGTGATGGAATCGTGAGTGTGTTCAGAACCAAAAAAAAATAGTCTCCCGTCGGTTAAAATATAAACAGGAACCAGACGGCGTCGTTTTGCAAAGGGCTTTGGAGATGGGCGTTTCGAAATTTGCATGAAAATTGAAAAGCGGTTCGATCGATATCCGCCAGATAACATTGATGTATCGGAACTCAGAGCTGATATTCTCACTCCTTGCGTGCGCCGGTTCGTAACGGAACTTCCGTTATAAATCATCCTCACCCGAACTGTCTTATAAATTCACACTCTTACGACCAACCCGAAGTCATTCGACGACCGTAAAACGATCGGGCAAAAATACACGTTGGTATCCGGCACCCTACCGTTAAAACTGTCCTTCGGAGACGTTTGCGGAATCGTGACGGAAATGTCAGATAAAGAAAAGGGGGTGGAATTTGAAATTTTGTTAAAAGATACCTACGCGATAAGAAAGTTGCACGATACGAAATATTTTATAGGGATTCGTATTTTGTGAAGTGGCAAACTTTGAATTTTTGTCTATGAACTCTTTTTGAAGTTTCCAGAGAAGAACGGGAATCTCTATTATGCCAAGTGCGTACGAAGTGAATTTCTTGTGTGGGAATCCTCGAGAATTAGAAATACCAGAGAGTCGGCATTAAGCGCGTAAATTAGACGAGAAATATATTGCATAATAACTGCAGCATAAATCAACGCTCATTGGCCGCGGGCCAAAAATTTATCTCTGGCTACGCACGAAATGCCACGAGGGGAGGGTTTCCCCTTCGTCGAGGAGGGGGTAGGCCGACGTCACTTTGAAATTTTCCTTTTGCGTAGAGTAAGGGGGGTCAGAGAGCTTTCATTGAAAAGCCGCAAGCTCGCGCCATCTCGTAGGAGCTTTGAGAAGCTCTCGACGAGCTATACTTCCGCAAAAACATTGTAGATGGCGACGCGAACCGTTTCGTGGGTAAATTCGATATTTTCAGAGCGATCAGTATAAGCAGGGCATTTCTCATTTGGCTTTGATACGTTATTCAATCTAATTACCTCTGACGCAATCAAGTACTTGGAGGCACGAACGTTAAGGGGAAAAAAAGAAGCAATATTACTAATTTCATTGAATTGACATTGAATTGACAAGAATGAAAAAGAGACGAAAAATAATTACGTTACGTTATCTACTTTGAAATTTTATTCTGCCCTCAAAGTCAAAAGCATCCGATGTTATTAGATGCATAAATAAAATTCCCATTCGTCGACACGATCATTCTATTATCTCAGTCACGGCTGGTTTTGCCAAGTCCTTCGGTTCAGTCTGCAAAAGAGACCAAAACAGGAGCGACGTAAGCCGAGAGCTTTTTGGCTTGTAAAATAAAAATGTGCAGCCTGGCATTTTCGTCCGGGCATAAATTTCGCCAGGCGCATCGAGAGCGTCCGTGCCGTAAAGGCCGCGAAACGTGCTTAACTCATAAGAAAATGGGTACTGCGCTCCACGCCAATGGGATTTACTACGCAATCGACTATGCAATTTCAAAGGACCAATCAGAGCACAGACCACTCGCGAACAATTATAAAGCTTCGTACGTAAACTTGGAAGTGCTTTTGAAAAATTTATACGCATCTTTGAAATTCCGTGCATCTACGAGTGAGCTTTTTTTAGCGATCGACAAAACCTTGATCTATGCACGCGACTGTACCAGCCTCTTACGTCTCGATGTAAGTATAAAGGCAGAGCAATGCTTGCAGGCAGAGTGCGAATCCGTGTCGCGAGCTTTTTACGAGCAGTCTCGAAAATTGAGACCACCGGGTAGTCAAGTCGCTCCAAGTGAAACGAAAAGCACGGAAACGTATCTCGCATTCTCGGCGAGCGATACGAGCAGAACCGGAAAGCACGGAGCTTTGCCCAAAGGGCGCCACCTCGTTAAAGCTTCTTGTACTTGCGAGGTAAAAGACCGAGATGGTACAAGAAAGTAGATGGACGATCGAAAGAAGAATTTTTGAAAGCTTCCGACAGAGGTACCTTCTCGTGATAATATCGTATTCGTGTTAACCACTTTGTATATTAAGAAACGATCTTCGTTAGGTGAAAACATTAAGAGATTAGGGGAAGCAATGGCTTAACGAGTTCGAATTAATCCTTAATTTCTCTACAGGGTGGTCACTTTATATGTAAATGTATTCGCGAGCTTTTCTTACGAAATTGAATATTATACAATACCCGCAACTCGCCCTCCCGCACAATCTTTCTGGTCCTTTAGTTACTTTCGTCCATTCTTTATGGTTTCTTAACTTCATCGGGTATTCTTTCTTTTTTCTTTTTCATCTTTGACTCCCCTTTTACTTTATTCCCCTTTCTCTCTTATTTTTCATTATTTCTCTGCCTCGCGAAAAGAGGGACTCCCTCGAAACCCCATGTTACCCGAATTCTTTTCTTTGTTCATTCACGCGAGAAACGTTGAACTGGCTTGAAAGAACTTGCGAAAGCTCGCCAGTCAGAACGTCCGACGTAGGGCCGGGAAGCGTTTTAGTAAAAAAGCTCATTCGTTTTTCATCTTCAATTACGCAACGTACTACCACTGTCGCTTTGATTTTCGCCGAGATATAAAAAAATTATCTCCTATAGACATATATATCCTCGGGCTACAGAAAGTAAGCCACTTGTGCTTGCAAGTGCAGAATGGCGTGGTTTTAACGGGACGTAACGATGAAACGTTACCTCGGTTGTCTCTCCTATCGGCGTAGTGATCACAATTTCAACCTTCGCGAGGACCCGTTCATTTAAGATTATCTTTTTTAAAATCTCACCTAACCAAACCCCCGTAACGTACTTTCGTAGCAGCTTTAACATCCCCTCGTTCGTTTAGCTTTCACAACGAGCTTTCTTCGGCCCCACCACCTTTAAATCCTCTTTAGGTTGGGTACAGCTTATTATGGGATACGTTGCTTTACATTGTAAAATGGTTAATTAACGGGACTATGCAACAACCATTTCGGCGAGACTTTATCAAGATGTTTATCGAATTACAGAAATTCAAAGCATCCTTAAACGTATTACAATGGGGGGCGTGGGATAGGAGGGAATTATAAGCGTATAGGGGTAGAGTCGCCGTTACGAGCCAGAACACCCCTAGTAATTATTTCCAAGGTTTTTGTTCACTTGATAAATGATCCCCGTCAGGCATTCAGCCTTTAGGGACTGGTAGTTTGAAGGCTGTAGGTAAGGGGGTAACCAATTTCACTTTTATTATTTTTTTTTTACTTCTGGGTACTTTCAAATAAATTGATAGGGCTAATTCTATCTGCTGCCTGAGTATCGTTATCGTTTTAACTCAAAAGACAAATTACGACGGATTTCATGAAAAGTGTCAATATCATATCTATGCATATCCTATTTTTTTACAGACGATATATTTTCTCATGGAAAAATATCAGCTCGAAAAACATTACGATTTGTTCTACCATCAAACCAGTGAACTTGATATTTTGTTAATCGAGCCCTGACTATGGTGAACAATTTTTTTTTGTGAGCTTTCAAGAGGAAAAAAGTTTTTGAAAAGGGAACTCTCCAACGAACCCAAGGACTAAAGAAAGCTCACTGTTATATATATACATATAATATATGTATACATGCATATTATTTATCATACGTAGATACGTAATATACAGAGATCCTCAGAGAAACAGCCGGTCCTCAACGTGAAAAGGAAGACCAGCAATTTTACTTTCTTCCAAACAACTCATCAAAAGAAGAGCAAGGGAAAAAATTCCTTTGACTACGAAGACTTAAAAGAACCTTACATACAGATATGTGAGTATATGCTAAGTATAAGAGTAACGACCGATATGCAGTCTTTGTGAATTCGCAAAAATTCCGAATCGTGTCTCGAGAAAATTTTTTTTTTTTATTCCTTATCCTTTCCAGCTCTCCACGAACCCAGTCATCGTTAAAGAAGTGGAGCACAGTTAGCATCTTCTCTTTGTACAGCTTCACCTTCATCTTCTAGACCTTCGTTCCAACCCACTTCTTCGACCCTACCTAACCCCAAAATCCCACGGTCCTGTAATGGCCCAAATGAAAAGCTGCATCATTTCGTTCTTCATTACTTCGACACTGGTGTTCTCGAGCGTTAAACGGATACCGTACATTTACGCGTTCTTCTCGAGCTTGCGGACCAGTGTACAGATGTATTTTGATATTTAAAAAAAAATCGAAAAAAGCTCTCCACCTTATCGATAATTTTCAAGTCTCGATACTCTGTAATATTTGATAAGCACCGCTTTACGAGTTGGTTGCGGATACGAGCTTTACGATATCGCGTAAAAAGCTTCGAATTTCTTGGTTAGCACTTCAGGGCCGGAGTGCATCCTAAAAGTTCGTATTATCCAACGACCAATAACCTGCGAGTCGAAAATTAATTTTCTTTTTTTTTTTTTTCAAGATCTTCACCATGTACATTTTAGATCTGTACGATCTTATCGTAAACGTAAATTTTGCGATTTATACGAAGCTTACGCGGATCCGATGCAACTGCATCTTCATTCTCTCATATATCTTTCAAGATCTTACTTATGTATCTGTACCACGTTCCTTTGGCCAATGGCAGTTCTACCGCGTAAGTGCTATTTATATATGATCAACGTTTGCAGCACTGAATAAGCCTGTGGTGTTTTCCTTAATACAGCCTTTTAGCACTTACTACTATATCTATATAGCGTTGGGAAAACATGTCAACAGTTTTGTTTAACGGGAATATCGCCAAGCACTTTAACCACTTTAAACCACTTTCTAGAATCGATTCCAGGATCGATTACTTTGTTCTGGCACTTTTCTCTTACATAGGTAGAAGGATTCATATATTGACTTAAAATTGAAAATTTTTGATATTAAAATTTTACTATTAATTCTATTATATATATATTTTCCCGATGCATCTCCTTTAGCCAGCTACGTGCACTGACTGCTTATTTTCAATTTAAACGTTTTCTATATTAAATTCTAACGCGTCTATATGAATAATATGAAGAGGTGTCAAAGGTACATATACGTACATATATGCAGGTTGATTGAAAGTGCATTGGCGACGTGAGTACGTAATGCAGATGCACCCAGCTTTCAGTGCGTCCTGCATGCGTGACCCGATGTGCAATACCGCAGGATTGGAAATATTGCCTTTGGGATATAAGCCATCAAAAGAAAATAGTACTGTGCGGCAGAGCCTTTTCGCTGAATGCACATCAATTTTTTTTTTTTTTTTTTTTCAATAGAGGCTATGATTACACTTATCCTTTTTTTCCACGTACGACTATCGTGGAAATTATAAACGGAAAAAATTATATCTACGTTCGATATATAATATTTCTACAAGTTCTACGTCCCAGAACCAAAATTACGCTACCTAATTACGCGATCTTAATCGTCATGCTATATAAGATGCACGCTGGAGATAAAGTATTATTAAATTTAATGGCGTTTTTAGCGCGGTCGTTTAAATGCATGACACGCGTCTCGAGCGCATTTATCCGAAACCCCATAGCAGAGTCCAGGTTCTTTTCTCTCCTCCTGACTCAACATATTTATGCGAACCGCGATAACCGGACTGTCCTTTTTAAACAGGGGTTAAAAGCTTAGAAAGCGGAAAAAGCACGAAAGCTTGCTAAATCCTGATTCTTTAAAGAAACACCGTACCCAATTTCGCGTTTACCCTCGACTGACCCATTTCTGTATATTCGTTGCATACAAAACCGTTAAAACCGTGCAGGGTATTGTACACGTATAAATATACATGCCTTAATTAATTTTACAAGCCTATATATAACCTATCATATATTTGCAGACCGAGGAAAATATTGCAAAACCTATCATGGAAAATTCGAGTAGGCTATTATGGCTGAGCGATGAATCGCGAAATATCTCTAACAATTTGAATTGGGATGAGTGCAATTTTTCAATCCTTTTTGTGGAAAATTTTTTTTGCAAAAATACAAATTTTTTTTCAACGATGTATTCAACCGCCAAAAGGGGGGGTGTCCGAATCAATATTTTTTTCATTGTTCTTATGTACGCTGACGTACGGTCGAGTTTGCAATCGATTGTTGTCCCTTCGATTTTATTCGTGATATAATAATTATTGTATTTTTAATGCTTGAATTTCCATTGCGGTTACGCATCTGCGCGTGCGCACGCGCCTTTACGGCTGCAGCCGGTTACTGCGGTAATTTCACCTACGCGTACCAACTGTACGTGTTTATTCTCCTATAATTATAGGGCTTCGGCAAATTGTCACGAATTAACGCGGCAATTAATCAAACGGATCGAATAATCATTGAATACCAATAAGTATAAACGCAGACAGGCTCGACAGGGACGCCGGACAAAGTGATAAAGGGACAAAGAGGGAAGCAGCGGCAGCAACATTTGGACACGGAGACAGTTTGCGTTATACAAATTACATTTCGTCGTACGACACTGCACGAGCTCGAATATACAGGGTGGTAAAAATTTGTGTGCACCGCCGAAAACCGTGAACGTTTAATGCATAGCCATGCGGATGTTCGCTTGATTTTATCACGAGTACACCCTTGTTGGTTGGGTATATAAATAACTTTATGTACAAGCATAACAATATACAGGCATGTGCGATATACAGGGTGTAGCATAAATTGTGCGACATCCCCCCGGAAGGGTAAATTCCGTAATGTTAAACGGAATGAAAAAAGTGATAATGAAAAAATTCTTGAAATCTTCTACCCCTTATCTTAAATTTTTCAAATTTTTTTCTTATATTTATATCAAATTTTTAACGATAAGAAATTTCGAACTTGGACGCTCAACGACTTTTCGGATTCTTTGTGCAACCCTATACACTCACTGATGTGTTGATATAGAATTGATATACCTGGTGATACATGGAGTTGGAGATATATGTATAACCGCAGGTATACTATGTGGGTATGTATAGATATATATAGAGATGTCATTACGTGAGGCGAAATGGCGGGTTGTGGCGTTAGGGGTTGCGGCGGCTGAAGGCTCCAAGGGTGGAAAGTGCGAGCATACACATATTTCGCGCGCGATTCGGCTTGGCCGAGTGGAAAACGACTGACGTCATGAAAAATGATCCCATCACTGTAAAACGGCTCACTTTCGTGTGGTTAAGCAGGCGGTCAGAGAATGACGTCCTGCTGATACGTGCGCCAGGTCTCATAGTGATATCGATTTTTTTTTTTTTTTTTGAAAAAGCGCAGTAGGGTTTGGAGACGAATGGAGGCATTTTTGTAAAATTGTTAACGTAGATATGGATTTGGTAGAGATGGGGAGAAAGTGTTTAAAAATGAATTAAATGAATAAGAGAAAGAGAGAGGTTTTGAAATATTTTTATCAATGAAAATCTAATATCTTCAGTCATAAATAAAACCTGAGTTAGTCAAAGAGTATTAATGACTGCAATACAATTAATTTCTTGTACATTGGAAGATTAAAGCGATTAAGTGAAATTTCTAAAATAAAAATGAAAATTAAGTGCTGCACTTACACGCCTATAGCGTCAAAGGGAAAAATGTAAGTGAGACAAAATAAAAAGGTGAAATTGGAATTTTACAGTCAATGAGAAAAACGATGAGGTCAGTACAGGTCCGAGTGAAATATAGTAAAATCGCAATATCAATTGGTACCTATAGCACATTAAATTCGTTGTAGAATCCATGATTGAATTTTATGATCCGATAGGCTGGTAAAACTGAAAATTTTGCACTTTTGCATATTCAGTAAAATTTCCTTCGCGGAATTTAAACCGAAATTTTAGAAAAATACATAATTCCGTATCGAGCACCATTCGCAGCAATATTGTATATTGAAAAGTACGGATTTCCTTGGTGTAACCACTTTATTCCCACCTTGTGGAAAGTCATGGTTAACGACCGGAATCGGTTGTAAAATGCCGGTTCTAAATCGCACGGGAAACGTCCGGTAGTAAATCTTATGAGAGCCCTTAAAAATGGATCCGCGATACTTTATTATTTAGTAACGAGAAAGTCGTAGCCCCCACAGGTACAGATAACGGGAATAGCAGGAAGCCATTTTGATTCAGTGTATATCGACCAGTTAAAATATTCATAAAAAGGACATCGGTTCTTTTTTCACAATGACGAAAAATCGATCGACCATAGGTTCCGTTCGTAAAAGTCAAAAAAAAAAAAAGAAATTCTTATCTAAATTCACCCTCGACTATTAATATCCTCCAGTACGAATACTATCAATCATTCTCAATATTAATCATATTCGTCCCCCTAACCTCTTTCGCGCATATTTCCGATGAAGACTTATTCCAGGGAAGCATGACCTCATTCCTCAAAGACACTAGACCAGAGGGACTAAAAGGACGTCGTATATAGATGGGATAAATATAAGGTGCTCTAATTGAAATACTTTGGAATACAAGTTCTTGAGCGAATCTGGTGAGAAAAAAAATGATTCCTGAAGTTTCAAGAGTCGACGAAGCCTCGAGGACCGAAGGCCAAAGCGGGGGGCCTTCCTTTTCCCCTTTACGAGGAAGCTCGTTTCCTGCCATGAATGAAAAAAGAAAAAGAGGAGGAGACAACGCGTTCCCGTACCGGAAGCAATGACGCAAGTTGAATTTCATTTCATCCTCGTCCGTCTATGCTATTTAGTTATTTTGGCCGCGTCCGGCCCACCTTGGGAGCATTTCTCTTTGTTCCTTCTCTTTTTCTCATTTTTATCACGGAGAAAGAGAAAAGCTCGCACGGCCTTCGCTCCGGTGTTGCGGAGAGCCCAGATAGCAGTGCTACGGCATATCTCAGTGGACTTTAGTATAGCAATCTGCTGAGTGGTGAACCCATGCAACATTCATTTCGTGGCGTCACTGTGGGTCAACACTAACAGTCCTGCCGGTTGCGGTCCTGACCCGGTCACGGCAATACAACTTTTGCTGCTGGCCTGCACGGCCATTGTTGCGATATTAAGAGGACTTACGAGCACGCCAAATATCATATCCCACAGTGACGCTTGCAGCGTATGTACACTTGTACCGCTCTATACAGTGTACCGTAATACTTCCGGTCTGGCTGATTCTTTCCCATTTTCTCTCGTGCTTTATGCCGTTTTTCACTTATACTTTTTTATATAGCAATCGAGTTCTTTTTTTTTGGCAGTAAAACAGACTGTCATTCTGTACAATATTCACAATGACAGAGTAATACTTGTCGATGTATATATTTCGGAAAAAAATTTCGATGTAAAATTTTTGGAAAAATTTTTCAAAACTTTTCTCACTTAATTTTCACGTGAAGCTCAATTCACTTCAGAAACGGTTGGTACTTGAAAAATCCCAAGGATTTCAGTGCGTAGTACAGAATTTTTTGTCATTTTATTTGTAAAAGGGTCGAAGTAAAAAAAAAACCAGAATTGTTAACTGAATCACGTATAGGAAAATGTACGTCATTGCGATGCAATGCACGAGTATGCATCCATCAAGGGGAATCCGGTTCGTATTTATTTTTCGCCTAGAATGCCTTCCCGCGAAACGTGCACTTTTATTTTATATACGCCGTGACGCAAAAAAAAGACTCTAAACAAGGAAAAAAGAGTTCGCAGGAAACGCACGTGGCCTGCGCGACCGTCAAAGTAGACTGCGTCGCCTTCGAGACGCGAAAGCATGGTACGTCGTAAAATATGAAAACGTGATTAGCCAGGCTGAATGGGTGCGGAGGGAGTGTCTAGCATTATTTAATACAAGATTTTTCCATCGTTCCCGACGCCAGCCTTGTTGGACGCCAGCGTCGTGGATATTTAATCCCCGCGACGCCCGGCGTCACACTATTTAAATATTTATCCTTCCAATGCAAATTGCAGCATCAAACTTGATTCATATAGAACCGAGTCCGATAGCCTGCGAAATTTTATGTCCACGAACGTCTCGAAGCGTCGCGACGCCTCTGCCGGTGTTCCACTGGAATAACATAGGAAACGAGCCATTTTCACAAGAGCGGGTAATCCTGTCGCACGTAAAGTGCAAGTGCAACTCGTATATGGATCCAATGCAATTCCCTCTGGATCGTCGATCATTCGCCTAACCGATGGCTCTTTTTTCTTTTTTCTAACCGGCTCCATTCAAATCGTGCGGAAGAATCGCAGCTTCTCAAATCTGGGTCGAGGAAGGCAAATATATGATGGATCGGTTTAAGCGAATTAATTGCATCCCTTAAGTGCTTCTAATAATTATGTTAACAAGTCGACGTTCTATCAGCTGATTAAGATTGCGCCTCAGCCAAAGCAAACAATGGGCAGCAGTCGGCAGTTGGCAATTTCTGAGCTCGTCCAATTGAAACTTAGTAAACAGTGGTTCTCAACCACGCAGCACTTTGATGTCCAATTAGCTAATGTGGGTTGTATGCGGACTAAGGATTTCCACGTGTAGAACAGGAAGACGTATATGACTTAAGGTCGTATGCAGCCGAGATAGGAAATTGTCGTATAGTATCATGGGCATCGATATAGAACTGTGAACTGGGCTTTAGATTATCGCGAGACAAGGGTCG
Source organism: Cephus spinipes (assembly GCA_963971525.1). Taxonomy (NCBI): domain Eukaryota; kingdom Metazoa; phylum Arthropoda; class Insecta; order Hymenoptera; family Cephidae; genus Cephus; species Cephus spinipes. Next base: position 31,179,227 of record OZ020572.1, on the reverse strand, counting down.
TGCCAGTTATCGTACTCTGTCTGCCAATTAACCGTAGTTAGATAATTATGACTAACGAGGACCACTTCCGCGACGGTCAACGGCTCCAAGTGTTTTGGGGGATCGACCAGATTTAGGAAAGTGTAGCTGCTGCGCTTGGGGTGGATTCTGGTTAAGGGAAGGGATGATTTATTCGGTCAGGAGACGAAGCCAAGTAAGCATAAGGAAAGTACGGGATAAGTCACTTGTAAAAGGAATATCGTGACGACGAAGAATGTAAGTGGTTTCAATTTTTTTTTTACTTTTTTTTTTTTTGGCAAGCCAAATTTTGCGATACTCACGGCCCAATTACGTTGTACCAAAGTTTAATGAAAATTCTGCGAAAAAATTTAAACCCCGTAAATTCGCTATGCCGCGTTTATTACGGCGCTGGCTTAAATGGCAGGTTTTTGATATTTTTGAATTACGCGTTTTATTTCGTATTGAGTTATTTGTCAATTCAGCAAAACAATTTCGGATGTGTAGCTAATTTAATTGCTCGACCAAATCGATCTATGATGAATTCAATAGGAATTCAATTCAACCGAACGACTCGTCCATCAGCGAGCGACACTTGGTACGCCACTCTAGAACGTTTATCACACTGGGTTACGCGATAATAATTCAACGTGAGCTAACGTACGGGATGCAAAATTTCATAGAAAATCGATATGCTCCTATGGACTCTTGAAACGATCGATTCGCAATTTCGAAGTTGGTGGCTGCTATCGACAGACCCGCTGCACGGTTCGCTATATAACTTTTGCAAACGTTAAAACAATAACAGCAATCGCAATTAAGCGTAGTGCAAAAATAACAGGGGTGCATGCGACTAAAAAAAATGGACAACTGTATAAAAGATTTTTAAAAACCATAATAAAGATAATATAACGTGATAAAAAAATTTGCAATGTTCGCAAAAAATTACGAAACTGCATCTTAGTTTTCTATGACGTCAGTCACCAGGAGGGAGCAAGGGAGATGAAAAGTGGTCTAGTAAAATTCTAGGGACTTTATCTCAAAGTCTAGGGAGTTCACTCGGAAACAATTATACAAGGAAGAGGGTAGCCAGCGTCTCAGACTTACAATGAGAACGGAGAACGATATTTATATTCATTAGAAAGTAAGAAGTCCTCTTGGTACTCATACCAGGAGGGTAATTAGTCCGTTATGTTGCAGCTTCACATGCTTCATGGAAACTCGTACCTGCGCTATTTCGAATTAGGCGACTGAGTAACTAAGTAACCATTCGCCTGGAATCTTCTGAAATTTCAGATAACTTCTCCACACTCCAACCTAGCACCAAACTGAAATTAGATATATACTGATGCTGGGTACATACCTAGAGAACATCAACCAGTCAAATTCAACATTTATTCAAGTTTTCGAAATTTAATAAATTCAAAAAAAGAACTTCGTAACATGTATCGACTACAATTAACTGTTGATTTATATCAGCAGGAAAGTATTGACTGGGACTTTTCCGTATAACGTAGTATCTCTTATAGGAGTTTTCTTAAATTTTCAATTTTCTCAAGGATCATCTCGTCACGTATTCGGTATCTTTGTATTTACAAAAAAAAATTATATTTTTTTTCAAAATCCTACCCCTCGTATCTCATACGTCAGGATTACTCGAAACTTCAATTGCTTTTGTAAAACAAATGATTTTTTAATATTATTATTAATATTAATATTAATTTAATATTAATATTTTTCACAATTTTTTATTATTTTACCATTTGTTCACACGTCACGATACAAATTTTCTGGTTATTCATTTTTCCACATTTCACGACATATATGCCTTACTGAAGCAAGATGAGAAAATCGTTATGGATATTCGCAAGAGAAATGGCGAAGGGTTCGATATAAGTTTTCCCTGTGCTAGAACGATTAGTAAGATTTAAAAGTTCCATCGTTGCCTTTAACCAACCCTTAGATACGATATCATCCCTTCCCCCGGTGGATTATGGTTAGGTCTGATACGCATCGGTGTTGGAGAATTCAAGGAAAATGAAATAGCTTCCTTTTCCCTCGGTGAAAAGGACATCGAGACATCGATTAGCAGGATTTATTTTTCCTGGATTTCAATCTCCTTCTCTGCCATGATTGAACCACCCCTAACCAAGGACTTTACGCTTCGGTGGGGTTGGTATACTTAAAATTCGATTACGTATACAGAGAATTGGTATTCTCAATGCCGGAAATGGTTTTCCCCGTCAAGTTTCCACGCCTTGCCTTGCTACCTTAATATATACCTACCCTTCATCAACCCTCATCCCTTACCAGCTTCGCTTTACCGTTTTCCACGAATTCTCTTCATTCCCACGCTCAACTACATTTTCTCATTCCCCTAATATGCTTTTTTTTTAAAATTAAGGTAACTCAATATATTTTTACATTTTTTTAACCCTTCCTATGCTATTCGAATTCTATTGAAATTTTCAAATCGCGTATGTACGTATGTCATATGGGTTTCATATGGGTCATTGGTATCTACATTTCTTTGGTATGCAGTAAGTTTTCAACAGCCGGAAATTATCAAAATTCATAATATTCATTTTTTCAACGTTTTAGTACTTGAGCATTTTAATGAGATCAGGAATCAAATTTGCGACTAGTGAATCCAACCGTAGAGCAAGATCAGAAAGTGGTCGTTTCCTGTAAAATGTAATGTATGGTATTCCTTGAAAGGGTATAGCATCTATATACACTTCTCCACTTTTCCGCTTCTTCTGGAATGACTGTACGAACGTATAGCTGAACCGAGTACACTCGGTGATTTCTCTTATTCGGATGAAGAAACGAACAAAAAAACTGGCCGGTTTGCAATCAGTCACTTGGTCATTCGATCACTCGATCCACGCGGAAGAAACCATTCGTCTTCCGTAATTCAGGAAACCTATTCGCAAATACTTTGGGCTCTTACGCGTTTCCGGTCTGTCCTGAATTCAGAGGACAGAACTACATAGTAAGATATTATCTTTATCTTCCAATAGTTTCTTTCCTGATTTCTATACTATGTTTTCCATTAAGTATTTCAAGACCGTTGAGGTTCCCTAAACGGACTTCCGGTCTTGATAAAAAAAAACAATGCTTGACAAATTTCTTTAATTATCAAAAAACCGAGAATGAGTCTTAAAAAAATTGTGCATATACATGTCAGGTATATGGAATATAATATATACCCATTATCTTTCTCTCAGCACATTTTTCGATTTATCAAAAAACAAATGTATCTTCGAAAAAAGAATTGATAAACCGTTCTCCTCCGATTCTATCACGCTCCTCGATTTCACCAAAGCAAACAAAAAATTCGCCAAAAGAAGACAAAGAAAAAAATAACGAAATACATGGCGAGAGCTCTCATCGTGTATAAATTGAAGCAATTTGATAAGAATTCAAGAACGCACGATTTCGCCCAGGACCCTCAAATCGCTCGTACAGACCCGCGTATCCCCAAAATTTATACAAAAAATCGTCTTCGCCCCACTGCAGGATATCATTGTCATTTTCGCGTCGCATCTATAACCCCACGTCCACATTTCACATAACGCCTTTGTTCTACACAGAAGAAACTAGTACAAGCACACCTTGCCCAAGAAAACGGCTCTTGGCAAAAACCTTCAGCGAGCTTCGTACTTTCTCAGCCAATTTCCTCATTAACCCCAACTTTACCAATTAACTTTCTTAATGCCCTTGATAAGTGCGATCATTCGGATTTCCAGCTATCTACCCGCTCGTTTACTCTCATCCAAACGACTGCCTCCCACATACCTTCAAGAGACAAGACAAACACCACCCCAATAATTGTTTTATCCATACGTCAAAAATTTTCCAAAAATTACCTGTCAAATCCCTGTACTAATTACGACAACAAAATTAGCCCTTTCCCATAAAAGATGACGTAAAGACATGTCCGAGGACTATTTATCCTCTCGTTCACCTCCCTTATCTCAATATTAATTAATCCACCGACACTGGACCCCCGCTATTATTCATACAACTGTCACGTGCGACCCCCTATCCCTTCCTGCCCCCACGCGGTCATCCAACTCAGTGGAGGCTGAGCAAACGATCGAGTAAACAGTAGGTGAATCGGTACCGAAGGTTGAAGGTTGAGAAGGTTCTCCCTGATTCTCGCTCCCCCCGCCACCCTCCCACAGAGTACGTGCCACCCTTCGAGACTTCCATAGTAATGAACCGGAATCCATGGCATGCGCAGGCGATATATTACCTGTCTACCATAGCAGCCACACAGCTCGCCAGTAGATACGGTCCTGGGATGTGACCACGTGGTTGCAACTGGACCAGCTTTCCATCCATATTAAGTGGGCAAACGGCTCTATGCGGAAAGCTTCGCTGGTCGCTTAGAGCTTAATGCATGTAAGGCATTTGCTATGCAGTTACAAAGCTCGGGATGAGCTTATCTCTGTTTGATAATGTCGATTATGGGAAAATACATTTATCCGTTGCATTAGGGGATTCGTTGCGAAGCAGTTATGGATGTTTGAAATTGTTCGAAATTTTGATGAAGCTTTTGAGATACAATTTGGAATTCATTTCAACTTCACGACACGGAAAAGCTTTATTGTAGGGTCTTATAGTCTTATATTATATCGGTTATAGTTACAAGGTATATTTTATGGGGGTGGTAGATCGTAATTTGTTATTTCGTAAATTTTGGATTTATTATTTTTTTCCAACAAAATTTTAACGAAAATATATATATTATAGGTATAACCAAAATTGGGTAATCATTCTTTTGCAGTATCTGCTTTTATATTGTTTGATATCATTGGTGTCCTGGGTATTGTGTAAATTTCGCTAATACTGCTTTTGTTAGTACTTTTTATTGTATGTGATTGGTATTGCCAATCTTATAGAAAAATATTACACGCGTTATTTTCGAACTGCAATTTTTTTACACGGCAAATCAATCTCGCGGATGAACCGTGAAGAGATTTTTGATGCGTCAATATGACGTGTAATTTAGTATTGTATTAATTGGAGCGTACAAATTTTATTCCGAACAAGATAGCGAAAGATGTAAAGAACGGAGAAATGGTCTTGCATGCTTTGAAGTTGATTTCTCGAGGGAATTTAACAGGAAGCTCGAATCGTGTAATGTCGAGAGTGAAACTTTGTCGAGTTGATTGTCTGAAATTACACGAAGACTTTGTTCGGTGACATTTGTGTCTTTAGAAAAAAGTCATCGTATACGGTGAAGACAAAGGAATACAGACAACGTAGATTTCTGGTAATCAGAAGAAAATTTGACAAATTTTTTTTCTTTCAAAATTTCACACAAATTTGACTACCTAACGTCGCTAAATTATATTACACACTTCAAGTCTGTTTGAAGTATATTAAATGTGTAACACGTATATGGTGTCTCTGTGACTCTCATAAAATCTTACCAATCATGACGCAACTTCCGGCTCGTTCCACGTGACGTTTCCCTTATGAAAATTCCATAAATACGACTGGTAAGACTTACAAAGGATGGAACGTTCTTCTTCAACCAGCGACCGAAGCAGGGACGAGGAATTATTTTCCAGTCTCGGGCAGGAAAGAGCGAGAGAGAGAGAGAGAGAGAGAGAGAGAGAGAGAGAGAGAGAGAGAGAGAGAGAGAGAGCGACTGCAAGGGGCCGTTTATTTTAAGAAGTTCTTTCAAACTCTCCAGCGCACTCTCGAGAAAGTAAGACGGTGGCTGCGAAGACAAGTGGAAGGAAGATGAAATCATACGAAAAGGACGAGGGGTCGTAGTCTGAGAAATAGAGCATAGTAAAATGAAGAAAGATAATAAAATAAGATGGAAGGAAGAAAAAAAAGAAATATATAGCACGCAGTTCAGGCCATTAGACAAATTTTATATATAGCGCGAGAAAAGCGTTCGTCCCTACAGTCGGAGCGATGCCTTCGCTTTTGGCGGCAATTTCAAATGTCAGTTGAAAAACTTTAAACCCTACCTTCCGTTTTCGCCAATGAAAATCCTCCTACGTGCATTTAACGTACCTAGGTAGGTATGTACCGTATACATACATATGTATACCTACAGCTACCATAAGGTCGTTCAACTAGATACCTATTTAAAATTTGAAAAGTTTAAATGACTCCTGACTATACGTTACCCCGCGAAGCCACTGTTACGTAGTAAAAGCGAAGTGCCCGAGAGAACTCCTCCTTCGTGTTATCTCCTTACAGATCAAACTGGCTCAGCATACTTCCTTTATACTTTGTAGGCGAACTTACACAAAATCTTCTTTATTGATAATTTATATCTACTTTGTTGGTAATTTATGTCTTTCCTTCGCTTCTATATTCACGGCCATTCGCCTATCGGTCTCCATCGAGCATTTCTCACCGTGCAATGTGGTCAGGGTGAATTTCATCTGAATCATCTTACTTCCGGTACCAATGAATTTTTTTTATTTCAATCCCTGCCGAGCCACAAGGGGTCAGCAGGTGAATTCGCATTCAACGTAAATCTCTAAATTGTCACTGTAAGCTCTGATTGGTAAAGCAGACAATTCGTAAAAGTAATTTTCTACTTTTTCAGTGAAACCCGAGTATCGTAGTTTGAATGCTCTAAGAAAGTAAATAGTTAACACATATATATGTATATATATAAGCACACAAATACCTATCCATATCCCTTACCTACGTATCCAACTTCTTACGGTATACACCTATCTTCCGTGAGCGAGTCCAATTCACATGCAGTTTCCATGTTCCTATGTATCTATAGGTAATACGACTCGGCTCCATATACTACGTATAAAAGATCTGTACTAAGGATCGAATCACGTCGAAGGAAGCAACGGAGATGTAGAGAGGAGCGATAAAAATAAGAAAAATGGCAGCCTGTTTCCAAAGGGTGGATGGAGCAAAGCGCGTAGAAATTCTCCATGGGAGTATTGATGTGAGTTGAAGATATCCCTTTGATAAAGAACGGCATGGCCATTCGGTGCAAAAGTCAAGTCGGGCACGAAAAGGAATACAGTTTTTCTCGAGAGCGAGCGAACACATAACAAAGGCAATTTAATAACCTGGCTGTACTTCGTTGTCTCTCTGAATGGAAACTTTCGACGATCGAACGGTCCTTAAGGTATAATGGATTTCATAGTGAAAGGATATACCTACACGTAACCTTGCGACGTCTTTTCTTTATTTTTCTTTTAGCTACCTTTTCCCACGTCGTCCCTTTTCTCACGTGAAACCCAGGTGATAATGAATCTGGGAAAGCTGTTAGAGAGAGGGAAAAAAAACGAGTATCGTTAACTACAGAGTTAGGGACTTCAGATTTTCCGTCGCTTTCATGAAAACGTCAATGGCACTACAAATCGTATACGCGGTTACTGCTTTTGGTATACTCGATCGAAATATTGGAATACTACTACGTCAGCAAGTATCGCTACTAAATACAACGCGTGAGTCTTGTACACGGTAAATCGAGTTTTTGGGAACGACGTGCGGATTGACTGAAGAAAAAAAAAAAAATGTGAAAAAAATCAACAAACGATTCGGTTTAAATGGAAAATGGTCTAAAGAAGAGCTACGCGTATCGCTATTCCAAATCGAATAAAGAAGATGATAGGCTGTTGTACGTAAAGAATTTGGTTTTTTTTTTTTTTTTTTTTTTTTCTAAGGAAACGAAAATTCTTTGTCAACGTAATACGGATATATCCATTTTATATGTTCGCGCACCTGGAACGTTTTTGAGTTTAAACGAAACGTAAATTGAATCTTGTAGGCAGAAAGGGACTAGGTATAGCATATAGAGAGAAGGATACGTATATTGATCCACGTGCCACTTTAACCTTATATTTTCCCATTGAACTTGTCTAGTACGTTTCGTAATTTTTCTTTTTCCCCTACACTCTCCTCCCTACTTAAGAACTTTGATCAAGGGGACTCTCTCGGTAGCCGAGCCCAAAATTATCTCCAGAACAATCCCTCTGGCTTTCGCCCTGTATTTAACCTGGTAACTTCTCTGAAAAATATCCTCGCCAACCGCGCAGTGGATAAAGCCAGTAACCGGTCAGCCCTTTGATCATGATACCACACGAATCAAACCAAAACCGCACGGTCGATATATCCCTATAAGACAATGTTATCGTGTGACGTATCCATATATCAATGCAACCCACCTGCAGTACATACCGCATCGCAATGGACTATTAGTCCGGATATACATATAGTAAGAATAATTGATATTACCCCAAGTATTTCGAAGTTATACCCTGTTAGATTGAATTTACCAGCCGTAACACGTCCTGCCGTTAAACGGGGTCAATAGGACAAAGTGGACCAGAAATATTGATAACAGCTAGAGCGATACGAATTAAATAAATCTAGGGATAAATCAAAGACGAGAACAAAAGATCCAATAGGATCCAGCACTGACTACCCTTCGTATACCACGCGTATATATGTATACAGTATACATAGCATGTGGTAACAGAGGTAAAAAGAATCTGGGGAATAAAATTTTTTTCTCTTATATAAATTTTTTTTTTTCATCCCCTAGATTCTTTCAAAAGTCGAGTTACAAACTTTCGAACATTCTCATCGCCTGCGTAATAACGTTCCGTGGTATTGCTCTAAAGCCGATGGCTACTAACACGTGGTGGGAGAAGTCTATGGTAAAAAGAAGAATTTAATTAGAAGCTATTTGGAAAAACGAGAAAAAAAAGTTGCGTAAAAAGCCATGAGGTTAAGGGAAAGTTGGTACGACAGTTCCCGCATAGGGGGGTTCACCCCTGCGCACCCCTAGGGCATTCCGTCCTGTATCCCTCTTGCGATGCAACGCGTGACGGGAATCGAAAAGGCACGAGGGGTAGGAGACTCCTTCACAGGGGGTTGGTGTAGTCAACATTTTTTATGATCCGGACGGGACTGTAAACCCTGATGGCACTTCGCATTATTGATAGAATTATTAAAAATCTGCCACTTTACGATTCTTTATCGAACCGTAAAAAAAAGAAAAAAAAAACGTAAACTGTCACTAAATCCGCCCTTGACGCTTAAACGATAAGTATAAGGAGCCGTTTTATCCCCGTGCGACCCGCCACCCTCCCTCGTCGCAGACTTTGGAAATACTTCGTAGTGTCAATTTTTCATACGGTCTCTAAGATTCATTCGACGCAACCTGTAATCGCGGCTTAATAAATTTTACATACTTTTATATCGCCCAAGTCTCGCGCCAAAAGGACAACCACCCCCCTAACGAAGTGCCATCTTTGGATGAAAAAAAGAAACTCGAGTACTCTCACAGTCTTTCCTCTCGACTTTTCTTAGCTCCACTCTTTCTTCATTTTTTTTTTTTTTCTTACGCATTTTTCCCAACCATGAAAGTACTTATCTCGCAACTATATTCAACCCCCGTTACCCTCTTGGTTTACCGGCTTGATATACGAGCGAGATGATATAACTATCTACGTGCTCCAACGGCAGCGCCATGCGGAGAATTTCTGAACTTTACACACTGTAATTATCCAGGCTAGCGTCATACGATGTCCCTACTGGAAACATTTAATTAATAGTGAAACGAATGTCAAGATAAAGTCTACATTAAGGAGACTGCAAGTATACTTTGTCCTTGTACCTGCTGAATATATATTTTCAAGCTTTAAAAGGTTTCAGTTAATTAAAAATAGAAACCTATCAAGACAATATCGAATCTACGCGCCTGACTCTCTTATATAGCTGAGCATAAAACTAAATAATATCACGTGCACGGTACTCGAGCTTTTTCACTTCGAATCGAGTTCGTCGTACCTACATTAAATATCCACCTGCAAACTAGTAATAAAAAAAAACATACCTAACTATTTCTACCTCCCAGTTATATGTATATCAACATGGCAATATATTTACATGCACTTTCCCCCATTTCTCTATCCCACGATCCATATGAATACATATGGCCATATAAACCCATCAGTTGAATTCATATTTCCATATAGGAAAAGTCGGCGCAACTCGCGGCCTCTCATACGTATATTCCCACATATTGAAGGTTCCGACAAGGTTGGGAGAGGGTACGCTTTCGAAAAGTAGGTTGGTACCTGCCATTACGATTTTGCATAACTTTGCATATCTTTGAATATTTTTATCCCCGTGCCCGTTTCGTGATTACCCGTGAGAAAAGAATTTTTTTTACTCCAAAAATCACCCCCTTTTCTTATCACCTTGTTGTACCCTTATTTATGTCGTTTTCTTCCAAATTTTTTTTTCGAACTCAAAGGCCCACGCGACGGTGCCCTGGTAACTACGAATCGTTGGGGTAAACCCGAATCGCGCATCATTCCCTAAAGTCCCGGTGTCACTTACATAGTAAAGCGATTAGTACTCGACGAGAATCGTAAGCCAAGAACTCCTGGGAGAAATGTCTTCAGGGATTATATACTCTGGTGGAATATTATTTCTCGTAGCAGTTTGTCACTGGTGAAACTATGTACTATCTTACTGCGACTGGTGCGATAGCATAGATAATCAATGGCATAACTGTGACTTTATTTTTATACGTTCCACTATACTTAGTCTATTATTATTCAATGAGAATATACTGGCAGCTCTTATGGTAAGAATATCACCCACTGATTTTCTGACAGTCGCATAGATAAAAATTGTCCATCTATGTAATCGCGATTATATATACGTACTCTTTTCTCAAATCTATCCCAACGCGTCTAGGGAATTTATTATGACACTCTACAACGTCAACTTGAAATTTAATATACCATTTCTTAACGTTCGGAGAGAAAAGGGGAAGATGGCTGAGGCGGAGGATTATCGTTAAAAGTAAGTTAAAATCTTGAAAAATTTCACCGTTCCACTGTGCTTGTACTTTATAGGGTAAATATGTACGGAGAAGAAAATATCTGCACTCGACGGTAAATGATCTTTTTTTTTAGTCAGTATTTTTTTGGAGTAAATAATTTTTTTTAATTATTAGAAATAAACTAATTTCACTTTATGATAACAAGCATCGGGTGTTAGAATAGAAAAATGAGTATTTATCGTTGGACAGTGTTAACTTTTGGGAATGTACAAAATTGTGAAAATACATGGGCAAACCCATAAATGCCTATATCTTTGTGACCCGGCACTTAATGGCCGTGTTACTAGAAGCGGCCATTAAAGCTCGAAAAGACAGGACCATCTTGAAATGGAAATGTCCAAATGCAAAATCGATTCCGAATGACCATATGTGGTATCTATATGTGACCCCTTTCGTCGTGAAATATGTTTTTGCAAATTTTCATAGTACGTCATGTCACTTGTGTTATTGCCAGGTTCACTCGTAAAAACGCGTCACGTAATGCATAGGTAGCATTTGATACCGTTGATTTGGATGTCTGTAAAAAGACGCTTCTGACGTATTCAGAATGGAAATTAGTTTGAATCAAAATAATAATAAAAAAAATTAATATGCTATATTATTGTTATACAAATATTATATCGATTGGGAATCTTGTCGAATATGAGAAAAAGCTCTTTGATTATTTTAAATGAATAATCAAAAATTATGTATACATAGGTATAGTGATACGTGTATAACGTACTGGTCCCGTTAATGTATTCGCGAGGTAGATGACGGAGAACACTTTTACTTGGATAAGGCCGAATTATCGTTCCGTCGTAATTTGGGATTTCGTTGAGAAACGAAATCGAGTGGAAACTGGACTTTGCGAGGAGGCTGTATAATTTAAATGATCCGCACGGGGTGTAGACTTCTGCGAAGGAGTTTCTGAAACTCTAATCTTCGAAGTTCTAATTCTGCTGATCACCTTGTCCGCAATGTGGGTATAGGTATTATATATACGTATATATTGAAAAGATTTAAGTAATATATACAAAAAATAATATACATCGAATATACAGGGTATAGATATAAAAATCGGAATATTTGAAAAAGTGAAAATCTTATTCTTTTTTTTTACTTCTAAGTACTAAAATCTTTTTAATAGATGCTTTTTGCTTACTGATTTACGTTTTATCAATTTAGTCATGAATTTTGTTACATGTGAAAATTTTATTAAAAATAATGATTATTCGTATCTACATTAACTAAGGTACATGATACTTACCCTCACGCTGATGAGGTGCGTATATGTTAAGATAAAGACAATCTTCACTTTGATTACGTAGATAAGGCAAAAGTCTCTCCAAGTACTCGTACCGTCCGGGTTTGACTTCAGCCCGAAGATCAGGAAGCACTTGCGGACAAACCGGTGCAAAGTGTTGGCATTGTCGCAATCCTGTCCAAGGTTGCGGCGATCTTGGCGGTGAGAATCGAAAAGATCCCACGGGAGGTTCTGCGTACGGAACACCTAAAATAAAGAAAAAAAATTCTTTATAATCATTTACACGTTTCGAAACTTCAAAATTCATTGGAATTCCGGAGACTTCGATAAATCCTAAGACAGACGTGGGTTTTGCTACGCAGGAGGGAATAAAATTTAGCCAGGGTAAAAAGCAAGCTCAAAGATCCCTATTCCATAGAGATACGTAACGCGTGAGAATGGGACGATGAGCTTCAAAGAATCTGAAACTAGTTTGGTATTGAGAATTGAGGATTCAGAAAAACGAATCTCAAAGATGTATATACCGATTTCGAGTCCCGAAGGCAAATATCTATCGGACTATCCCTTTGACTCGTGTCGATTTGACGTTGAGAAAAGTCACTCCTAAAACACAAACTCGCCCAGCCTTAAGCACAAGGGCAGAAAGAACATATCTCGAGTCTAGACAATTTCAAAAATGGAATCCTTAGCTACGGTTATACCAGGAACATCGACAAAGCCAGAATTCGGTTAGAGAAGATCCTACAAGCTTTTCAGTAAAATCCGAAAAGGAGTTTATTCCTTGAATAACCCATAATCCAAGTGTTCTTTCAAGTAGTATATACAAGATTGATTTAAACACACGGTATACCAGTGAGTTTGGTAAATCAATATATCGATAATGGATAAAAAAAAAATTCTGATTCGAAATAACCTCAAAATCAATCCCAACCATAAGCACCCTAAATTACACTTATTCTATGCTTTTTTGCCTGTGTCTGTATTATAGTGAAAAAAAGTTGTACGGAAATTTACCCAAAAATACGTCGATCAATGGCAATTCCTGACTCGTCCTTGGTCGCACTACAATTCCTCGTAATCTTCCCTGCTCCACGTGCACCTCCCGCGTCACTTTTTCCTCCTGCCATTGCTGGTGTCTCTGATGATCGTACTGATTGTAGGATCCATAAAAATCCCGATGCTCCGTGAGTATCTGGGTACATGCCAGCAACACGAGACCCACCAGCTCGAGCCTCAACATTTTGGACATTTGCCTGGCTTTACGAACTCCAGGCTACGCTCCCTTTAAACTCCAACGTTGAGAAGAGTTTACTCGGCCGCGATGCTCGCCGGCACTTTTCGAAGTGGCACTGTTTTTTTTTTTTTTTTTTAATACTCTTCCTTCCTTCTCGTTCTTTTTCTGAAATACGAGTCTCTCTCTTTTACAACGATGCCGGCTATTGTATCTAGCGGGCACGATAACGAGTCCCCTTGAATTTCGCAAAAACACGCGATAACACTACTGACCCAGATTTACCCAGATTAACCATGAGTTACGTAATTTTTACAATGTCAAAAGTTCACGTAATATATAAGACGGGGCTCAATTTTCATACACGACACACGTAACACAATATTTCAGTGTTTATGGTATTGATACACTGTTGGGATCGAACACTGAATTTATTTTATGTCAGTGTAACGGTATGAGGAAATTTTTGAGAGATTTGACAATTTTCCAAATATTTACTCTCTCTCTCTCTCAGCAAAGAAAGCGTCTTTCATTCGCGTTTTCGAGCTGTCACGTGGCGGCTTACTTTTTTGATTTCTCTCATTGAATTCACAGCTATAAAAAAGATGAGTGGGAGACCTCGACTATTTTTCTACGCTGTAGAATTTGGCGATGACTCCATTCTCTCTCGCTGTCTGTCTTTCTTTACTTTTCACATTTTTATAAAGGCGCCCGCACAAACAAACCAAAATCACGTTTGTCAATACTCAGCGTGCGAGGTTACTATGGCGAAAGCCTCTCTTCTCGGCGAAGACACCATGTTTTTAGGTCCGGATTTATAGTTGGTATAGATACCAGTTAAAAAATGAAGACTTTCACAGTGTCCTCTCAGCGATATTCTTAGCTGGGCAAACAAGGGTGAACGTACGTACGCTACCGTCCCTGGATCGCACTACACTGCACCATCGCGACACAAATAGAACGTGTTGGTAAACTTGATATTTTTGCAAAAGTTCTATACCGGTTTGAAAATTTTGAATTTTCGTTAGAAATTTTTTGTTGGACTTTAGAGCAGTGAGTTTGCGGTGTTCAATTATCCTTGGCTTTATCAATGCTCGGTGACGTGGCTTTCCGTGAATTTGCCTCTTTAAATTCTATCGTTACGTGAACAAAAAAGAGAAAAATTTTTTATTATTATCTTTAGGATTAACGCTGCCTTTTTTTCGGACGATTAAACTCAGTTTCTAGTATAATTATTTCAGCTTCTAGTATAATGATCGATACGATACCAATATTTTTCCTTTTCAAAATACTTTTTTCATGGAATATTAAGTACACCGTATGGAATTATTCTATGCAATGCAAAATCTGTATATTTTTCAAAGACGGGGAGATACAATTTTCCAAATATTCGCGGTACGCGGCACCGAATTTTTCTTTTGTTTTCAACTCCATATAAAAAGTTGACAAACGTTAGACAGCTAGTTTATTATTACACTAAACGATAAAAAAATTTTAACACGACTCGATAACAAAAAATGAAAAAAAAAAATTAATTGGAAAAAAATTAACACCGCAATTATTTCACTGTGCAATCTCGTCGCGTCAATCGTTCCCGATAGTCGTTCTGTTATTTCAAGTACGACGCTCGGCACCGGGACGCACTTTGAATGCGTCGCAATGCCTATTCGACTGCCACGCGTACATAAAACTAAATTCTATAATTATATTTAGAACACGCGCGAGCGCCGCGCCGCGGCGAAATCTCGAAGCAGAACCTTTATTTTTGGAAAAACTACGTATATACAATTCTAAGATCAGGGCTACCAGCAACGTAAAGAGATCGAACCCAACGAATACCATAGACAACAATCAATAACCTGATCAACAAAAATAATTCCATAAACGTCCATAAATCACAAATACTAAACGTATCCCGAGTCCTTGATAAAATTGAAACCCCTAGTCTCAAGTGATATTCAAAATTATTTATTTATTATTTTTATTCGCCAAGTTATATCGTCCAAGAACATAAAACTTTTTTATCCTTATAAAGTCTGAAAAAAATGGCCATGAAGTGCCTATAGATGCACTTATAAAGCGCAACGAACTGTCGAACAACAAGATAAGAAGATTTTCGAGTGGCACTTGAGATACGAGCTGTTTCGAATGAGTGATTCTAAGCACGATCTCTTACCCTACATAAATGCTACTCTCAAGAGTCCCATAAAATACAATAATAAAAGTACACAATCAGCACTAAGTATTTTTTTTAACGGGAAATCAAATTTTGCCAAAATCAACTTTAACGTCTGCCGAAAGCACGACTAGTTATAATATCTTGAATATTTGAGAAAATTTTTATTTTCTTATCACGGAAGCTGATAGATCCCCTCGTCAAAGTAAAAGTCCAACTAAACACGATTATGTATTGTGAATATTCACGAAGTCTTCCGGTACTTTAACAGCATCAGGGAACAATCTTCGACGCAATCATCTCATTAAGTCGCTCCCGTGCTAAATTTCACACAAGTTTTAATCGCATCGAAACTTTAAGTCAGCACGGTATGACGCTTGCATCGTTAAGTCGGTACACTTTGAAATTTGTCTTAAAAAACATTTTAACGCGCCATGTCAAATTGCCATGAACTTTGGTATACATATATATATACTATATAAGGATAAGTTTAATATATTATATAAAATATGATAATAAAATATATAATATAGGACGAATAAAATATCGTCAACTCGAGGCTCAGGAATTATTATTATTATAAATTTTATTTGTAAATTCTTACCCTGGTATACATATATGTATAACGGGATGTTCTTATGACACGCATTTTCAAAATGTAGTCATAGCCTCTTATCCTCCTCATTAAATTTTACTGTAATAACCCCTTCTAAAAGCCATCCCTTACTTCAATTATGAGCTATAAGTTTTTCGCCTTATCGTTAAGCTCTTCATGTCTCTCCGTAACGAGACATTCGTTGAGCTATGAGAGAAACAAGTTTGTACCGTAGAGCGTGAATGCCTTCGGGTTGTGAATTCGAAATTAAGGTGCTGAAATGTGCCGAAGTGTGCTGAGCTATGCTGTACAATACTTTGAGAGAACGAAGGGCGTTGAACGTGATTTTTTAGTGACTCCATTGCGTTACCCAACCACTAGCGTCTATATCTATTTTTAAAATAAGGGCTGCTCAACTATTTGAAACGTTACTTAAAACCGAAGCTTGTGAAGTAAGAAAAAAAATCTATTTTAAGTACATTCACGGACGCCATTAGCGATGCATAGCAATCGTACCATAGAAGCAATGGTATTATTTTTTTTAAAGTTGGTTATATTGTACTTTTTATAGATTCCGCTTTTACCGACTTCCCTTCGTTTCGAATACCCACGTATCCTATTCGTTAGGTCTTTAAAGAGCTGTTCTAAAGTGGGATGGTTATTGGGTAAAGACTATAGGCAATGTCCAGTGCATGGCACTGCTTTGCTGCAACGTAGCATCGTTAGGTTGGTCACGAGAGAAGCTATAGTCGTTACCGTTTAAAGCGCCTAGGGGTTTCGACATTTTATAGGTTACGATGGATAATGATTTTTCTGTGATTGCATTTTCTTTTCGTCTCTTATGAAAAAGGATAATGAGCGTGTATGAAAATTTGAAATTGCAGACATAACGTGAACGCGATAATTCGAAATTAATTTTTTGATTTTTTTTTCTCGTAAAAAATTATCACTCTTCCTTCATTGCATCTCTGAAAATGCACTTTCGTTTTCACATAGAAAATCTAAATTCTGTCTCACGCAAAATCTCTGTATCTTCGACTCAACCTAACCTGACCCATCGATATGTATACGTGTCCTTCGCATCAATCGGTAAACGTTAAAGAAGGTATATCATAAAATTCTATATTTACTCAGACGTTTCTCTCATCTCACTTCGAACAAGTTTGTCGTATTCTCAATCTGTAGTAAATCTTTGAAAATCCATCTATCCTATCGATCCAATATCGAATGGATCGATTGCGTATCCATAACTGTATCACGGATACAAATATGGAATTTTATTTTCACGACATCCGCGTCCTACGATATTTTAGTTCAGTCAAGTAAAAATGCACTTTTTGTTTTAAGTCCCTCGGTGAACGAGCAAAGAGATAAAAATATTTATATCTTTGATCAAATTGATAATATAAATATATTTTCCCCACTTCCCACCCATCGCAATTTACCTACGACCATCCTTTGCCAGAGCTATTCTGCGTTACGTCATAATTTGTTTTTCTCATTTCGCAAGTAGCTACGAGGTAAGACGATCTGACGAATACATATCGAAAGTACTTCGGCTTGGATTGGCTCGAGCGAAAAGTGGTGGAAAAACGTTGAAAATCGACAGGGAGTGTTCGCTGGCCTGTGAAATAAATACAATTGAGATATTTCCGTTGCCGGATTGTTTCTACGAGATACAGTAACAAATACCGAATACAAATTGACAAAAGGATAGCAAAAATTTTGAAAAATATCTCAACCACACAAACAGCCCGTAGGACTGAAAATTTTTTTCTAAATTTTTTCATCGATTACACTAAACATAAATCGGAGAGGGCTGGGTGCTCGGCGTTAACGCCTATATTATTGTTCATGTTGTTGTTATCGTTAAGTTAGGTTAAGAGTTTGTACTTTTGATAACACCAAAGTCGAAGAATTGATAAACACTAAACGTAGCTGGGGTCGTGAAATGGATCGAATAGGAAGGCAGTGTTCGGTAACAATCGACCATCTCGCCAAGGGTCGTGGATTCGTTCCAGCTTCAGTGTAATCAGTTCGGAATAAAAAAATGCGTGACCATCCGGATCCCCCGAACCTGACGTCATCGGCTTCGACATATACGCAGTACCTTGATTTACGAAATTTTCACAAAAATCCCATATACAATTTCCGTATGAAAATTGAATTATGGAAATACTCGGAGATCGATAACGATTCGATTTCTTGGAATTTCCGTAAAAAAAAAATTGCATCGTACTCGAGTGAAGCAAAAGCATAAAAGTCGAAGGCTTCAATTAGAATCATCCATCTCTTTAGTCGAGGACGTAGCTCGGAGAGTTCCGAGTAGGGAGGGTTGTAGGGTGAAGGTGGTGGGAATTGGAATGAGGTAAAAAGATGCGGAAGACCAAGCAGTTAGTGTGGGGTGGTGGTTGGGGGGTAAAGGGGGAGAAACGAAGAGGGTAAAGAAGATTGAGAAGGTTGAGAAGGTACCTGCCTGGTAGAAGGTTAAGAACGGGGAAAAAGGTAGAGAAAACCTTGGATACCGAAGTACGAGAGAGCCTTGGGTGTTTCCATTTATTCCATTTGCTCGTAAGCGAACCCGAAGTCTTAGCTTACCAGCCCACCCTGTATATACGAACCACTTCGAATTCCCCACACACCCTGAAGATTAAGAAAACACATTTATCTGTGACAGACGTTAGATTCCTCGTCGATTGCCACTCGAATGCTTGTCATTATTATTCATTATTTCGAGGATCAGTCAAAAAAGTTTGCCGTCGGCTTACGCGGGGACTGTCGAAATGAAGGAAAAAATAAAATTTGACGTACGCCAAAAATACGTCAAAAAAATGTCAACCACCGCAGCTCGTCAATCTGGCAAATATTCGTTTAGCCTTGCAAATATAACTACTAGCTACATTTGGACAGGCAGATTAGTTTAGTAAGATGTACCGTGTATGATTGGGTAAAGTTTTGTTTGACGAGTACCAAGTTAACTCACAGTTTGCTATAACGTGTTATACATATCCCAGATAATTTCAAAAACTTTTTTATCTGAAAACTAGTCAACGCGCATAGAGATTTTTGAAAATTTTTCAAGCTGTCAAATATTAAATTTTACTAACGACCCTGTCACGTACCGAGTTCAAGGGTGTCTTTAAAACAGACAAGGTTCCTGAAATATATCGCTCGATTTTTTTTTTCAAAAAAATCAATACCGTGTCATTTACAAAATTTGACCCGTAAGGTGACGCAATAATTAAATTACAAAAAATTCCGATTCAAATTTCAAAAAAACAAACCCCCACCCAAAAGTCGCGATATCAATGAAAACAGTAGACAAGAGGAAACAGTAACAAAGTAATAAGTATAAAAGAGGCAGAAGGAAAACGATTGGTCCCTAATAAAAAAAACAAAGAATCTCTAAGATAGGGAAGAAAAACGAAAGAGAAGAGGGAAAAAATAGAAAATCAAGACGATAAACTCGACAGAGTGTGACGCGAGGACTTCGTGCCTGGACTGTCTAGCATTGAAATTTACGAAATCGATAAAGAATCCGAGGTCTAGTATAGAACGGCAAAAGAACCAAGCCGCGTTATACTTTACCTACTTTACAAGATTCCTCGTGACGATAACCAGCATCCAGTCTACGTAGCAATGACCATCCCTTAGTTGAAGTCCAAGTCCTTTAGAGTCTTACTATACATATAACGTGACACATCCTGGGCGAATCGAGATCGAACGTTGTTTCATACATATACTATATAGTAAACGATATAACATATAGCATATAGAAAATAATATATATATATACACATATGTATATACTATAGGCATCCAAAGACAGACACATTCCCATCCTGTAAAACTCCCGGAAAAAGGATTCAGGGCCGGAAGCAACGCGAGAGTCCACCCACCCTCTAAGCGTTGTACAAAGAAAAAAAAAAGAATTGGAAGAAGCTTTTCTCGTAGCGATGGAAACGCTTAACGCTTTTCTTGGTTGCCGGAGCAGCCGACCATCAAGACCAGAACTGCAATCGACTATGGGTATATGCATGGTGCATATAAGGTCTATCAATTTTCAGGTTTGAAGGCTTATCGATGCGATCAAACTTATCGATCTCAGTACTAAACGTGTGTATAGTAGATATACATATATGTGTATATATATATATATTGGCTTGAACGGTTCGAGAAGGTGCGGTAACTTCACCACAGCTGGACCGCCGTTTAATTACCGTATAGCTTAGATTCCGGGAAACCTGAAAGCAAATTAATTACTGTCATCGCTGCGATCTTCTCGGAAACTGAACTCGGTCGGCGATCGGAATGCCGATTTTATACGATTCCTAACTTTCGATATCGGTTTGTATATGTATATATAGTGATGTATCGTGTATACGCTGCTGGCTGGCTGAAACCGCATGAAAAGAATTTTCCGGCTAAGCTCTGCGATTTCTTTAGGAACATCGCGAAAGTTGCTGCTCCTCTCGATTCAACGAAGCGCGAAGTGCCGCTCGGTCGTTCGCGAAAGTTGTTGCACCCACCGAACCATTGATGTATTGCATCTCCATCTGCGAAACTTCCGGAAAGGATAAATAGGATAGCCACACCATACGACGATGTAATGGTACAAGTTTCTTAGGTGGTTCGATGCAATCGTGATTCTACAAAAATTACGTCTTCGAGCGAGTTCCTTGGTATAGACAAAATAGGAACGCTCGGTAGCCGCGTATCGGGATCGAAGATTTATGGAATTGCGAATTGTTAGTTTGAATTAGGAAATTTTATGTATTCACTATTTTTTTTAATATTCAAAATTTTCGTTCTATTCTACGTCAGTGGATAAATTTTTATGTTATATATATTTGAAATTTGATAATTTTTATTTTTTATCTATGCAAGTTTAGAATTTGAGAGATGGAAGATGCTATTTTACCTATGGGGAATCTTTGGCTATTTGGTTTTGACATTTTTTTTTTAGTCCAGTAGGGCTGTTTCTTTAAGAAAATTGGTATTGCTGTAAATTGGCCTAACTCCGGCGAGCTAAATTCGAAAAACTTTAATTACCCTCTAAATCTCATCCGCTGATTATAATTTCTTCTTGGCTGTTTCGCCGAACGGAAGGCCACAGAAATTCGACTCTGCCGTACGTTGGAAAGCGCCATGATCCGAAACCCAACGGAAAGCAGTTTGTCTTGATTCCGAGACGGATCGAAATACTAACGCGAAGGATTAGCCCTGATTCGCAAAAGGTGCTCTTGTATAGACTCCACTACGCGGAGCGTATGGTCGCTGGTTCGCGAGAGAATTCCACCGCTGGAAACGACTTGATCTGGAAAATTTATGGTCCACGAATTGTATTGGGAACGATTTACTCATTTCTTTTCCCTTTTTTATCCCCATTCCTCTCATTTCCCGATATAGTCGCAAAGCCAAAGTTATTCCAGACACAGTCTCGAGACGGTGAAATACGTTAAAAATCGCCAGAACATTGTAAGTAAATAAAGGGAAAGCCGAGGAAAAGCGTTCTCATGATTTTCTCAATACGAATGAACCAAGAGCGGTCGGTAAGGTAGATTACATTCAGCATTATACCCAAAATCCCTACCTTCGTCGTGAACCTGTATGGAGAAGGTAAAAAAATACAGAAAAAAAAAATTCCTCCCACCAAAGACTTACCATGTCCCTATTATTATAGCGATTGCATAATCTTTATTTAATTCTCCATAATGACGGTTGTACCAGACACTCCCTCCTTACGTACAGATTCGGAGACGGAATTTCGTCGCATAGATGCCTTCTGGTCCATTCGGTGCAGAGGAGATAGGCCACCTTCGTGGGGGTCGGTGGGAGATGAAGGTGGGACCGAAGTACAGAGTAGTTGCTACTCTCTCGTCTCGCTTCCTTATCGCGATTAATGAAAGCACGAAGTTTCTCTCGTTGAGTTACGATAAATCTACATTTAATTGAAAGCGCCACAGCTAATCCCACGCCATTGGTTCGACTTCAAAGTAACTCGGCTGGATCATTGTGAAAACAGATAAAGAGTCTCGGTGGCGACGTATCTACGTCATATTAACCTTATTCATAATTTCATCATATTTTCACTACTATGATCGCTTGGTCCAGCAGCCCTGATAAAAATAAGCAGATCAGTATTTTCACACGGTGACCAAGGATTATTTCCAACTTTCTCATGAATTTCGTATTTTCGAGAACGCGTTGCTCGATCACTGGCGTCGCCCTCGCATAATGCGAAATATACTTGGCGAGTTTCTTCGGAGCGACAATACCGAGACTAATGACGTACGTGACTTTCTCGATTTGACGAAAAGACCGAACCTTGAAAACTTTAAAGACAGAGGGTTATACCCCGTGGGATAGAAAAAAATGAAAGCGATCAGGGTTGGATAAAGAAAGGAGTACCTTCGAAGGCGAATAGAGGCAGCACCGTCGCTTCTGTCTACAGGAGTAAAATAATTCGAGCACTTGGTATTTCTCGAGTGGCAACACTCGTGGTACCCTTAACGAAGATGAATACGTTACAGCGATTTGAACTTCCCCTCTCCCTCACGGCTGGGATTCCCTGGGCCACCCCTTACTCAGGACATATGTCCTATAAATCATAATTACAACCACTGGCAAAAACAACGCCCTCCAACCACCTTCTCGAGCGACGGATACCCGGTTACTGCTGGCTGGAGAACCCATTATTTTTTAATGCAACCCTCCAAAACCTTCGCTATACGTCCCTTTCTTTCTTTGCCGCTCCCTTTCACCCTTATATTCCTTAAGGATTCACGTTTGGCGATATCCTCGTTGTAATTGCAAGACGCGCACAAAGGGTTTCTTGATTTCTCAAAAAGATTTTTTTTCCATGTCGACCATTGCGCGGATGACGTAATAATTTTCGCATGACTGAAAAAAATTTTTTAAATTTTTTATCGTAATGAAAAACGCATCTGTATTTTTTTTTGTTTTTTTTTTTTTAATGATCCGCGATGTCGGCTAATCATTTGGTATGGGTTACCTGTATAAATCTATGTTTCCCTTATATTTCATCCCTCTGCCCACAGTTTAAAACGTTCACGCCATTGTACGAATATGGCACGCTTGACTCCCTTCGCTTTTACTTCGCATAATATAGCATTGTCTGCGTCGGCCGGGTCACGCGCAGCGTGCTTAACTTTTCAAGGGTAGGTATTCTCTGCTGGATTTTACTCCAATTTTTACTCACCCGACGAACCACCCAACCATCCAGCCTCGTTTTGCGCGCTCGATGTCTCCTCGCAGTGAATTCACGTTCTGTCGCGGCTGCAACCGCTCGACCCTATTTCCTTCGCCAGACGGAACAACAAAAAAGCGATAAGTCTACGTAGCTAATTTTTTGAAAAAGAAAAAATGTATGCTGAAAGAATTATAAGATTTTCGAATTGTGCTTCGACGTGATCAAATCTCACGCATTTTGATATCGCTTCTCTATACACCCTATATACATAGGGTGTTCAAATTATATACATCGACTTTTAGGTTATACCTTATATGATCCAGCTGCGCAATCGAGTTTTCTACGAAAAAAAAAAAAATAATTGAGAGTACGCGAGTGCAACAGTCTGAAAGAGTCAATTTATTATTTCGATACGAATTTTAGCGCACGTGGAAGTTTACGTGAGGGACCCTTCGTCCTCAAATTATTATTCCTACGTTGGAATTCTATTCGGCTTTACTCTAGAATGTACAACTGTACTGCACTACCGTTAACGTTCACCTGGATAGTCGATAGAAACAAAAATTGTACTGTACTTCAAATCGATATTCAATCAAATTGAAACTATTGAAACGTCAAGAAGAAAATTATAAAAATTCATTCAATTTATTGTATTATCCATTTTACTCAAATTCAAATTACTATAGTACACTTCGGGTAGGTGACGTAAATTAATTTACCGTTGTTCCTCATTAAATCATGTTATCAAATTGACGAGGGTCTAAATCTTGAGGAATTACAGTTAAGATAACTGAAAATATTTAAGCAGGTCTACTTTGAGTACGTAGAATCAGGACATCCGATAAATTGGAAGTTGGTAGAGTGCTATGTAATTCACTGAGATATATATGGTATATATGTATATGCTGTGGAGAGTGTAGATGAATGATGTTAGCCTAGGCACACGACTAAGGGTTAATGATATTGCCAAGGCAGGCCAAGGGGTGCCGAGTAGAGCCTGGTGAGAGTTAAACGCGTTATAGTTTGCGCCCGAAAGAATTAAGTCGATGGCTTGGAAAGGGTGCCCGAGTCCTTACAGCCTCGTTGCCTCGACGTTAAGTATGCCGTGTAGATACCCCTCTTTTACGATGGCATCATCGAATAACAGTGTCCTGCCCAGCCACCTGAATCTTCGAGAGACCAAGTACCAATTTTTTATTTTAGATTTTTCAAATGGGAAGAAAAATTTGATACCGATCGAAGTAATCGGCTGAAAATTTGTTGCCATTAAAGTTATATACAGATCTGAGGATCGTTTATAATTTTATACATAATAAATATTAAATTCCATACGCTTGACAGTTCTCAAGTAATGGTATAAAGCTTTTTCAGATTCCCGATGTTTCTCACAGTGATGTTAGCATCAACAAAAAGAAAGAAAAAAAGATACGCGAAGCCTCGCGTTTCCAATCCCAGACTCGAACCAATTTCTGTCTTGTAATTTTCACCCTCCTGCCGTATCGACCGTTCGTAGTTACCTCCCTTTCGTGACTGTGTGTGGCAGGAGGTTGCGCAGCGCATGCGCAACTCGCAGACCAGACTCTCGTCTGACGCCAGTTTGTCGGGGGTCGAACTAACAGCAACATCGAGCACGGAACTTCCTAAGTCTCGGTGTTTGGCTATTTCGTATTTCGGTAATATAACACGGGAGTCCTGTTTGTTCGTGTGTTTTAAACTCGTCATTATGACTTGATAACAGTGTCTGATTATGGAAATACTTCAATGAGAAACTACGGTCTGTGTGTGTGTTATCAGTTTTAAGTGTCCCAAAAATTTTATTTCTCGTGAGGTTGACCTACTCTTCGACAGAAACTAGTGCAATGTAGGAGTGATATTTGATATTCCTTGTCTTAAATGTATCTCTCGTGCAATGATTCCATTTTATTTTTCACCTCAAGGACATTGCATAAGGTTCGCTTTGATTGTCATTAACGATTCCTTTTGTATACCTATAATAAAATACGGTTGAATGATCTCGAGCAAAGTTCGTTACAATTGACGACTTAGGTAATTCAATGGATTAGCGCTGGCGTGATATTCTTGTTTACTTTTCAACGATTTTGAGCTCGAAAGGTATTGTTAAACAAAGTTCAACAACTCTTAGTGATCGAGTTTGATTAATAATATTACGGGGATAAGACGATATCGAAAGTACCAAGCAGTTAGGACATTTTTTATATATTTTCATTGGGAATTTTAATCCCATAAATGACAAGGCATCATTACCAGCAATTCAAAAAATATTCTTTTTCATTTCTCTTGGTCAGTATCCATTCCATCAAATTTTAACAATATCTCAGAAACATGGAATACGGGATATCTGTGTGTGTTGGACTACTTTAGGCACCAAATAACAGACCAGACATCGAATTTTCCAAATGCTTTTCAAAGCGCGATATGCCTGCTTACGATCAGTCTTTCGCTGGGATTAGTTTAGCTTAGAACTCTATTGCAGAAAACCCTAAATCTTCACGCTTTTAAATATTCTTAACTTCCATATATGAATATCGTATTATGTGCTCGGTCAAAATATATGATTGATAAATTTACAAATATGTACATATGGAGTTGGGGTGGCATCAGTACCTTTTTTGAGGGTCAACTTTATACGGATTAGAATGTGGAGTCCCTCAAATTTGACGTTGACGTTGTTGCCCGACTAGGGTTGTCATTTTAAAAAAATTCATTGCAAGTTTGACTCGCGACTTATAGCTTCATGATTCCTAATGAACATATATAAAAATTTTACTCTAAAAAATCTTGGCACCCCGAATATCGTACTCGTGACAATATTTTTAATCACACATAGGTCAAACTTCAAGTGATATATTATTTTGTAATTTTCCTTTAAATCCAAAAAAAATCAGCTGTACTTGAATACCTTATCTTTTATATGAATTTTATGGAAGCTCGTATACAGAAACCCGAGTGCTTGTGAAGTAACAAGTTTTTGAAATGTATAATCCATGCTCTCTATATGCTAGTTAACACATGGTAATTTAGCATACTTTCAAGTTGGCGTTACTATACTACACCGTCTGCTTATTATATCTTTCGCGCTATTCAATACGACGTCATCTTATAATACATTTCATAACGACTGTAGCTCCAGTTATTAATATCGCAGCCAGACGTTATTGATTAAAAATTAGCTTGAATAAAATTGATTGATCGGTAACTAAAAATGGCAACTGCGGTTTAACATCCGGAATATCATGTATAGATTACTTCAGTCGCTAGCTACAAATTTGGAGTACGATATGTTAATCGCTAAATTGAAGTTTGACCTGTGACCTTTGGTAACGATTATCTATCAATTTCTACGTGATTTATATAAAACTTCAAACTACTCCTTGCTTTGTTATTCGATCAAGGATCTCAAGATTCCATAGGAACGTGTCGACATATATAACGTGCGTTAACAGTGAAAGACGCGAGTGCTAAAATTCTTTGTATCGTTGAACCTCCACGTGCTCGGATGAATTTCCTCAGGATACACATATGGAATTAATAAATCCAAGAAGATTGGAAAACTTGTATTCGTTGATCCTGACCCGTCGGCAAGGATCCTAATACGAAGAATCTAAAGTACACAACGTAATACAGTTATGAAATAAACATAAAAGTGATTGAAAATGAAAAAAATCAGGCTCATCAATAAATATCGAAAAGTCAATTTTTTTTTCGATATTATCAAGGCCAGTGCTTTTTACGTATACCGGCACGTAAAACACGCCATACGAAATGAGATGGTGTTCGTGTGATCAGAATGAAAAGATCCCACATGCAAACAGAGCTTAACAAAGCTCCGAAACGACTGGTAGGACCCCTTTGGATTTTCAGTGAATAAAGTAAGAGAGAGAGAGGGATAGTCCGACTAAAAGATACGGATAAAAGAGAAAGAAGAAGTACAGTCACGTTGGGTAGTACCTTATGAAGTAGTGGGAATCCTAATCGAAGGGTTCGACAATGGGATTAGCTCAAAGGACAATCTCCCAGTAGATCCTTTCGAGAATTGCCTTTAATCCAGTGAAAGGGTTACCAAGCCAATAGGTACCTACCAAACGTGTTACCAGAGGGAAATCTAACAGTTTTCCTAGTGACAATTTCCATAGTTTTTCCAATCCCACCAGCTCAGCTAATCTTGGTTAAGACCACGTCTGGTCCAGGTTCCAACCACTGTGTATCCAAGCAAATCAGGTTGCACAGCTTCCGGAAGTCCGACCACGCGTACTGTGTCCCTTTGAAAAGGCGGCTGACCAGACAATGACGTCACGGAAATGTTCCCGCGTGCCTCGACGCACTCCCCATTGAGATAGTGCAGAATGATCATTGGTCATCGCACGAAGTGACTACTGATAACGGTCTCAGGGATGATCTTGCCATAGAGAAATGAGATCGGAATGAGATGCTGGATCTATCGGAAGATGCGAAGGGATCCTTGCGAGATGTGCAAAATTTTAACGGAGCCCAACGAGCGGCTCCTCCCTTTCCGTCGTCGTACGTTTCTCCACTTCGTGAGGTGTCCCCGGGTATGATTGAAGTGTCGGAAATGTCAGCACCCAGGAAACACTGACGCGGAACACAGCCAAGATGAAGCTCTCCACTCTCGTGATTCTTGTTGTCCTACTGTTTATCTGCACTCTCGTGACGATGGCCGGCGCTGAGCTCAGCTCCAGGATAGTCAGGACAAAGTACGGTGAACTCTCGGGGGTGATTGTGACTTTGGAACGTTATCTCGAAAGTGTCGAAGTGTTTCGCGGTGTTCCTTACGCGTCGCCGCCGATAGGTTCCCTTCGATTTATGCCACCGGTTAGCGGGGCACTTTGGCACGGGGTCAAAGTTGCTGATAAGTTTGGACCCGTGTGCCCCCAAAAATTACCTGAACTCACTGACAAGATGCCACGGGGAAGACTGGAATACTTGAGGAGGTTACTACCCTATTTGCAAAATCAGAGCGAAGACTGCCTATATTTGAATATATATGCTCCGGCGCAAGGTTGGTATCAGGAAGTGACAATTTTTATGAAATCTTCATTTTTTTATCATTCAATAATTCAGGCCTACAAAATTTTTTTTTTTTTTTAGTATGAACGATTTATCCTGTTTGGGCAACGAGGAATACAGTATTAAGGTCTTAGATCGGCAATGGATCTCAAATACACGATAAATAACAATGCGACTGATTAGTTGTCTTTGTCAGAGTTTCAATTCGATGCTACGTATCTTGTAACAATTGACAATAGAATCGGTTATTGTATTTACGAGTATGAAGAGAGAAATTTTGTTTTCCTATTTCGTTCTCCTGTCTTCCAAGTGACAGCCCTTTGGATTTTATAACTCGACCTATGATGACCTTACGAAATACGATTTGACTTGGTCAATAGACGTCGATAATATTTCCGATTTATTTCCAAAAGCTTACATTAGTCGTCTTGACGCATAACATGCGCGTAGGTCTTATCAGATAACAGGTAGTTTGGTGAAAAAAGTTTTTAGAGAAACTTTAAATTTTAATATCATGTTGTGTATGGTATGTTTATTTACTATATGCTGTATGTATCCAACTACCCTTGTATAACGAGCCACCTACCTATGGGGGCTACCTACACCCTTCCCAATCAAGATTTAAGGAACACGTGTAATGCCTTTTACAGGGGCAGAAGGGGGTAGGTGGAACTTTGAAGGTAAATTTGCGAGAATGTTGAAGGAGAGAAAGACGTTTTATTAAATCTCCATTCTCTCAGGTTGCCATGCTGCCACACGTACCTCCTACCATCTACTCTTGCTCCATTTTCTACCCTTCTCTCATAAGCTACGACCTTAACTCCCTTCCCACCTTTTCCCTCTTCTGAGACTTACGCAATTTTTCTCTCGTTAAATCCTTTTCAAAGGATCCAAATGTATACGAATTCTCGAAGAGTCCTTCACTGCAGGTTATACAATATACTCGCCCGTACTGTACTGTCGACTTAGAGGACATTATGTAATACTTTTCGCATTTAGCAAGAAGTGATTGATGGCACTAAAGAAAAATCTAGATTTTATTTATCAAAATTGTGTAAGAGTGCTGTGATTCGCTAATTTTGAAAAAGTCTCATAACTGTTACCGTCACTCAGTGTTATGTAAAAAAATCTATACTTATCAGAATTTTAATATATTAAAAAAATTTTGTTCAATATTTTGGAGAAAAATTTTTTAAAACAGTCCAGCTTACGCAATTCGCATTCAGTTATCCGAAAGTCGTAAAACTACAGGTTGATGCACCTGGATGCACATCAACCTTCGCCCTAGACTTCCCAGCACGTGCTCTCTGGGACCGACGAACACGTTATTCTCCAGTTACCCATTTAACACGTGGGTAATCCAGGCTTAAAAAACACGGGACTTGATTGTCGATCCAAACATTTTCTGACCGTTGGATACTGATGGGAGGATACTGGTCCATCCCAACGTAAAAGAGGATAAGCTCGTACCAGACCAACGGGCATGAAACGAAGAAGCGTATCCGAGGGAAATTTATTGGTCCACCGTCAAAAAAGCTCGCAGCTTTTCTGCAGTCTCTCCAGAAATACCATAACACTCGCAGCGGCGCACTATTTCAGAATAATAACTCAGCGAGGCATTGTTAAGCAATGCAAACAAAGAATCCATGGAAACGACCATTAATTTGCCGATTTGAATGGGAAGTGTTATTTTATAGCCAACCATTTCGCCTCTCATAAATCGTTTCGCGCGGAATGCACGCATCCTGCACCTATATGCAGGTGCACCAGTGCATCGTACCCACCGTGTATATATATGTATATATAATATATAATATAATCGACGAGATGATAATGGGAAAGAAATAAATCTTTTTCACTCTACCCAAGTGAATATTTCATCGAAGAACGACGGGTTACATATTTTTATTCTCGTGGAATGCAATTGCAACTGCATCTCATTTCGCCACTGCAATTACTGAATATAAAAGTTACATAAGGACGGTACGCAGTAGATAGTCTCTTATACCGAATTTTACTGCCATCTCCGAGCATATTATACGTATTACGTATTTCGAATATTTTATTGGATATTCAATACCTTCTGTCCTTCTTGTACAGTCTGCTTTACTATATAACTCGCATTTCCAGCTCATTGGACATCGATTATTGATTCGTTGCTGCAGAATGACAGGAGAGTCTGAAAATGTAATTCTCGATGAAAGAATTGTTTCATTTATCGTAAACACCTCGGATTTCCTTGGTAGAAGGGGAAACGATAACAAAAAGTATTAACGTGGAGAAAAGAGAAATAAAATGTCAGTCTGACGGCTTAATCGTGAATTTGAATTACAAGGAAAAAGAGAAAAGAGTATGCCAATTTAAATTGTGACAAACAAGGCAGAGAACAGTCTTAGGCATTAGATAGATTAAAGTTTTTAATTATTTATAGAAAAAATGATGCATACTCTATATCAAATAATATCATTGCATCTTGATCTCAATATATTTAAAATGCAAAAAAAAAAAAAATATCTCGTAAAAATATTATGGGAAGAAATACAGAAACGAAAAAGTCAAAGGGATGCATCCACCATTTCACATTGATGCACCAGGTGTCTGACGCTCGTATACCTACATAGCAGTAGACTTGATAGATTTGTCACGCTGAAGGTAACCAAGCGATCCAAATCGAATACCCTTCTCCATTGCACTAGGTCAGTTACGTCAAAGAGAATTTGGAAAAATTTTAACAAGAATTTACAAAATTGATCTCTTGACAGAATCAGTTGCCTAACTGCCTTTCACGTAGCAGCCGTGGAAGTGCCGTTGGGCAACAGTTTCCCTGGCTGAAAAAAAAAAAAAAAAATAAACGCATAATCAACATCGTAAAACAAGGTATAAATAATTAACATAGATAACCATATTTGCTACAGGGTTAAAATGAATTTGATTAAATTTAATTTAAATACGACTGTTTGCTGATGATGGAAAATATTATATATAAACATATTGTATATCGCTCGGGTGATATTTCACGTGTTCTGGCACACGTGCCGTTACAGCGGACGGGTGGTTGAAAAATACGAGATAAAAATATAAATCAAGATGTACGTACGCTTTGGCTAAAATGACCCGTGTAAATCTAGAAAGGCCAAGAGCCCGTGGGACGGCTCTTGCAATTCTTGCGGAAAGATTCCTTCATGCAAATAAGCTTACCTTTCGCGTTAAGCGCGAATACGGAAGTCGTTTATTATGGCGGATATAGCTGGGAAATTGTGCGTGCAGCCTTATGCGTCAAGTGAATACGTATCGTTTGTGTATTTAGATACGAGCACGTGTCTCAGTTCGTATACAGTAACAATAAAGTATTATGACGAATGTAAAGGTCGTTCGGCGAAACGCGAACGTGGTTGACACTTGTTGGTGGGTAGAATTAGGGTGACTCGAAGCGGCTTCCCATCGGGGAGTTAATTATTAAATTTAATTAAAGTACGTTCTCTCTCGAAGCATACGTTATGACCAGAGGCAAGAGACATCGTACGGACTGCTTATGACGGCGTGTACATCTTCAAATTCGCAACAAGGTACCATCACGATCCATCATGCGAATTGACATTGCTTATCCCGGGGTCGTTGGGGATTTTGACAATTTTACGGAAAAAAAACAAGGTCGCTTTTTTATTTCGGGAAAACTAAAAATTTTCATGACGTTCGCGACAGGTCGATAAAAAGTTGAAAGAACGAAGGGTCTTTTTGTATAGGGAAAAAAAAAAAATCTTTCTATCAATTGACGAGAAAAATCAATCATGATTGGCAAACACGTTCCCCTGCTCTGTGGGAAAAAGTCAACGGTGCCATCTTGCACGATTTGTCGCTTTCACAGGAAATCACGAAGAGCAAGGACAACGATAAGGAACGAACGAGATAAGGAAGCATACTTGGGCAAGATTTCATCTTGAAATTCTGGACCGTTTCTATACGTTTTGTCCGGACTTCGTCGGAGATTATTATGACGGGCATAACACGTGCTCGATCTGTCAAATAATTTTCGCTTTGACGTGTGTGATGCTGTTAGGTAATATTAATATGTATGGGAGAAATAAATTAAATAAATAGTGTAAATTTGATTATTTTTATTAATGTAAACAAGTATAGGTACTGATTTTAATTTCATATAGTGGAACTGTAGGAACGTCATGCGTGTATAGTACATTCGTAATAACAATAGTTAATGTATATATCGATTCATAGGCGTGGGCAAGTATCGCGTGAAGGGACAACTCAAAAGCGTGTGTGAAACGTGACAAGGATTATTTACAAAAGAAACAAGGCCAACGATAGTCTGTCTTGCCAAAGACTCCACCCTCCCTCAAAGAGCATTAAATTTCATTTGAAAGTTCCACGCTGTAGAACGAACAGCAACTGTACACCCGTGACAACCCCAATTTCGCGAATTATTCGCAACCAGCATTGTTCGCAAGCTAGAATTGGCAGGTATTACCTGTGTAACCCATAGAAAGTGGAAAGCCTGTCAATAACATTTTATACTAGGTGTACTCGGTCTACGAGTTCAATGTGCTTTTTTTTTGACAGTTCGCGAACAATTCAATACTTAACAAATGACACGTGGCTTTCTATAGAAATTGGGAAGTATATGCTAAAGCGGAAATAACAAGATATAATTCATTGCAAAACCAGGCATATGCATACTTTATAAGAAAAACTCGATGGAGAGCCACGTGTAGCTCGTCAGAGACGTCATTGTTTTCGATCTGTCAAAAAACCACATCGAACACGTGGACCCACTATACAGTCACCTGCATCGAGGTAGAACGTTGTTAACCCTTAGGCACGCTTGCACGGAAATTACGATAGTGTCTTACGCGATCACTATAGCAAAAAACGGTAGCGGATAATTGTCCATATTCGAAATTTCGTACGCACCATTTGCGATCCGATCGACTTGAAATTTACAGGAGTTGTCATTAAGTTCTATATGGTTCCGTATTTGAGGAATACAGGAAACGGAATAGACGTAGGAAAATGGAACGTGGGAGCGAGCATATGCGAAAAGCAAGTAAGTGAATTTTCCCTTTGGCTAAGAGTATCTGTAATATACAGGGTGTATATATAGTATCGTGGAATTTTCGGAAGATTTAGATTTTCAAAATTCGTGGCTTCAGGTACGGTGTGCCCGATGCTGGTGACAGACGTATATTTTCGTAATGTAAATTTTGTATTGTTTTTTCTAGTCTCATATAGTTTTCCATAGTGTATCGTACCGTATCCTTATCATTCGAGGGATCCGGTATCGAGTGAACTGTGCCTGTGGATATTTGGAGTGACGAAGCAGTATCGCCGTATATACCATAAAGACTAGAAGGTTCCAGCTATTTCGAAATAGCATTGAGTAAACGATGGGTCTCGATGGAACAGGAATGGCGGATTCGGGTTCTTATTTCCTTATAACCGGGCAACGAAATCGCTTGGCGCCTCATCGCCTCTATCGTCGGCAACCCCTCGTTTCGACGGACCCGCAGCCACCCTCGATTCCTACGGAGCCCTTCTTCCTTTGATTCCTCCTACGTAGCAATACTTACTTACCACACCCCTCTACGTTAACCACCCTCTTTGCAACCTTCAGTCCCTTGAACCCCTTTGGACCATTTCGCTGACCTCGTCGCGCCTGCCCCTTACTGCTTCAACCCTTATAACACCAACAATTTGCTTGCCGCTCCTAGATAAGTCTCTAGCCATTATTAGCAATGGCCGGCTGCGCCACCTGGTGGCAAATTGCTCAACCGGATCCTACTTGGCAGAGATTCTTCGAATGCTAACTGCCCCGACCATGAATACCTTAAGCCGTCCTGGTCGTGACTACGTGTTCAATGTGACTCTCGCTATGCGATTTGGATGCTGGGGAAATCTTTTGGAATTTCTGAAATCCTCCGAGATTTCGTTAACTAGTTTCATTCATCCAATTGGGAACTGAAGTAGAGTCTATTTCTATGGTTATTGAAGGAGATGTTGGAAGTAGTGTTTGTTTTGCAATTCTTGGTCCATACAGCTTCCGAAACAATATTGAACGTTTGTATGGGTTAAATGTATTCTGCGAAGTATGCAACTTCCGACTGGGAAATGACGATAAGTCACGTGCTTGCAAAGCTCGCGCGTGAGTATCCTTTAAAAAGGATCTTTTCGCTTGTGCTGTTATCATTATTTTTTGTTTACTAATTTCCGTCAGGTCGTAGCAAATTTTTGACTTACACCAAAAATATGTGCGATATCTTCGAAAATTAGGCTGGACCTCGTACACGTGTCTCTGTGTCAAATTATCAAAATATTAGAAAAAAAATGAAACTTGAAAATAATATTGCTCGAAAAATTGAGCAAAGGGATTTCGAAAAAAATTAAAGTTATTCTGGTAAAACAAGGTATTGGTTGTTTCATTGTTTTTTTTTATTGTTTTTCAATTGTCAAGAACATACAAAAGTTAATAAGC
Source organism: Cephus spinipes (assembly GCA_963971525.1). NCBI lineage: Eukaryota > Metazoa > Arthropoda > Insecta > Hymenoptera > Cephidae > Cephus > Cephus spinipes. The sequence goes on along the minus strand of OZ020572.1, from coordinate 31,144,366 downwards.
CCAAATATTCAAGATCGTTCGTAGGATCTCGCCAGGATTCAATCCTAAGCCAACACACGATTACGTAAAAGCTCCGTGCATCGTACTACGGTATAACTATATATATCGTACAAAAGCAAAATCGTATCTCGCAACCGATCAAACGAAAAGGACCAAACGCCTTTTATACCTCCACATCCCTCTTGGTCTTTTTATCCTCTTGACACCCTTCCGTTGCGCCGGGGCTTTGACCGAAAGGCAAACAGCACCGGATATCCTGTTTGAACGAAACAGAGTTTAACACCGTCGACGGTGGCGCCGCCACGTACAATCTCTCTACCTTTGAAGATTTCCCGACTTAACGTTGTTTATAGGTTTCTTTTTACCCTATTCATATATCTGCACGAAGTTCTCAGCTATCGATAACACGGAAGCACCTGTATAGATTTAACACGAAATATCGAACCGCCGATAGAACGCAGTATCCGTATAAAATAATGAAGAAAATTAAAGAATTTACTCGTAGAAACTTTGTAAGCAGCGCTTCGTGTATAATGGACGAATCTCGCTCGAACGCGAATCTCAGCATGTATTTGAACTTTCCAAAGTGAAATTGCCAGAGTTAGATGCAGCAACATTGGACTTTCGTTCGTTAACAATTTCATTAAGCAATAATTAAGTCTAACGTGCTATTATCGACAACTCAAGACTATTCAAACCTTCTCTTGTTACTCGCTACCAGACGACCCACTCAAAGGGTTCGAAAGACGCTCGCGTTACAGCAGTAACCGCACCCCTCTTACAACCCTCCAATTTTCTCTTTCCAACGTGCTAATTTGCCGCAACGAGACCGACTACGCTTTCTTCTCCCCGTTCCTCACGATTTACAAGCGCTTATCGTGCACCCCGTCATCTTACCGGAAGAGTTCGGAAATGTTTTGGAAATTCAATTAGAAAAGTTTTGCCAATACCGATATTTCGCGAGGTATCTACTGACAATTTTTCGTAATTTTTAGAAAAAACACGGATTAACGTTAAACGCCGATTAACAGTTACACTTGAGGGTAATGACGCCGTCGTTAAAGTTAGGTCACCCTGACTTTATAGGGAAAGCTTTAAAACCTGAAGATCCTTGGTACTCGGAGTTAAGTTACAAGAATGACCGTAATTTTCTCCCGTGTCAACGTGCTTTGTGCGAGTATATTGTCGTACTTGAACTTTTTTTTTTTTCTTTCATTTTAACGAACGATTCACCAATGCCCTTTATTCTTAATCGGGTAATAAAGATTCGTGGGTATAACCGGTTCGGTGTTACTCTTCAACGGGAATTTCATGGTGGATCAATTGGTGATTAATGGATCTTACAAGTTTATTGTGAACATTTTATAATTGAGGTGTATGCATAGAATTTTCTTATATAAAAAAAATTAATGGAATTTTTTTTCTTTTTTTTTTTTTTTGAATTACAATGAGGTGCTGGTGCTTGTAATTTCAATTACCTGAGAACATTTTTGAAAGCTTTTTTTCTTGGGAACAATAACTTCTTATATACCAATACTGGTTGATATTCTCACTTAAATGTTTAGAGACGTGAATATTGTACGAGATTTAAAAGCTCGAGCTTTTATCAAGCACGTTGTATACTGTGTACCGGCTAATTCATACCGTTCAACTTACACTTACTACTGCCATTAACCATAAATGTTTTTCGCGAGAAAGTACAAAAGCAAAGTAGAAAGGATACGAAGCTGGTCGTGGCGATATTTTTATTTCTGAAAACTTTTTAAATTACGTTTAACTGTAAAAAAATTACACTTCCCTAATGACTCTTACTTATTTTACTCGAAAAATTCTTATCCGCTTCCTCTTGCCTTACGGCGGGAAACGTTCATTAGAAGTCTCGTCTCTATCCGACTTTTCCTCCTGTACTTTCTCTTCTGCCATGTCCAAGAAGACTTGGCCGAACTTTTCGAGAGATTCTCCGACTGGAAAAGGTCAGTAAACGAGTATAGAGTATCTCGACAAAGTGTCCATAAAATGCAATGTTTCCTTCCTGAATCGCACGATAATTCACTTTGGATGCACTTACATGTACAGTGCAATTCCTTGAGACCGAAATTAATGAATTTCAGAATATAATCAAGAGTGCTTAATTTCAATATTATTTTACTGTAATTAAATAATATCCGTGAATTACGTCACAGAGCTTCAGCATGGTCTGGTAAATAATTGTTTACACATCGGTATACACGAAACGACGTAGAAATACGAAAACGGCCGTGTTTCTTTGGGAACTCATCGACGTTAATTGTAATTACGTGAAGAACAATTAAACTCAGACGGTATCCATTGTTATCGCCAGGGTGAGTAGCGCTAATAGTACAGCAGCCGGGTCAATGACTATAATTCAAGAAATGACCTTATTGTTGGCGCGTCTGATGGTTCCCATTAAGTCCATAGACCGTGCTTTCGCCTAAAAGGCCCAGCAGTAAAAGACTCCAGTCCAATTACACGCGTGCGACGCAGGTAGCCGCCATCGTGCATTATTATTTGGACCCGAGTGTGCACGTACTAAAACGTAAGTGCCTTTCGTCGAGTTTCCTCCCTATCTAACCCCGCTTCCCTCGTCCGACCCCTCTTCGTCCGTGTATACCGAGTTTCGGTATAAACTACTACTTGGTAGTGGTAGAGAGTGATTTTGGTCAGCCGGGACTGGCGCTGACCGAAAGTCCAGGTTTACGAACTTGAAAAATTAATTCCTCGAAAATTGGACGCCTTTATGGGGTCGGAGCACATGTAAAAGAAAGGAACGAAAAATGCCAAGAGCGAAACTCCCAGGGCGAGTGCCCACTTTAGGGTTGGCTAACAAGTCGACAAGTCGTAAGTTGACCGGAAGTTGAGGGGTGAGTTTCATCTTAATGCTTCTGTCCTTTTTGAACGTATACCACCACTGCTACCAACCTTACTACCCCCTAGCGATACCTCCGGTACTCGAAAATTTAGCGACCTCGCTGTTTCCGGTTCTATCTCGGTCAGTCGATACGTTTGATGGCCGTCGCCTGCCGCCTCTTAAAGATTTTTTTTTTGGACTAAGGACACTTTTTTTCGTAATTACAAAGAATTTGCTTTGTTTATTGGTCAATGATTTTTCAAAATTTTCATCGTCTTCGCACGTTGCGGTTATGGATTCAAAATTTTTGTATGGAATTTTTTATATCGTACGTCTTTATGGGGTCGGAGCACATGTAAAAGAAGGGAACGAAAAATGCCAAGAGTGAAACTCCCAGGGCGAGTGCCCACTGTAGGGCTGGCTAACAAGTCGTAAGTTGACCGGAAGTTGAGGGGTGAGTTTCACCATAATGTCTCTGTCCTTTTTGAACGTATACCACCACTGCTACCAACCTTACTACCCCCTAGCGATACCTCCGGCATTCGAAAATTTAGCGACCTCGCTGTTTCCGGTTCTATCTCGGTCAGTCAATACGTTTTTGATGGCCGTCGGGACTGCCGCCTCTTAAAGATTTTTTTTTTGGACTAAGGGCACTATTTTTTTCGTAATTGCAAAGAATTTGCTTTTTTTATTGGTCAATGATTTTTCAAAATTTTCATCGTCTTCGCACGTTGCGGTTATGGATTGCAAATTTTTTATGGAATTTTTTCTATCGCGTCATTACGTGCTGGTGACTATACCCGGTAGTAAAAGCAACGGCAAGGAAGATGAGTGAAAGAGGATAAAAAAAATTAATGTGTATACACCGGAAGCGGAAGAGTCAACGGAGTGAGTGGAGTGTACGAGACTGTATTACTTTGGCGAGATAAATTTGATCAAAGTACTGTCCAAGTATCGTGAAAATACTTTGGCGAACTTCTTCGTAATAGGAATCGCCAATTTGGATTGTCTGACCATTTCCTACCGTATCTACTGTCATACTGCTTTCTCCATTAAGTCTTCAAGCTTCTTACGTATAAAATTTTCTCTCTGTATCTTTCGTCTCTATCGTACTTCAGCTGCTTCCAGATTTGTGTATTATTTAACGTTGCATTTTATTTGTGGCTTTTTAAAATATTTTTCTATGACGTCATCTTTGTTTCGTCATGGAACAACGTTTACTAATTTATCTCTTTCTCCCTTTCTCTCTCTCTCTCACTTTTACTCGTTATTTCAATCACCCGCACTTCGCGGATCTGAATTTCATACGAATTCTCCACTAATCCGCTCAACGTGAATTCAAAGCGAACCGTAGCGCCTATGACTCGGTCCTCATTCTCTCCTACAACCGGGCTCGTTCTTTGTGACGGAAATTAACCCTCTCCGAAAGGATTCATTTGACTTGTCATTCATTCGGAATATTGTCGCAATTTCAGAATGGATACATGAAAATATAATTTCCATTTCTCGAGACAGTCATTTCTCTTTGTAACAGTCCAAGATGTCTTATGACTGTCAACTTGTTCCTTTGGAGCTTTTAATTAGTCGGATTCTGTTATTGCGCTATAATAAATAACGCATTGTCGGCGTTGAGAATATATGAATTTTTTTTTTCTATTACCGGCCTTTTTTTTCTTATACCAATTGCCAGGGATGTACCATTTGAAAATGGAACACGTTTTGGTCCGTGTAACGTGTACGTGGATGAGGCTGTTTACATTTAGAGATTTTTCCTGGAGAGTTTCTATATGGTAAATTTAATTACAGTTTAATCTGCTAGCATGAAAATTTGTATAATATTGAGAAAGGAAGATGGAAAAAAAATATCTATGATAGCATCGCTGTACATCAGTGCGAATAAAAATTGTATGGGATGCCTTAAATTTTCAGGGTGTACCGTTTTAATTACCATCACTCAATTTAAATGCAGCTATGAAATTCAAATTCTTATTTTCGTCCCCTCTCGCTCTCCAAAGCCATCGCATGGAACTTTAACCAATTTTCAGAGTTAAATCGCCCGTTCGTGCTGGGGTTGCGAAAAGAAGCCATCGGACTTCATCTTGAAGTTATACTTTACTTGGACGTATAAGTTATTGTACTTGTCACATTTGCAAGGAGTTCATCACTCAGCTACGATATCACGACAAGAGAGTGATGTATGGTTAGTGAACGAATGACTTGTAGGAAACTTTGAAAAAAAAAATCAATTTTCAAAACTATTAAGGTAAATGGATAAATTTTCCTGTCAGTCTATCCAGTCCCCTTTTTTTTCCCCGGTGAAAATACCTAAAAAAGAAAAATTTGTGTGGACATAAATTTTATCTAAAATTACAAATAAAAAGTATATAGCCAATCGAAATACACTTAAAGAAACTTACCGCAATAGAAACGCAGTGCGAACAAGAATCAAAGTAATAAAAAAAAAATATAAAAAAAGTTGTAAGTGCCGTTTTCACTTTTAAGGGTCTATTGTATCGGTATAGGCATACTTATTCCGCCATTATTCACTGATCCTTCTAGCTCAACGTTCCAGGTTAAGGGTGAGTCGTTAAAGCGCTACGAAAAACTTTTCAAGATCTTTGAAATTTTCGAAAAACTCCAAAAGGAACTCGATAAAGATCACGTCGGACGGTTTTTGAAAATTTCTTATCGAAACTTTGCTTCGTCCTGGAATAAGAGCGATCCTTGAGATTTTCCTAAAAATTTACCGAATTTCGCTGGCCACTCGCTCGGCTGATTTCACCCTCCGGGGGTTGAAACGAAAAAAGACGCGCATTACGTAAACCCGACTGAAAAAGTTCTGTAAACGTTAAGTGCGTCTGACGTTTTACTTCTTTTTCTCCTTTTATCCCGTATAACGCGGCACTTGGCTGCTGCTATCGCTCGTGTCTACTAGTAGGTGACAGCTGCAGTAGTGCAACCCTTGCGGTGGTCAGCCAAACGTTATTCTCATAACAGTAGGTTAGGACACGGTTTAGTAATAGTCAGACCGTAAGCCAATTCAATAGGGCGAACTAGGAGACGGTGTAGCTTGACCTCGGTAGCATAGAATTTTATGCTGCTAACATAAGATTGAATTACCCCAGTAATTTACTTTTCTGGTAAACCTGACTCGTTTTCAAAAGATATTCTTAGCGGTTGATTCCATTGCACCTTAAGGATTTCGCAGTAGAAATATACGTTTCCTTAATCCATTTTTTTTTATCATTTGATCCTTTTATCTTCCTTTTTGAATTTTTACTCTCTCTTCCTGTCACTCTGACTTCCGGTAAGACTTCTTTAACTCTACTTAGGATTATCAGGTAGTCCAATTCTTGGGAAAATTTCATCAAATCACTTTGAAGACTCGCTATTGGACGTTATTACCCCAATCTTTTGTTCTCCACGTACAAAGGAGACGGGCTTTACCCTTGATCTTTAAAAGTGTATTTTGATGAAGTGCTTCTGAAAATGTTTTCTAAGGTTGTAGCAGCACGCGACGACGCTAATGTACTAGTGATATTTAATACGCAGGATCTTTTCGGCGGTAATTTCAAATTTAACTATTTACAGAAGTGCCCGAACGTTAGTACGTGCATATAAATTTGCTCGGTACATATTGAATATTCTGTACGTAAAATAATTGGGTTATAAACAAGCATAGGTTATACGTGCAGTTCACATGCAGCGATTCCTACTGCACTGATCGGACTGCAAACTTCATATTATCCGCGTTCTCTATTATTCCCAAGCTTCTGATTGCAAATTATTAGACGGGCGTACATTTCGCGATTTCTTCTATTGCGGTGAAGAGTATTTCCCAAAATTCGATAAAAATACACCGGCAAGTAACAGTAGTATGAAATGACTATAAAAAAGCATATATAGATACAATTTGCAAAAAATGCGAAATACCCTCCTCGGACTATAAGCTTTGTTGTATCATTATCGTTCCCATCAGTTGCATCGATTCCAGTGACGGCTCGTAGCTGGTATTAGTGGGGGTGCTGCTCCAGAAAATTGTTAGTATTTCTTTTAAAATTGTGTAAAACGAAAGAAAGATGTATAAAAAGAAAATTTCTTCAGAAAATTGATAAAATCCTAAAATAACAAAATAAAAATTTTTTTACTTATTTTAACCTACATTGTTACAGTTCAAATCTGATCTTACGAGGTGCTGCAGTTCCACGGTGCCTTTACTCGAGCCGCTACTGATCGGTTCGTTTTCGAATGATCAAACACGCGTTTACGCAACATGGCGCGAAGTTCAAAAAGTTCATATTCACGTGGCGAGCATCGACGATAACGTACGAGTATTTCCAAAACATCCATAGCACGTAACTTCCATGACAGTATAGCGATCATAACGCGTTCGCCCCATTTTTGTTTTTTTCCTTTTTTTTTCATCTAAGTGGGACTAACGAGGAAAGTTCGACGTTCCACCCTCGCCATTATCTTTTGTGCCACGTGCTTCATCGATAATCTATAAACCACCCAGCCGCAACAGATAGCCTCCTATCAAAAGGAACACCTATCGCGTCGAGCATTACCTGTCTTCTAGAACTTACGACGCTACCGCCTGATCACCATAACCCAAACACCCAGCTTGGTTGTTATTTAAAAAAACCTCCCCAAAAATAATTTAAAAAATCAAAATCCTAACAGCGAAAATTATATCCACCCCTTGTACTTGTTTACCAGCTACGGAAAGTAGTCAGGGTGTCTCACGAACCAGACGACTCTCAGAAGCCTAGTACCTATAGTTCGTTCGCGCTAATGCAGTACTAAATCAAGCTTAAAAGCTCTTCCAGACAAGCAGACATAGTCTGACGCTTAAATAATTCTCTGTTACCCTGGCGAAGTGTTTTTAAAAGAAAACCTCTAATCTCCACACTCCCTCCCCCTTACCCTCCTTCTTTCTACTTATTACCAAAAATCGAATCTCCCGTATAGTCTCTTTACGAAAAATTTTCTTTCCTTGCGCAATATCAGATATTTCACTAGGCTTAGGCCTCCAGTCGCTTCCTACGAAGGTTCAAGCACGCGTATATACGATGCGTCGGGTTCCTTTTTACGAGGCCACGTGTTCCTTGGGAAATCGCTTACGAGAAGCTCTGCTATATGTAACGCTAATATAGTAGCAAATCCAGCTTAAAAGCTCGTATAGGTGTATACGGGGGGTCGGGGGGGTCGACGCTCAATATTTTGACGCTATTGCCGGTATTACGGTAGCTGTTGAGCCATAGGAGGTTATACACGGTATAATAGTCGATTGTGTACACGTCGTTGCGTGAAAGCATCATGAACATTTTACTGATAAATTATACCAATAGTAAACCAGACGCCTTTTAATCCTCTGGTTTTCATAATGGCTGCTATTTAAAGGGAGTATACGAGTTTTATATCATTTCGTCTCCTCCCCCCACATGCATTTACATATACGAGTATTATACATAAAAATCCTTCGTGTTAAATATCGCACTTTAAAACGTAATAGTTTTTCTAATGACGTCACTTTATTTCTTATTCCACCGGCAGGGTACTATTTATTTGTGTAAATCCCGCGAGCATGATTACGCTCTTATTGTTCGGTGCGATGGGGCTCATCAATTTATCAAGCGGACGTGAACAATGAATCACCGATCCGCCAGCCCCTATCAATTGTTACTATTTGCGTGGACGTCATATTTTTATAACAGACTTCGCGTGGGCTAACTTCGTTTCGTAGTTTAGAGTAATAAATTAATTGAAAAAAAAAAGAAAAAGTAATTTATCCATGCGAGTTACAGGAGATCGCAAATAGCATCGTAAAGAAGAAATACTTGTAGGAGTATCTCTTTTTGAATTTTATAGTTGGTACTATTCGCTCGTTTACAACGTAATACATATCCACTTGATAGGTCCACTCGACGTGCTTCTACCTTATTGATTTTAGTTTGCGATTTCAACTCTACGTATCCCACGGACAATGGAATAACACTAGAAAAGTCCGCGAATGAACGTCGCGCAATTTTCACTAGTTTTCTCGCGTTGCGATGGCTTGTGTTTATATATGTATATATATATCTATATTTATACACAGTCCAAGCATTATTTCTACTGCCACCAGCGAGACGACAGTTTTTAATTGCAATCAGGTAAATCGCTTCGTGCTCTTGACATGCGATTAGCCACGTTAATCACATTCTGAGCGAATATCGGCAAAATATGTTTTAAGTTAAGGAGGTAGGGCTAAAATTCAAAATAAGTACGTAGCAAGTACAGCGTCTAGACGCAATTTTTTCGAATTTAAAAAAAAAAGTATCGTTCGTACCGCTCTCCTATTAGTCCCATTCGAAAGAAAGAAAGGGGGTTTATGACTCGTTCCAAACGTAGTACCTTCTTAAGGATGATTTAATTTGCAGTGCTTTGCCGTGCTGCGTTGTCACGCCAAACGAGCTCGATGATTTTGGTTTTTCTTGTCCACCCGTAGCCAGAGAACGACTTCGGAACGACGAAGGCTGCACCGAGAATGAGTCTAATGGAAAATACACTTGGCGCCATCTATCGGCGTAACTCGGTACCACATCGGCATCGACGCTTTCACGAAGGCCTGTTTGTCTATCTATATACCCGCTCTTAATGAATTTAATGGAATTTTTATCTGCACGAAGAATTAAATCCCTGTGATAACAAAGGACTCTCACTTGGCTTCGAGAACTGTCAATATTGAATCATCGCTTCCCCCATTAATTCCCTTGAGATTATTCTTTTGTTTGCCTCGACTTCTCTTTTACCTTTCCTTCGGTAATTTTTCCGGTTCCCCGAAATCACCGTATACCGTACCTTCCACGTGTACTCTCGCTAGCGCTATTTTTATTAGACCTCTCAATTATAAGAACCTACCCTCAGTGTTAATCAGGGTCTTGGTATATATGTACCATGCATTGTTGGTTATGGATGGTACCTACCTACGCTTAGAATTTACACGTGTGTATTCGGCAATATAATTGCCCCCTGCTGTAAGGGTGGCTAGAGGGTCACCCCGTGCTATGGTTTCCCACTGCGGCCAGTGCGCTTTAGAGTTTCCAATTTATCCCATTACTTCGAGCACGTCGCCCCAGGATTTCAGTAGGGATTTATTGACTTTGAGAGCCACTGAACTAAACCCTTAGATACATATATAGTATAAAAGTATACAAACCCTTTGCACATTGTGAATTCTACGGTAGAAGGTAGCGCATGCTAAATTTATACAGTCACTGGCTGAATAGAATTGCAATGGGATATACGTGAGTTCGGTGCATTACGTTACGTAACGCTGACAAACTGTATATTCTTATAACAGTGTAGAGGATTTGAGGGATGATTTTGAAGATCTTCGTAGAAATTTACAGGGTTCAGAATTTTATTGCGAAATACGAGGGAAATTGATTTTCTATGCATACAGAGCTTTTATGGCATCTGTATTACCATTTTGAAAAAATTATTTTATCTTTCACGATAATTAATAGGATTTTTGCCGTACACTTTTTTTTTCTTATCCGAATATTTATTGCGATCAATAACTGTATAATAATAAAACTCTTGGTTAATCTGCCTGTCGTGAAGATACAGCCAATTTTGAGATTTATTATAGGTAATAAAATTTTTATGCAAAAATCCATGTCCATTATAATTTACGTAAATTTGCAATAATTTAAAAACTCATACACCTATCTCGTTTGGTAGTTAAAGAATCCCCCCCCCCCCGTCTCTCTCTCTGTATTTCCATTATTATTGTCTATCTCACTTTCTGTTTTCCTCTCTCTACTGTCTCGGTTATTCGAGCGAAATAACAAAGTTAAGAAAAACTTAGTTTCTCACCCAAAAATGTAGTATAGCGCGTTGAGTAAGGCTGCGCGATTTTCCAAACTTTTCCATGCAAATGGGTAAACGTTACCGCGTAAAGTATCCGATGCCGCGTCGTCAAAAAAATCAAAGTTCGAAAGTACAGTGAGTGAAAGCTAAATGCAAAAATGACGCAATAAAAAAAAAAAAAACTTTTTAAAAATGAAAAAAAAAATTCCTCTAGCATTCAAAGCTTTTATCTCTTTCTCTAAATGGAAAAAGTTACCTCATTCAGGAGATATGCTCCGATTGCGTGAAAGAGAGAATACAAGAACACAAGAAAGAGACAGAAAGTATCGGTATGAAAAATAAATAAAAGCCTCAAGGCAAAAGAGCCAATTTTCCGGTTAAAAATCAAAGTCACGAAACAACTTTTAAATCTTAGGTCATCTTTTTATCCCATTTTTCACGCACGGCGTACCAACCCAATATCTAGCGAACTAACGACCAAAAACCGTATCCAGAATTTAGGACTGCCGTTTTGTATGATCAACGCGATATTTGTCCCCGTGAAAACTTTGAGTCCCTTAGAGATTTTCCGCTTCAAGAAATTTCCAGGATTATGTATGCCCCAGTTGGTTTTTTTTCCGAACGTATAGGTATACGCATACGTGACAACTTTTCTATTAACGACCTCTACGTCCTCTCGTCATGTACTATTATATACGACTTCTGCACTGCCAATGGAAATTTTTCCATCATAAAAGATTTTCTTTACAGCCACGTCGCACTTTACGTACTAATTATACCGGTTTTTTTTTTTTTTTTTTCTATTGCCAAAGCGCAATAACGTTTCTAGGACGCGTTTGCTTCTTCTTGAGCTTTCTTTGATAATACAAAGCTTTCCTCCGTTTTCTTTTGTTACGAGCTTAATCCAGCCGTACCTACTTCCTGGCAAAGCCAGAGAAACCTCGTCTTCGTGGCTAAACGACCGAAGCTGTACGGTAGATGAGAAAAAGCATAATGGAAAGTAGAAAGAATGAAGACAGGGATAGTTACCAAAGAACGGTGGTGGCTTTGAAAAACAATATATATTGTGTATATATATATACATAAACTGTACATACAAAGGTAATTTCGTGACTGGTATGTTCGGAGAATTGAAAAATAAAATTTAATAAAAAATTTATACGTCTTATCAAGCAAGTAATAAAGTTTTTCGATTTTGAAAAAAAAAAGCACGATGCTGTGTACGAGGATTGCGAAGAAATCTTGAATGGTCCGAAAATGCCAAGAAAGCTGCACTCTCTTGTGGGAAGTGTGGGAGAAAATTTTATGACGATCTTAAATACGTGAGATAACCGGGTATCCAGGACTTTATTACCCAGAAATAAAACTGACCTGATATCAGCGGACGTGTATTCGATGTTATCTCATTGGGAACTGTTCTTCTGCTTCCGAGTAAATTTTGCGTTTTGTAAATGACAGCATCCTTTCAGCAAACCGAATCGGAAAAAGCAAATCTGTTTTTTTTTTCTATTTTCGTTTATCTCTGTATTTTCCTACTTCTTGCATCCCTCAGGAGTTTACTGGTGAAAACAAGTGAAACCAGACCGAAATTTTATTCGTCTTTAAATTTTGGTATAAAAAAACTGCCAAATAAAATTTCAATTTCACGCATTCCTCATAACTTGAATTTATCTCCGCCACTTTACCATTGCGCAACCTGAGAGATCCCGAGCCTGATTGCCAAACCGTATCAGACTGGAAAGTGTTGAAGAATGTAAACTTTTAATAGTAATAGAACTTCCAGCACCCTCATTATAACCACCCCTGACTTGAATTTCAGAAGGGATGAAACTTTTGCCGGTCTTCGAATTTCTCATCGAGCACTTTTCCAAGATTAGCCAAGACGAAGGGTTATTATCGCGTGATGAAATTTTCTCCCTATTTTCAAAATGTCATTTTCTGCAAAAACACAATGAAATTGCAAAAAAAATATTTATTTACTACAAATACAATTTTATCCATGTGCAATGTATAATGATACATAATCAAGGTTACGAATCCTTATCAGCCCCTCGTTATCGGTCTTTAACGTGTCGTCACGTTCGTACGACGCAATGACGATATCCTACGATTGCCTCATTGTGGCTTTATAAATGATAGTAGGTACTTTGACACACAGGGGAGGCCATGAGGATTATTGGCTTTTATCTCCTGCCCTTTGCGGTTCATTCATCGCGGACGTTCCGTTTCCGCAAAGTGTTCGGGGGGTGAATGCTAAAGGGCTGTGTCAGGCTGGTTTTCCAAGGGAGACTTACCGTAGTAAGAATGTCGTAAAGCCAGCTTTGCGAACATTGTTCCACCCTGTAGAAATGATGTTCGAGAGCCATTCGCTGTGCTTGGCAGATTTTCAACTTTTGAATTCCACGTAACCACGTCACGCTCATAGTTAAACGAACGTTCATATTAATTATGTCATTATAGACTGTAGCTATATCTATATTTACATACCCATATACGACCATCACTAAAATCAATAGAATTGGGATTTCGACATTGGTTTCCGATCAGCATCCCAAACGTGGTCCAGCAACCACATACCTCTCATTGGAGTTCAAAAAATAAAATTAAAATCCAGATTATAATTGCGATTTTAGTTCAATCAGATTGTCACTAATTAATGCTAACAATCTAAAATCCGTTTCCATATTATAATTGCTAGTAACGATTATATCCCCGAGAGAATTTGTCTCCATATGGTTCAGAGGTAACATTAACGGTTTAACATTAGTCACCATAATATTTCATCCCTTTCGATTTACGGCTACGTTTAACCGACCGTACGTCGTCGTCGAATTGTCGGCGACCAAATCGGCTCGGAATTTATGACGATGATTCTGGAACAGTAGTCATTCAAAAATTATATAGGTATACCATTTAGTCAGGTTACGATATTTCGGTATCGTTTGATTTTATCCCAAATGGTATGTACACACACCATGAATATCCATATGTACCAGAACTCGTGTACCAAAAATCGTATCCACCAATTTTTCCTCTGGTTATACTTATCCACAAAATTTGTTATAACCATCGCATCCCTATGGTGCTTTTATTTTTTTTCGGTTTTTTTTTGTCTCCTTTCTTCCTAGGCGATTCAACCCTTATTTCTCGACATGCCCTGTCATACGACGAGCGCGTAAAACGTGCTTCGGGTGAAACTGGATACTTTGACGTTCCTGGATATAGAAGCTCGTTGGATGGAAGCAGTCGAGTGGTTGATGGTTAACAAGTTTTGCACGGCGGCTTTGGCGAGAAAATTTTGCCACCCTGTAGACAGGTATAGTAATAACACGGGTATAGTGTACGATACTGTAGTAAGATTTAGTGGATATAGAAAAAAAAAGTCCCTCAGATCCCTTCCCTTGTATCCTTCAGGCACATCCACGAGAAACGTTTAATTTATAAGTAAACATTTTTTTTACACCACCCTATATGAATTCTTAAAAGGGTCCCGACGGCTGCTGCGAGCCTCGAAATTTATGGCGCACGGCGACGGCGAAACTTTTGTCCGGAATTAAGAAATAACATGGAAACGTCAAGGCGCGTCCTCAACTCTGTCTTCTGCGATATCCCCAGACGGTTGATGGGGTTGAACGTATATTTGTAGCAGCGGCTTTCCACTTTTCTTTTTTATTTATATATTATTGTTATTTTTTTTTCGTTTATCCAACCGTCCATCCCTCTGCAAATCTTATTTCCAACCGCGCAATCCGACGTACCGCGTCGTGGGAACGATTTTTCAAAGAAAATTGGATCACCGCCATTACGTCTCGCCCATAATCACATTCAAGTCTTTTTCTGGCTTTATCTCCAGCTGCAACGTGAACTTGCATCTCGAAATGGCAAGTCCTTCTAGAAGCTTTTATTTCGTTCTACGTACAGAGTGTATCAGCTAAGATTTACGTTTGCGGTGATACGATGCACGATTTCCAAAATCTTATATGGCAACCATTAAAAATTTTTGGATTTTGCATCAACTTTGTGCATTATTATTGTTTGTTTAACTTTTCGAAAATTAAATAATCCTCTTTGCTATTTCAAATTATACTGAAAAGACTTTAATGCAAAAGTCGTAAAGTTCGAAATTTGATAATTTTTTGAAATTTTCTTAGCTTCGTACAGCAACTTTACATCGATTCGAAATAAAAAAAATATTCAAAAGTTGTCAGATCACATTTTCAAAAATGCACCGTTTCATAGTAAACCGCAACGTGCATCTTAGCTGATACACACTCTGTATGTCTATAGTACATATAACTATATACATATATACATGTTTAAAGTATAATTTGGGGATAATTTCATTAATACAGCCGCTAGTTTGAGAACAATTGTATAGTTTCGGGTCGGGTCTGAAACTGATAGCCGTATAACGTATGTTTTGAGGCCCATAAAGCGACAGTCACACCAAATTTGTTTACTTATTTTTAATGCTACACATCCGGAGTTGTGATGAGCTTAGAAAGTGTTTCGTTAGGTTAGGTTAGGATAGGTTAGGATTTCAATGCTGTGATGTGTGAGGGTTTTAGCTAAAAAAAAACGTTAGCTTGCTATTGTGAATGCCCCTTAATCGCCTGGGTCCTCAAACTATACTTTATACGTGATTATATATACACATATATATATATTGTGACGTTACATTTGGACTGTCCCGTCACTAGTGGCGGGATATCTTCTTTTCGGTACAAGACGGATTTACGTCTTGTCAGGCGGGGCACTCGCGCTGGTTACCGACACTCCAGGGTCACTCACGCGTCCGAGAAATAGGATAATTAATTATATTTTTGTTTGTATCATTGGCACATGCGACACGGCGGACCAAGAACTCTCCCGGAATACGGGAGCTGCAGCAGCCAAGAAGGAGGATGGTGGAGGAAGCAGGGACGTTGCCTGTCGGAGGGGCTCCATGGTCGCTCGGAGGACGGATGTAACGGGAAAGAAGAACGACGCTTCCGGGAAACCGGTAGGAAGCCCGATGTTGCGGGACCCCGAGTTACGCGAGGGAAGCTGCCGAGGAGGGCGGAAGAAGTCGCGGCGGCTATGGCTCGGCGCTATCGCAAAGTGAATATACCGGCAGACCATAGGCGCCGCCAACAATAGCGGAATCAACCACCTATGTCCCGTCAGCGGCGGACCACGGAAGAATTCCCGGCCAGCTGGACCTGCAAGGACCGAATCCGTTCGACGTGCCGACTCCCGGAGGACGCTCCGGGAAGTTCGGCCAATACCTGGAAGCCAGACAGTTACCGGTGCGAACCACCGCGAGGCCAAGGCGGAGAGAGCATGCCATCCTAGTGAGCCATAAAGGCCATTATACCGAGCGGCCTCCCGTGTCTCGCGGACGCTACCGTTCTCCCGAAGACGGGAGATATCGTATGGTTGCACCACCCTGGATTGGGATAAAGACGGGACGATCGCCACTACACCGCTCAGAAGGACCCGGCGAAATCAAATCCCGGCATCCAAACTTCGCGCGGCACCATGGGCCCCGAAAACACTGCAGCCACCCTCGAAGGCCCAAACGCCGTCCAATCAGAGAGCGCTAGGGAAACTGCCAGCGCGCCACCACCACCCAACGAGGGAGCAACGCATTACTCGCCATTCGTCGTATTACCGTCACGCGAGTGCCACGCATTTGTCTATTTATTTCATAGAATAATTGTAGTTACAAGTAATTCACTCCCGAGGTTCCGGATTTCTTCCCGGCAATACCGGAGGTGAGCCCTTGCGTTACCTTTAAGAATTTCTCTCATAACGAGCCAGCATCGTTCATTCATTTAGTAAGACAGTGCCCGGGATCGGCGACGATTCCGGTGACAGATTTCACGTATTCCCGTCCGGTAATTGTCTGCCGTTTGACGAGTACCGTATGCTGGGCTTCGTTTCTCGATTAGCTTCGCCTATCTTTATTTGTCTGATTCTCGCGAGTGTTGATTTATTATATTATCTCTTTCATCGTCTTTACCTAAAGTAACACCCTGGAGTGTCCCTTACGGCTGAATCCGCTGGCTACCGCTTCTCGGTAGACGGCGTATGGTATTGAATTGTAGTCTAATATCTTATTCTTGATCTATTTATTTAGTCTGTCATTCGTTCTACCGGTGTATTTTCTACTTTTCTTGTGTTTGCGCGCCCTACGGCGGCCGCGGGCCGACCGATCACATGGCTAAGAACTTTCTTTCATAGAGTACCTTCACTCGAGTAAAGTGGCTGCCGCCAACGCGTGATCTTGTATAGCTCGAATTGTTTAACGATAATTTGTAATTGTTCAGGCCTTCTGCCACTCAGGTCCCGTCGAGGTGACCGCCCATTGTTTCTTACCGTGTTTAGCGGGTTTCGTGTTCGATCGTTCATTGTTAAATACTTGGCTGGTAGCGCCTAGACTACCGTACTCTATTGTATTCTCCCGTTTACGGGAATTCATTCTTAATATATTTTCTTATTCTTTTGTTATTGTTACCAAATCTCTCGCCTTATTTTACTTGTGTACGAAACCTTCCTGCGTGTGTGTGACTTTACAGAATCCGCCCCTCTACCATTCCCGTGGGCTGAGTAGCCAGGATATCGCGGAGGATTTTCCTACGGTGTTATGACATCGTCGGATGTCTGGCGCCCAATTTCCGCGATTTTTCGCGATCTTTCGTTACCTCAATTTTTCAGATTTCTCTTTCGGACACCGTACATGATCCTTCGACTAATTGTGGCTATTATAGATTATCATTTCTCTATTATTTTTCGACTTTGAATTATCGGTCACAATATATATATATATATAAATATATTCAATTATAAAAGCATTAACCTCACGGTATTACTGATTCACGTAATGCAGTCCTGTATAATAATATTTGTCATCCTGTGGAAACTGGGACTGCTATAAATTTCAATGAAAGTAGAACAAACGTACCTTGCGTCCTTCCGATTCAACATTTGCTCTTGGGTGCTCGAATGGACAGCGCGGCAATTTAAATGACGAAAGTACAACGTGGGGAAAATTATGAAAAGGAAACGGGCACAGTTAATGACTTCCTGTAGAATTAGGAATAAGCAGCTACAGGTATAATACTAATAGTATTATATTTACGTACGTACGTATAACAGTATGCAATATAATAATAGCAATACATTATACCAAACGTCAGTCGAAGCCAGGGCGTATCCAATAATCTAAAGATATTTTCAGTCGATTCCGTTTTTCTATTTATGGATAGATATTTATGGTAGGATATCTTATATATGGGTAAGCTTGAGTATTGGCGCTATTGGAAACGTCGGGTAGTTCCTCATTCAGTAACCTCGAATATGGTATACACTAGGTATGGTGCGTTTTGGCTTCTAGATATATAGTGTGTGATATAAATATTTTATACGGAAGGAAGATATATATATATATATATCCTGCCTACACACATGATTTGTATAAAAATTGTGAATTGGTATGGGTTTTGTCCCTATATCCTATTTTGGATAGAGCTCAGGAACTGTCGTAGACGACAGAAAGAGGATTCGTACCTCGCGGAATCCGAAAAGATCTTTATGCAAATGGAGCCGAGCATATAAAAAAATGCCGTAAAAATGTCTTTTATGCCGCATGGGGATCCTTCGTTCATGGTCGCGAACGTTAAAATACGAAGCCTACGTCGTCTTCGACTTTCCTTACTTTTTTTTTTCGCCCCTTGCCTACGTGCGCACAATACTCGATCGCGTTCGCGAATAAACCCTTATGGTATTTGTACGGACTGATTTTTTTTTTCTTATGGGGAAAATCAAAATCACCTACCGCAGTATATCAGTATGACGGATTTTGTATTATACTCTGTACCTTTGAATGCGTTATAAATCTTTCCACTTTTATTTTTATCCTCCTATACCCCGAATGACACTGGCCGATATATTCCCATCGGGGGAGGTGGTTATGGGCGATTGAGAAAATCGTTGACTTCCCATATATGGTTTTGGCATTTTGTACATAAAAGTCTATCGAATTCTACCCTAAAGCATTATTATCGCCATTTGGGATCGTATGTAAGTTCGTGGTGGAAAGTTTTTTTTATTTTTAAAAAATTGTTATTTTTTTATTTTTTATCAGTTTTTCTTCAAGACCCATGTATTATGCGCGAGGGTGCGGATTTTGTGAATGTAGTATACATTTATCAGATATCTCATCGCGCGGAAAATGGGGTGCTGCTCTTATTGGCTCATTTGGTGATATCAAATCTACCCTCAAAAGTACCAGACCAATGGTATCAGAGTAGCGACAGGATTCGCGAAACTTCTCTTTCGTCTTATGCACGAAGAGATTTGAACTTTGAAGACCCTCCAGGTTTACTCCAGGGGATGAGATTTTCGGTTTTCATCTTATATTCAGAGCAAAGAGCATTTCCGAGTTAGGCAGACTGACATCAAGTCGCGAGGAAAGTTTTCGAAATACATTAGTAAGAATTTTTTTAATTTCTCAAAAACATATGTTTTTGATAAATTCTCATGAAATTCACCTGATATTAAAAACCGTTCGAAAATTACGTTAGGATTCGTAGAAGTGAGTGAAGTGAGAAGAAAATTTTGAAAAAAATTGTTTTTTTTTGGAAATTTCCAAACCAAAGGTAAAGTTTCCAAATGGATGGTATAAGGAAGCTTCCAAGATTCTCTGAACTTTTGAAAACGTACCCTAATCAGGGAATCCAAGCGGATATCCTAGAACTGCATATCCTCACGGTTAATTTCCAAACTAACTTTTCAGGGAAAATGTCGAAAGTTCGAACAAAAAGTTTTCCAGAAAATGACTAGCAACTAAAGTGCGCGCTGCTCCCTCGCCAAGCAGGGATATAGCAAAGTTTCTTAGTTTTCCCACGACCCTCGATACGCCAAACTTACATTTTCCGGAAGAAGAGCAGTTTCTGGTATCAGACACAAGGGCAAAGTTCGATCACACTCGAAAACCATTTCGAAACTTGGGAAAACGAATTTTTACTTCAGGAATATTAAAATCCGTACCTTTGAAGTTGCACTATAACGATACAACAAAAGGTAAGTCAATTACATCGATAAAAAGAAAATGAAAAAAAAACCAAGAATAAACAGAAATAATTAATCACAGAAATATCCGAGTTGGCATACTGCGAGCTAGTTACGCGTGAGAAAACTTCTTCACGTAACTGGGTCGCAATTTTCAATTTAATTATGACGACAATCAGGTCTCAAATACCTTAAATTGTCTGATGCACCCTGCGCAGCCAGTGGTGCATTAACGTTTGCTCAAGTGGAATGACTTTGGAATTAGAATGTCCGTGTGACCTAAAGCCACTGGGTTACTACGTGGAGCTCTATAAGGATACCAGTGAGGTTGCGCAAGAGGGTTGGGTCGGCAGAGGCGATTGGTTCGGATGGGGTGGAAAGGGTTAAATTTACGAGAAGCCAAGGGAAGTTGTTGTCTGAAAGAAAATTCAGTGCCGAATCGTGTGGACTAATGAAACTAATAAAACATTGGCTTTTTGCTAACCCTTGTAAATTTTCACTGTGTATATTTTCCACGGCGATACTTATTATAACGAGAAACTTACGACCAACGAGTCAGCGCTCGAATTCCCCTAGCGGCGCGTCGACGAACTTTTCGAGAGTTCAGTTCTTAGCCCGTCGTTCGAGTGGTATACGGAGGTGAATTTTAAGTACTTGAAACACGAAGGTGCTGGGTGACGTCGACCTAGCTAATCGCCTACTGACACTCCGTTTCTGTATACAGTACCGTGACATTTCAGGCTGTTTATTTGTCAAAAAGATTGTGGGACTCTCGCCCGGAAACTGCCCCTAGCATTTCCACTTGCTGATTGCTATATAGCTTAACGGGGATAACTCAGCTGGGACATATAAAAAGTCTGCGAAAAAAAAGTACGGGAAAAGGATGAGTATACAATTATGGGTTATTTGCGGGAAAGATTGTCCGATTTAGTGGAAAATTGTAGCAAAGTATTTCCAAAAATGTTTATCATATTTCTTATCAATTTTTTTTTTCATCGCATCGAAATATCTTTGACTCGTACTGCTTTCTCCATTTTTTTTATAATCTTTGCCGTCAGTTTTTTCGTGTTTATTTGTACTCCGAAATTCTATATGAAGTAGATATTTATTTTAAGAATAAAAAAAATAGTACGATTACTCATCCTCTGTTTCTTCAATTCCAAAAACCGAGCGTGTATCTCATCCACAGTGACTTCTATCCACATAACGAGTTTATCCGCGAAAGAGCCAAAGTGCTCTCAGCACGTAAATCAAATTCCAAAGGAGAAAACACTTTCCCAAATGATCTCGCACCTCCTGGTCCCAGGGAGCGTGAATGGACCGGGAAAGTTACCGTGGTACTTTCAATGGACAAGAATTGATCTCAGTTCCCACCGAATCACCCGTTATAAACAATATCCCTAATTCGTTCTTGCTAAAAGTTTTAAGAAAAAAAAAAAAAAAAAAATTACAATATCCAAGTCAGAATCACAGCAGGTAAACTCAAACAATAAACTCTCGTTACTCGGATACCCAGTTGGCCATTCGCCTTGTCCGTGGTCGGTGGTCTCCGTTCAAGCCCTGTTGGCCAGGAGCCAAAAAATTTTTGATATTTTTTGGCAACCATTCAAATTTCGTATAACCGACTAAAATGTTTCTCTACCACCCTATCTTTTTACCTATTTTCCTGTATTTCGCATTTTCACCCCATACCGTCTTTACATGAAACCACCTATAGGTTGTACGGTACCTACGTACTAAGTACAAACTACCTGTAATACGCGTTGGATAAAATTTTCAAAATTTCACTATCAACCCTTATCGACCTAAATACCTCAAAATAGTCTCAAAGTCAATCCCATTTCTCGGCACTCTAATAACTCAACTTTTCAAGCAGCCTCGTATAATTTGAAAGAAAATCGCATAAAAAATATTTTCCCTTGCTTATACGAAATCGAAAAACTTTATCCAAAAAAAAAGGTATCTCATTTTTTTTTATTGGCTCACATCACTTCGCACTTCGCTCGATAAAGGTTAATGCACTGTCCGTATACAAATTTCAAGTGCTCCTTTTCGTGTAAATATAATTAGAACGAGTGGATACCTCAACGAGAGTGGAATGCACTGTACAAGTGTGTACAATTAGTGAGAAAATTTGTTCTCCAATTAAATTCAATTAGAATGACCTTAATATCCAAAAAATATCTCCATATCGTCCTATACCGACTCGTGAAAAAAAAATGAGAGGTTAGATAATACATATATATTGTCCTACTACACGTCGTTTCACCCTACCCTACTCTGATAACCTGTTATACACTGTTGTATCCAAATGTTATTTTTTTTACGTCTCCATCACATTCAGACACGAATTGTTTTTTTTCCTTTTCAGTCGAAAAGAAAAACAACCGTCTATTTTTAGAATTGGAAACCGCGAGGGTCTCCCTGACTGGATATGCCTGTAAGATATACCTACGTTATACCTTGTCACAGATATGTTCCGAGGGAAAGTTTTTCTTCGTGATAACCGGATAGAATAAACTTCCCTAATTTCCCATACAGTACTGGCGAATACAATGTAAATATTATTCGCCGAGTAACATAGGAAATGTCACGTAACTGCGACTAAAGTATAAAGCAGGCAATTTCATTTATATACCTATACGCGTGTTTATATACACGTATATATATATATATATATATATATATATATAGTGGAATATCAAATTTATTAGTAGAGTAAATCCCGTCCGTATAGCCTTCATTGAGAAGTAACAATCGTCGTGTCAAATATTTGCAGTCAATATTGCCGAACTGGTTCGGTTCCATGCCGCTTGATCCTCCACTTCAATAATGCTCTCTTCTTTACATTTCTCTTGGCCTGGTTCTCGCTGGCCTGTGTAGAGCTCGTCCCGAGGCACGACAATGGTATTGTAATTTGATAATCATACCCTTTTTCGATCTTCCACCCAAGAGATATACAAGAGCGAATTTATTTCGCAGGTCAAATATTTCATCGTTACCGTGAAGTAGTTGAAAAAAAAAATATTATGAAAATTCATGAAAATCAATCATTCAATTTATGGTAACAAAAGCAACCAAACCTGAAACAAGCATTACTGTCGAACAGCTATTCGACTGTAATAACCCATTACGTAACAACGTGAAAGTCAACCCCGAACTGTGGTGAAAAAAAAAAAAAAAAAAATTCTCCTATTTTTTTCTCCACAAAAAATATCCAATGGGTGCATTTTCACTGACAATTTCAATTCCAGCTGTTGCACTGTTGCCAAACCATCGAGTTTTCACGAATGCTGTGACAGCGTTAGCGAAATTTTAATTAGTCGATTGCAACACAGTATACACTATGGATGTAGGTAAACTGCTCGGTCGGTATGAACGGTGTTCTGTTTATCGTCCCATTATCACCTACCCGGTCTTTGTACGAACTAACAGGAAGTCAACTGCTATCTGAGAGAAAGAATATTAGCAACGTATAATATGCAGGTTGGAGTCGTATTAATGAAAATTATTAATATGGCTTTAGTTCGTACTAATCCTTTCTATTGGTCGACGTAACGAACCTCGGAACAAATTTCGAGGACTCGGGGGATGCGGTGATTGGTTAAAATTGTCCAGGTAAATCCCCAAGATTAATTTACGTCCCCTTTAATTATCCGTTAATCGTTTCGATCGATCCTCCATTCATGCTACTAGTAAAATTTTTCGTAGTCATAATTGCGGTAAAAAAAATGATAACGGGATCTATTAATTTTGACTAACTACATAAATTTTAATTAAATCTATCATTACGTACTTTCTCGTTATACGTGTGACTCGACGTTATCAGGATATTTAATAAAAGTCACGTCGCTCACGGTTTTACGGGGGCATCGAAAATTGCACACAATGGTTTTACCGCCGACCGAACGTAGATCCGCTGGGAAATATCCTTTTCCAGCCACGTTATATGTTTTAGTTGTATTGCCGGATACGTATACGTATATGCTTACAGGAAAAGTATAAAAGTTGTAGCTGATATATTTATATGTGTATATTTATATACAAGTGACATATAGCAACGTCATATATTGACAAAATATTACGCGCGATGATCAAACCGAGCCAATCACGTCCGAGTGCTTTTGATATATCGCAAGTAATTTATTGATGTCCGTTATATAACTGCGCAACGTTATACCCAACGTTTTGAATATGAAGTGGCGAGCGTGGTCATAGATATTACGTTGTTACGCCACTGCGCGAAATCGCGGCTCATTTCGACAACTCTATGGAATCGAGTGCTAAATTTATCGGCTTCGGGTTTCATCGAGGATTCCAAACTACGAGGATCTTCGAATTTACTAGTGATCGATCGATTCGGTAAACCAATACAATGCGGCAATACAGTCTCCCGTATAAATTGTACAGTGGGTTTCTGGAGTGTCTGACAACTGATATTAAGTATTTTCATTATTATTATTATACCCCAAGTTAAATTAGTTAAGATTTCAGACCCGGGCACCTGAATTAAATTACTGTAACGATTAAGAACTATAGTTTATCATTTATTTCTATAGTCCGTTCATGTGTCAAGTTTGAGTAATCTTTATATTATATTTTAGGTATACTTGATTAGCTTTAATAATGAAATCTAAAGATCAGAAAAACATTTTGTATTTCTGACCCTTGACCTTACTGAAGAAATCTCCCAATTGGAAGTCCTAATCGCATTTGTTTTTTTCTCTCCTAGAAATGCCCTATAGGACGTTATAGGGTTATTCGGGATTTTATATATAGGCAGGACGGTCGATCAATGATCCGGATTCGATCGATAACTTCGCTAATCAATTATTATTCCATTAATGATTTCTTCGTGGGAAAGTGAAAGTGGAGGCTGGGCTTATTCTACGAAATCAAATGTATTACCGCTCACGGGGCACATAACGAGTTGGGGTTGGCTTACTTCTGTATAACCCTATCACGGCTAAACAGCTTAGAAGTTTCAGTTAATGACTGTACCCTTCGCTTAGGGCGGACAGTACTTTCTCTCGGAGAACTTAAGTTCCAAGGAATCACTTAGGTTCGCCATCGACGAGGCAAGAGTAAGGACTTCGTGTATATATCTATACAAATATATACGGGGTAGCGCAGAAATGAGGGGCGCCACGAAAACGTAGCCAACGTGCCGGTACGAAACTACCCCTAAGCCCCGAAAGCTTAACTCACATCCTACCTCGCACTAGCCCCTGCCAAAACCTACCCCTAAAATACTTAAGTAGTTATGCCTATCCGATAGCATGGAAGCCTAAGTATGAAATCGCATGAAGAGTTAAAAACACATAGCCGCAAGAAAATTACGCCTTAACGAGGTGCTTACTGAATTTTGAGTTAGGTCGACCATTTTTTGAAATTTTAATCCCAAAAAGTGTATAAGATTTTTTAAATTTGGGAATTTTTTTTTTAGTAAAGGGACGAAGATGGCGGTTATGACGTCACAGGACGACGATATCTAGATTCCAAATAGTTATTCGTAGTCTAGGGAATTTTCGGCTGAGATTTTCAATCGTACGCAGTGACGTGTACTGGGGAAATTTTTATAAACTTTTGGCTATTGCTATTGGCCGATAAAATCAAGCGGTTATTACATAACCAAGTATTATCACGTAATGGTTGTATGCGATTCAGTTAAATTTTGGTTGGTAGGACCCCTATCTATACCCAATACTATCTATACCCAATACCGTACTCTAGGGACATTTTAGTATCTACACCTGTGACCCGAGTAGATCTAGAATGTGGCCTAGAGGGGGCGTGCCAGTTGTGCAGCAGTTATGAAGTGGGAGGTTGGTACGGATAGGAAGATGGTATAAAAAAAAAGTTCAGTAATGCCAACCACTACGACTCGTATTCCTATATTGGAATTCTCTGCATTTTTCCATCCGAATTCTCGCCCTGAGATTCCCCGGAGCACGTTGCCGGCCTATATCTACGCTTTCGTATCTCGCACGCGTTCCACGCGGCAGTGAGGTTGAAGTAATGAAAAATTAAAAAAAAATTTCTCTCGTCTCAATTTTTCTATAACCCCTTACGTGGATCGCAGGTACTTCCTATTTTACGACCTTTTAAATATACTCCACTTTAATTCGTCATCCACCTGGCAATGGTTTCACGACCGTGAGCGTCTTCGTCGAAGGTACAAAAAAATGTTTAACTATACTCGAAAAATTATACCTAAATCAACGAAAACGTTGAATTTGACTTTTACGCGGCCTTACGTATTCACTATCTGTGACGTATCGGCGTTGAATAAAATTTTTTATTTCATACATAAAATCGAGTGAGTAATTGGGTAATTGGGTTATTCGTTTAATTCACCTCGTGACGTAACACCGCCTGCGGTTGATAGTGCACGTCATTAACGTGCGCTCCTATCTTTACGAGGTTATCAAACACGCAGTTAAAACAGATGTACGGAACGAACTTTTGTGTATTGTGCATATATATATATATACAGTTTGTACTATGTTACATACACACCTGCTATATTTATCTACAAGGCGGAAAGCGGACCGATATCTCGCCGGGTCGAGACGTAGAAACATTATTCAGACTTAAGGTTTATTTGCATTACAAATGTCGGACTCTCGGGTCTTTCCCTCTCCCTTTTGCGTGGCAAGACTTTTCGCACTTTGCGGTTGGTCCCACTGACGAGGGTAGCTCTATCGGGTGCTTTTACTCGAGCCCTTCCGGACTTTCGCTATTATCGCTCATTCATCGAACCTCAGTCTATATAGATATATATGTATATAGGTAATCCCAAAAACGATATGTTTCTACATAGATTTCTGAAGTGATTTCTGTACGGAGGTATTTATAGTTTTTATTTATGCCCGAGTACAAATCGATAATGCTGGTCGTTGACTTATATTTTTTTTTACATTTCTAGTTTTCAAAATACTTATGTATGATCGAATGCATTTTACTTTTGTATACGATTTTTCGCGAAATCATAAATTTTTTAATTAAACCGATTTTTCCTTAAAAAAATTTTTTTAATGACTGCAAAATTCCCGAATTTTTTTTTTTTTTTTACATTACTTAATGATAATTGCGATTGTGTTCATTGTGCCAGTGTGCAAGACAATTCTTTTCACTGTGTATCCAAAGAGCCCTGGAATACTACGTTAAGAAAATACTACCGTTTTCTCAAGCACTTGTTATACTTTCTTTTTGAACGACAAACACGTGTAAGAGTCAGACGTATACAATAAATACAATCCTCAAGGGACAATGCAAGCTTTGATGCATAATTCAATGCATTTTTGTTATTGCATCTCAATAGGGGTAGACCTGGAGGTATGACTTTATGACTGAATAAAAAAATAAAAGTGAAAAGGTACAGTCGCATTTTTCATTCACGGGTCACGAGCGAACTTCCCAGGGCAGATTCGCCTTAAAAAGTGTTTCGTACTAACAACCACTCGAGTGCGTCCTTCAAAAAATTCATAAAAACGAAAAAAAAAAACCGACGACATAAAACATCATAGCGCGTCGTTCGCATTTCCGTGGATTTTTCGAAATATGAAAACACGATTTAACCTAAATATACATATAGTATGAAAAAAAATATATAAAACAGTCTTTACTATCGCATACGTATCCTCTACAAACTGATAATAAAATCTTGACCCACTGTGACACATACCTCAAAAAATGTTATCGTCGGTAAAGTTACTATACGAATTCACGATCTCAACGTGTATAACGATTTTGAGAGCAAAAGTCGTAATTTTCCTGTAAACGGTTAATAATAATTTCTAAAGGAGCGACAGTAATTTATTGAAATTGCCATTGGATGGAATCACGCCGGAAGTCAATTTCAGGTTGTAAGTGCGAATCGCTGCAGTGTGATGGATTTTGAATTTAAATGGAACGCTCGTCTCTTCATATCCATCGGTATTGATAAGCCAAGAGTGATAAGAGTTGCCGAGAGACGTTGAGGTAGTTGAGGTAAGGTTTCAGAGAGTTACTATCCCCTATTCAGAAGGGCTTAAGGTCGTCTGAAGCATTCATAAATGCAGCCCATATATATATACACAAGCTCCATGTACTACGTACGTATATCCCCCTATGTACAAGAATACATATAGATACGTGCACGCATTAGCAAGGACCATACGACACATAATGACAGTCACATATGTACAGTGCAGGATAGCATGGGACATTTAACCATAGAATCTATTTGCCACTGAATAATTAAAGTCTTTTCATGGATTCAAACACGTGGGGACAAACTTCTAGCGATTATGCTCACGTCGCTAGGACGAAAGGATATGTAGAGATGCTGGAGGATGTTGAAGCGTCGATGATAAATCGATATATATATATAAATAAGGGTAGCAAAGGTTCCTAAGGTGGTATAACCAAGGGTTGATTGGCTTGACCATGGTATGGATATTTTATACGAAGAGTGGAAACTCGATTTGAATTTACCTCGTGAATCGTAGCATTGACGCAAGGTGCTTTTGGAAAAGTTGGCTCGTCACCTATGACGAGCTTCGACAATAGAAATGTGTTAGCGCGAGTTAAAAAGGGACGATCGATATATTAATTTAAAAAAAACTTCGTAAAGGCTTTTGGAGGAATATTTAAACAAGGTTTGAGATAATTTAATGGGTCTGACGTGGTTAGCGAAATTTGGATGATTTTTCGTGATTCCTAAGGGTGAGAAAATTGACTTACGTATTCTGTTAGAATTTTAACTGATCCCAAATTAAAGTTCGAAAATTAAAAGACGAAAGGAGAGGCTGAAGGATGTTGAAGTGTCGATGATATATCGATATATATATAAATAAGGGTAGCAAAGGTTCCTAAGGTGGTATAACCAAGGGTTGATTGGCTTGACCATGGTATGGATATTTTATACGAAGAGTGGAAACTCGATTTGAATTTACCTCGAGAATCGTAGCATCGACGCAAGGTGCTTTCGGAAGACTTGGCTCATCACCTATGGCGAGTTTCGACAATAGAAATGTGTTAGCGCGAGTTAAAAAGGGACGATCGATATATTAATTCAAAAAAAACTTCGTAAAGGCTTTTGGAGGGATATTTAAACAAGGTTTGAGATAATTTAATGGGTCTGACGTGGTTAGCGAAATTTGGATGATTTTTCGTGATTCCTAAGGGTGAGAAAATTGACTTACGTATTCTGTTAGAATTTTAACTTACCCCAAATTAAAGTTCAGTAATCCCACAAGCCAATTACGGTCCGTCGGGTCGATCGACCCGAGTTTTAATCCTTAAAGTTAACACGCGAGCAACCATGGCGGAAAAAGCTCAGTGTTTTCAAAGTACGCTAGCACGTAGAAGAAAGCTCAGCTTTAAAGGACCGCTGGACCCGTGCCATCGCGAAGTTAAATATGACATTTGGCTGTGGTGCAGGACCAGCACGTACGTCCACGACACGAGTGGGCGTCCTTCGACCAAACTGGTGGGTGGTTTCGTGGGGTGGCGGGGGGTGCCTTTGAGTAAGGGGGGTGGAAACGAAGCGGATGGCCGGAACTAACGGGTGCGGATCAAGGCTCCAGGATGTTGCAAGAAATTGCAATGTGGTCGGAGCAGCATGAACACGTCCCCCAGGTCGTGGGCGTTGCCTGGAGGGAGCTTGCGATTTGCCCACTGTCTAATTCTTTAGGCGTAATGAATTTTCGAGCGGAACATATAACGAGCGACCTGGCATCCTCGACACCCTCGCCACACGGATTTTCTTGGCACGATTTTGCTACATTTATTGTTCCAATTGGGTTTTTTTTTTCATATCTGTCTCTCTGTCTCCATAGAATTATTTTCTTCCTCGTACTCGTGGTTTTTGTTCTCTTTTACTTTGACAATTTAGGTTTTGTATTTTACTGGATTTTCATAGTATTCTGGATACTGTCTATCTTTTTTTTTTTTCTATTATATTTAGACGCGAATGGAGTTTTGGTATTGTTCTGTTGATATAAGCGACTGGACCATTTCTGCGACAAGTAATGATAACATTCGATAAAGTCTGGTTGGGTAAGATGAAAATGAGATAATATTTATTGTAGACTTTTTTTTATCTAAGATCCAATACTATCCAAATGGTACAGGCTTATTAAACACGGACTAGCTTCCTAGTCGTGGTACTTTGTAGAATTTTGTACCTGGGGGAGAACACGGAGATTATTGGAAAATAATAAAAATATCCTAGCCGTAGCGCGTATAAAAAAAAGTTCTGCTTGGTTAACCTCGACGAAGAGCAGATATCATCGTGATCTGCTTATACGAGATAAGTGAGAAAAATGGCATCTCTGGCGGTAGCTGATACGGTCCATTAGGGAGTCTCAAATTATGTGCATACATACATATAACCACTTAATAGAAGAAGTCTCGATCGATACTTCTTTATCGTTCTTTATTTAATCAATTTATTTAGCTTTTAGTTTTTTCTTTTTTTTTTCAATAATTCATATCCATCAGTATGTCTGGTTCTATTTTGAAATTTCAACTGAATCCACTTTATCCAGCATCACTACTCATTTATCCCAGACATATATTTTTACACAAAGAACTATTACTTAAATATATATTGTATATATATATAATTTTAATATATCAAGTGAATTATATAATAGTGACAATAAACATGATCCTAAAATAACATGATACAGTAATGAAGTAACATACGACCACCATATACGTCATGGTCCATTGAGTAAATGATACCTGTAAATCCATGATGACAATTGGAATTTGGTAATACCTACACCTGAAATTCGAAACATTTTCAATTATATGCATTACAGCAAAATTCTGATATATCACGTAAATGATTGTCGGCTTGAATTCAACTCCATGGAATTATTCTTTTTTTTTTTTAAAATAACGTAAAACGTGAAAGCACTACTCGGAAACGATAAATTTTTCTTTTTCAGGGATTACGTATACACGTAAACTCCATGATAATTTTTTCAAATTACGTTCTTATCCTTTTATATATATTATAGAAAAATTCTACAATATTGTATTGATAATTTATCGCTACTGTCGTATCAGGAGGTTGAAATGAAGTAACGTAAGATAACATCTTAGTTCGACTAAAATATTCATGTAACTGCATTCGCGCATCTCGATGTTTCATATTTTACCGCATTTTTCATAGTGCTCTTATTGTTCCTCCCATAAAGAACGCAATCATCGCTAGAGATGCGGCTTTATGTCTAAACAACCATAACATCTTAGGAATCATCCGAGATGCTGTTACGATGCATTTAAACGTCGCTTCCGACTCGGACTATAACTTGTACAAGTATACAAAGTTTTCACTCAGCCTCGTATCCGTCCGTAAAGTTCAAGTCAGTAATTCGAATGAACTATGACCCTTGCTATTAACTATGAGAGGTGACCTCGAGGTGACACGAATAACCGTACGATTATTACCTTACGAACCCCATAAATCTATAAAGATTTATCAAGCATATAGTTTAAAAATAAATAAATTTTTTAAAATGTAAATAAAAAGCCAAATTAAGGTAAACAAATAAAATTTTACATGACAAAATTCAAATTTAACACTTGACCACCCGAGGGTATCCACCGATTCATTTTTCACAGTGACGTCAAATGCACTGAAAAAAAAAGTAAACAGAAAATACATGTGATAGAAAATAATGGTAAAAAAAAAGCAGGAGCAAGAGAGATTATTCGCGTCGTGCCACCTCGTTATGCCTATGAATGTTTAGAATTAACGTTAAAGAAAATCATAAAATAAAATTGGATTCCCCATACAGTATATTAACTCTGACCTCTCTCCGACTCCCCTCTCTCAATCTCATTATTTCTCTCCCATCCTTCGAAGGTCTCTCCCGACCCTCGATAGGTCTGGCAAATGAAGTTACAGTGGAGACTATTTTTTCCCTATTTGACACTCCTTCCAGAATCCACGTGAACGATCGCTTCGATTTGGTCGCAAATCGCGACTGGGATTGTAATTTTTTCTTCACAGGGTTGGCATCGAACCTACTACAGACACACGGTGCCTTATCTCAGGATGCAAAAAGCTTGGGATCTTCTCCGTGTGAGCCATGGAAGGAACGAGAACGTTCGAGAAGCATCCAGAGCCCTTTTCGTCTAACCCACGATAAATCGTACACGTTAGCCATGTTAAATTGAAAAACGTAAAATATGACAGTCATCCATACCTCACGTATAAGCTTTCCCTTTGCGTTGGCTACACTGCACCGTTCATGATTTAGAGCTTTCGAAAATTTCTCGATAGCCACGTATACTGTACATACATGCAGGGCCCCCGTAGTCATAGGTACGTACCTGGTATACCTGATAGAAGAAATATTACTTATAAGGTATAACAGGTAGACACGTATTACGCAACCCAGTGAAATATATATACGTTCACGACATAGATCATTGATCTTTGTACAAGAAAGGATCGTGGGATAAAAATATATAAAAAATTATCTACATTCTCATATATACAATTGCTCGTTTTTTTGATCACAACGAAAAGCTCTTTCTCACGTTTTCATTCGTTTCATTTGACAGCCGGCAGATGTCGCTGCGAACCATTTAACGAGCTTGATGCGGATAGCCCGTTGCGAATTCTCAATTACGCCAAGCAAACTAAAACGTTTACTGTGGCATGTAGTGGGTGAACTGTGCATATACCAGTCTGGATAAACAGGCGTATATCTGTATATAGATTGTATATAACACCAAGGACCATTCTACTCAAAGCTATTTCACCGCTGTTGTCGTCATAGGAAGAAACGAGCGGGAATGTATATATGTATATATCGATGTTGATTTTCGCGTAAATGAACGCAGAAGAAGAAGCTTAATGAAATTTATGCTCGGATTATAACCTAATATCGTGCATAGTAAATAAGACAATTTTTTTCGAATGGATAGCGACGACCCTCAAGCAAAAGTGTCCTGCTACTTTCAGACGGTCGAAAGGGACGAAGGACCGTTGAATGTAATACAATAGCATTTGCCAGGACCGTCTCTTGTAAATTGAAAATATCCCACGACGTGTGGTCGTCGTAACGAATTTGCACTGGCGACAACAGGCAGTCCAGGTCGTTCAATGAAAATTGTATAAATTCAAAGCATAGGACGACACAACCGAGTAACGTAGACGAAATAAAAAATATTTTTATTGAAATTTAAAATTGAAATCTTAAAATACATATATACACAATTACGTATATCAGTATTGACATTTACAGCTAAAAGCTTTACAAAAAAATTCCCACGGACGAATTAGCTTTGACGCGATTTCATAAGCATCCCCTTTATGTCCATTGTGGCTTCGGGTACAGCTTGTGGATACTTTCTTTCTTTTAAGCCGGATACCCAATGCAACTCGCCTCGTTAACTCAAGCGACAAAGACAGGGCGTCATAGGCGTGGCGCGTTGGCTGCTGACGTAATTATTGATTTTGGAGACAGCCGCGTGTCTCTCTGCTACGTACCGGGGGGGGGGGGGGGGGGCAGTAGGAAGACACAGACTGAGAATAAGGTGGTCGGTGGTAGGGGCGGGGAGGTAGAGAGAATGAAAACCTTAAAGGCATATTTAGAAAATAAAAAAGCGAAAAAAAAAATTAATATGCTTCTTGAATCTCTATATGATGGCAAATCAAAAAATTTCGATTCGGTTCCTTTCGTATCCGATAGAACGTTCAAAGGAGAAAAATTAAGTATTTGGCCCTGAATCGCATTGGAATCCATGTATCGGAATAACGTGGACAAATAGACGGTTTCAATGGGCACCCGAAATTATGTCCCTTCGACCATAACTATTTGAACCGAGCGTAATCCGCTAATATGGTCTTCTTTTTTATGCCCCGAGCTTTTTTGGAGAACAGGGTAATTACGGGGACTGTCACCGACAGCCCGGACTTCTTATATACTCCCGGGACATTCGGTTTGTTTAATTTTTTTTTCTTATCGATTCTCATCTAAATTGTATGTACCTAACCTAACCTTTTGTAATCTGGTACGTATTTTCACTTTTGTCAATACTTAGGCATGTATATCTATATATGGCAGCTTTTACTATGCCTGGTCGTACGAGGCACTCGCGAATTTGGAAAATTAACGTAGAAGGCAAAAGCTTCGTTTTACTGGAGTGACAGGCGACAATGTAATTTACGATATGGATGAAACAAGAAACAGGGGTGGAAAATCGGGAATCTCGTGTATCGGTTTCGATGCGTAATAACCGCCGTATGGATTATCGTATTGAACTGTGGGATTCGTTGACGTGGGTATATAGAGTAGCTACTTGTGCGGTCAGATATAAAAAATTCTATGAATAGAAATGAAAAAAAATATAGGGTCGCTAAGACGCGGTTAGGACCCTCCGAAAGTCGCTCCGCGACACAATCCACGAGGCGAAGTCACTTCATCACGAAAAAAAAAAATAAGGTTGCGCCCGAAGAAACAATTCAATCAAAAGTTCGTGCCTGTAATGTAAATTCGCCCTTATGCTTTTGGGTTCGGTTAGGGTAGACTGTATAGTTTTTCTTCTTCTCTTTGTTATGTCTCGCTCCTTATCTATCTTGCTTTTATATCATGGCTTATATATATTTTTTTTTTCTTCTCATTCTCAGTCGCTTCTTTACCTTTTATCTCGTCTTCTTCTTCAGCAACGTGCTCGACTTCCTTTGGTATTCTCCGAGCGTACCAACCTGCGCGCTGTATAAACTCGTTACAGGGATACCACTTGTCATTTGCATGAGTATAGCGATAAGCGAAAACAGGACAACTTGCACGGATTTGAAAAAAGGCAACTGAAGATAAAAGGTAAGGATGAATCTGTTGTAGGGAAATAAAGATAGAATGGAATACCGGGTTCTCTGTCGGTAAATGCTTGACGGGAATGTGGTATTGGTCGCTACAGTGAAAATAAAGAAAAACGTAACCTGGCATAGCGCACGCGATAAATCCGTTACGTAAGTTCTTGGAGATTCGGAGAAATTACTTCGCCAGCTAAGAGATACCCGTATGGGAATTATCCCGGACCCAGTATTTTTCAATAATTTCAAATTGATGAAAAAAAAAAATTTCAGCGAAACTATCTCGAAAGTACCAACTTGTATTTTTGTTACGTAATCGAACGGTAATTTTTGAGACGAATCGAATTGATTTTATATCATAAAAATGCATACCCTCTATAACGTGCATTAAAGGCAATTCCCATAAAATTTACGCGATGAGCATTAAAGCCAATTAGTGGTCTTTCTGTATAGGTAGAAATAAAAAAAACAGGTTGTTCAACGTAAAAGATAAAAAATATATATAAAGTGCTCCATTACCAGAATTTAATCGCGAAATGAAAAGGAACTGATCAAAATTGGAAATAGTGGACACTGTGTCGTACGGTAAAACGGTATAGCGGGTGGTCCAATTGAAAATAGTCACGGGGTACTAGTCGAGTACTTCGCTTACGAATAGTTTTAGTTCCATCGCTATATATAGGTATAGTTAATATATGGACTCCATGGTAGAATTTGGTAAAAAATTCTGTCCTAGTATCCAAGTTCGTTAATCATCAACATGGACAGCGACGTGATTTCCTGAAAAAAAAAAAAAGCTCTAGAGGAGCTGCACGTCGATTTGTGTCTCTCGTTAAAATTATTTTGCGGATTGTTTCCGCGGTTGAGTGACGGTCGAGTCCACGTACCCGAAAAAGAAAAAAAAATCAATGACACTGCAGTTCACAGATACGATGACGCATGGGTATACTGTATGCTGTATAGAAAAAAAAGTGCACACAGGGTGCATTCGGAACTGCAACGTAGTTACGAAATGTATTAACAAAGACTCCAAGAATCTTCCACCCCTGCAATTTGCGTCTACGACGTACCTGCACGCGAGGGAAGCGTGTAGCCGTATCACGTGATCAGGCTGGATAAGGGTTGAGGAGTGATACGTATGAAGGATCGAGGGGTGATACATACGTGTACCGAGACGGTTCGTGTTAATGATCCCAATTACATAATTTCTACCTTCGTTCATGATCGTAAATGTCATTGGAGCAAAATGTGATTGCTTTGTGCACTATTTTGGAGGATTTTATTTAATATAGGGTAAATGCATTGTAAGAACGAGGGGGGTGTTTTTACTCGAGCTAGTCACACCCGTCGATACGAAGGGTGTCGTAGACTAATTTTTGATTAATGAAAATGAAAAAAAAAAAAAAAAAAAATTGCACCACATACTTGCTACTGTATAGTTATAAAATTATTGTAAGAACGTAATTTGAGAAAATTATTAGAACAATAAGGTAAACAATTGCACTATGCTCTCGTATGCATTGACGTGAGCCTTTACTGGGTGTCGTATAAAGGAAAAATTGGTTGAGGGTAGAGAAAATAAAAGAGGCTGAAGGTATGAAAGAATTTTAGAAAGTACAGAGGGATAAAAGGGGGTGCTGAGAAGTTATCGAACTTCAGGGCGAAATTGAGACTCTACTGGCAACTTCAAGTTGCTCCGAGTAATTGCGGTAATTTCGAGCATTGCCGACGTAGACGTCATTGATGAAATCGTTAGTGCGTAGACGGATATGTATTACAGGTTGGTACGAGCTGTAGTAACGATCGTAATTAAACAGTCGTTTTGGCCAAGAGGAAAATTAAAAGAAGTCAAGAGAAGCGGGGAACAAAAGTAATGAAAGGAAAAAAATTTTACCACTGGAAAAAATACACTGGACGAATTGTACCGATCGCAGGTAAATATTTTCGTCGAATTTAATCGGTCGTCTTGGAAATAATGGATCGATTGGAATTGTATTGCCAACTGTTAAAGAAAATAAACCCAATAAGACGTTTCTGAATTAAATTCCCTATGTTTACGTTGAAATCAATTTTTTCATTATTATTATTTGTTGATTATTTTATTACTAAGAATTGTTGATAAATGTTTCACCATGAATGACAGTGCTGTGAACACAGAAAAAAAAGAAAATGTAGTTGGCAGGGGGATAAACATTTTTTAAAATAAAGAAACAAATTTTTGTATAAGAGTGTTCTCGGGGTAGTGACGTTGATGAACACGTGTGTGAATATCGCATAAAACAATTCGCCATGTTTGACCGCTAGATGGAGACAGAGATGAAATGGCGAAAGAGGATAGTAAGCATCAAAGTGGTCCAGCACTATCGTGAAGCTGTGGGACAAATTGAATTAATTACTCGGTCGAAATATTCGACGAATCTGAAATTTGACGTCAATAGCGAAAATCGAATGTACCGCGTAACGTCGGTGATATAATATTTGAAAAAAAAAATGACAAATTCAAAGTATAAAACTAATACACGATTAAGAAAACATTTCTGAGTTTTCTATTACTCGTAAAGATAAATCATGAACAATTTTATATTCCTCGTATGATTATATTGCCTGCGCATGCGATAAATGGGAAATTCATTTTTCTCCATTCCGTTCCTTTCCTCAAAACGATTGTCAAAATAAAGAACCGAGAGGGGCTCGCGGTAACGAGGCTGAATTTTTCGGGGGAAATATTTTCAAAGCGGAAATGACGATGAAAGCGGAGTTCATTACGCAGGGAACGGAAACGAAGTATTGCGCCGTAGCGCGAATTTATTCACGTCGGAGGATTTTATTAATGCTGTCACGACGCGGTGCGATGACGATGAATAACGATAGTGGTAATTAGTTAGGAAAAATGACACCAGGGGGAAGGTAGTGAAAAAAAGAAATTTCGTCCGTTCCCTTGAAACAAGATCGACCCAGCGGATATAAAGGCCATCGAGAACAGTAGTGACAAAGAAGTCTTCAAGTTCCTTTGTCTTTTTTAAATTCTGATTGAAAAATCACAGGGCTATAGCCCGTACCATTCATTTGCGTGTATAAAAATAAAAAAACAAGTAATACCAAAAAAGGTCAAGAATCCTATGTCGTGAACCAGTGACGTCATCGCGGATTGAGATACGTTCCCGTGACGCAGTTGGAGTTGAGATAAGCCACGTAACCGTTCACGAGGTTTCCTAGTTTTCCACGGCCATTTGAAAACGCAGCTTGAACTACATTGAAAGAGGAGAGAAAAGAAAATTTAAAAAAAATTGCAGCGGGTAGAATTTGGTTCCAAAGAGGTTGGAGGAGACAAGGGCAGTTTATATGGTGCGACCATACTAGGAAATGAAACGAGTACGTAAGAAGTAAAATCGTACGAGAACTTTGAGAGATGAGAGAGAGAGAGAGAGAGAGAAAGAGAAGGAGGTACCTATTTTTTAAATACTCGTCGGCACAACTCGGAACTGCTCGGAGCTCCGAACTCCAGATGAGAAGGAAACTCAGGGGTTCCGACTTTGGGACAAAGGAATAAAATTGCCATAAAATTCGTAAAGGCGGAGGTACCAGAGTTGAATTTTTTTTCACTTGGAGATTCAACCCTCTTAGAAAATACGAAAGAAACTCTACGAGAACAATGAAACGCGAAGGGGAACAATCCGAAAGCGAAGAGCGTATTAAATCCTTTCTTGTATTAATTACTTGATTTCACGGAATACGTATAATAAATTCACGGTCAGAGCGAGACGGTCGATTCCAAAGATATTTTTGAGATACTTACGTCACCTGTTATTTACTTTACTCGTATTTAATAATATACCTATACTGTACGTAGGTGGCGCTCTGGTCATTGTTCCTTTAAAAGAAATAAAAATGATATCAGCCAAAGCAAGAAACGAGACACCCTTAAACTCTCACGGTTGGCAATACGTTTTCCCTTGACGTCGAGACGGCAGGAAAGAGAGAGAAAAAATAGCCGACCATTCGCTCCGAGAAAACAAAACGAAAAACCGCACGAAAAACAGACCGCTTACTTGCGCGGCTCGCGCCACCCGTGCCGCTTCCGCCCCTCGTGGAAGAAAGTGGAACGAATATGGCGAAGAAAAAAAAACACTCTGGGCACACTCGTTTTTTTCACCTACCCACTGTCTCACTGTCGCTTGATGGGAAATCGTATTTCTACGAATATTACGTATACGTATAGTACGTTACAAGACACTTCCTCGAAGAAGTTATAGATACATATATAATATATAACGAAAGCTCAACTTACGCACGAACACTTCCGTCTTGCTCCGGGAAGCACAATGCTTATTGTAATACTTGAATGGCAAACTTGCAGACAGCGAAGCTTCGACGTTTAATTGGTAGGAGACTCTTTGCCGTGATTATGTAACTTGCTCGGTAGCTGAGCAAAATTAAACAAAATTTTCATACGGGCCAGATACCACGTGGGGGAAATTAAACAGAGCTTTAACGGGTACTACGAAGCTTTTCAAGAATTTCGAGTGAGATCCGAATTGAAATTGTTTACAGGAAGGAATTTTATACTTTTTTTCTTCTCACTTAAAAAAAAAACTTTTTTTACACTTTTCGTAATTCCTCTCTCGCGATATGATTGTTCTCGACTTTTATCTCACGCTTTCGTTAAATGGGATACGGGGCTGACAAAAAAATGTCATTTAACCACGCGCTGTATGCATTCCCACGCGTTGCAATTTCACGTGAGACCATGTCAGTACGTGTGTGTATGGATGCTTTCTCGGCGACTCGAAATCAATTTCGCCCGTACAACCAATGGCGATAAGTTCGTTTCTTGTGAATTAGATGACGCCGGAGGCGCCAGGATGGAACTTTGGCAAGAGTTCGTGAGAGCATGCAGGCTTAATATGAGAATGGCGATGACTGTGAGAAAGAGAAGGAAGCGAGGGTGGGTGGTGATAACGAAAGTGAAAAAGGATAGAAACGTTAGGGAACGAGAAAGAGAGAGAAGGTAAAAGTTAAAAAAAGGGATAGGAAGGACTTTAACTGCAGCGACGAAATATCTCGAATTTTTTTTTTCATTTCGAAAATTTAACCCGAGGGCCTAGCTGGTCCTCATCTGCCTCTGGGATTCCTTTTGTGCGCTATTTTAAACGAATATTTCTTTGATTTGAAAACCAAGGCTAGACTCAGTCCCCCCCCTTTTTTTTTACGCTCTTTTAATATCGCTACCTTTTAATCTCGCAAGCTCATGCGAAATATTTTTGCATACCGCCCTCTTTATTTTGCACACAGTCTACGTCACTCTCTACCTTGCTCTTATACGTATGACACGTACCCAGACAGCACACTACATTGACAATATTTCTGCAAGTACTGAAAATAAAGAATGTCGCCAGCCAGGGTTCTTCATCTTGGAGAAGAAGAAAAAAACGCACCCTTATTTCTCAGTTTTTTTTTTCCGTCAAGATACATTCAGGTTGTATAAGATTCACCCCATTGGTACTCCGGGGTAAAAGATGAAACCGACACATACATATATGTATACCTAGGACGATAAAGGATCTAAGAGGGTAGCTAAAAGACTAAAGAAACACCACCTGAACCACTCTCAACCACTTTTACGTTAAATAATAAAAAAGAAGAATAATTCTCCTGTTAAATCCTAATAAATAATCCAGACCAATGTCAAGCTATCGCTGTATCGGTTTCTGTTAATAATTCGTATACAAAAAATTATACTGTAATTTTGAAAAATAGTATCGTGTGTAATATTCTGATCAAAAAATAAATCTATTTTGATTTTCTTATTTTTACAAAAAAAAAAATTAATTTTAAAAATTCCTAAAATTTGTCATTTTTTCGTATACTGTATTCTCGTTATGTTTCTATACAGAGCTATTCAGTAGAAACGTACCACTTGAAGTTAGCGCGGCCATTTGAGTCTTATGTCAAAACCATGTTCAGGCGGTGCGTTTGGGCTGAATCACCCGGTATACGTATCTTTCCCAGTTGACCAACATCGCGTCTATATGCTGACTCAATTTATTCGAACCTTGGAAAATTCGCCAGCGTGTTTTTAGTTAGCAAAAAAAATCTGAACTATCAGGTCGAATTATTATACTGGGTGTTTGTTTCTCTACGGACAAAAACGGAGGCGTAACTTCCTGTCTGCTGGTCGTGGATGCCGCCTGCCGGCAGCTTGGAAAATGAAGGAAATCCCGTAAAACGGGCAATGGTACAAAGTGTAGGGCGTGTTTTCACACCGACCCCCGAGATGCTCATTGTCGAATACGTCGCTCCGTGCTTTACGTGAATCGCACAGCTATAGGTGCCTCAAACGATTTACGTGAAAATGTCCGTTCAACGGGAAAAGAACCAGGAAGCTGCACCGTGCATCAAGCCTGTTCAACCCTCGTTGCCTGTAATATTCTCGACCACTAAATACTCGAATGACGGATCTCTAACCCCATTCTCGCCCCTCCTTCATCCCTTCTATTTTTTTTCGCCTACTTTTTTTCCACCGTCATTTTTTATTTCTCTCCTTTTCTTCATACCCCTTATACTTTACGCTTTTTTTTTGTCTCCACTTTTATTCCGAATTACACCTCTACCACAAGATACTAACCTTTCCCGGCTTCCTAGACAAGAGCGCAGCTGCCTTGACTTCCTGTAGCTCTCTGTGATTAGACCGAAAATTTTCAAAAATTTCATTATCACTTTCTATATGCGACTTTCCCACTATTACACACGAAACCAAATTTCAGGAATTCAATGCCCAAATTTTTATAGTAGTGAACAACTGATAAGCCAATGTAGAAATGGGAATTTTATATTTTTTAATTTTGTTGTCTCTATTATTCTATTTCTTGAATTACAAAAATTACCCATAAAGCACACGCGCCACGTCGAAGATTCGCGATGGGCTTTTTCTTTCGTAAGTAGAGAAAGAAAACTTTAGTCAGACAACATGTCGCGAGCTCCGCTGTTCCCAACTCGTCATTAACTAACAAGTTGCGTGTTTCTCGTTTCCCTTAACTTGCTTTTTCTTTTGTTCCCGCTGGAACGAGGACTGCGGGAAGTGCAGAGAAAAAAAATGTTAAAACTTCAGCAAGTAATATAAGATAACGACGAGTCCGCGTGGTCAGACTCGATTTATTTCAAAAGTTCCCGCCGTGTAGTAAGAGATGAGTTCCATCGGTAGAGTCGGTATCCAAAGGGGTAGTAAGCACAAGGGTGCACCAGTGGGAAGACCAGCAACTATTCTGAGGTCAGCTGCAACTTACGACATCGAACAGAGAAACTTTGAGATGAATTGTTCTCACGGTATTTCAACCAGCTTTAACGTCTACCAAACATCCCCTTTACAACCTTCGTACACGTTCCCTGGTGGTCATTGATCCCCCCATTTTCTTCTGGCTAATAAGAAAAAAAAGAGAGGGTAACACGAAAAGCAATAAAAAAAAATCATAGCAAACTTCAGATAAAAAAAATCGCCAAAAAATTATTTTTATTTTTTCGCA
Source organism: Cephus spinipes (assembly GCA_963971525.1). NCBI lineage: Eukaryota > Metazoa > Arthropoda > Insecta > Hymenoptera > Cephidae > Cephus > Cephus spinipes. Next base: position 31,102,239 of record OZ020572.1, on the reverse strand, counting down.
TACTTTTGGACCGCCGTACATAAATTTCGATTTTGACTTTTTGAAAATTTTTATGAATTTTAACATCACAATTTCATCTTTTTTTCAGCATCTTATACCGAAACCAGTCCATTATTGCTCGATTAATCGGTACAACCCCATGCTCTAGTTCTTGCTACGGTCGTCGTACATAAATTTCGATTTCGGCTTTTTGAAAATTTTTATTAATTTTAACATCACAATTTCATATTTTTTTTCGCTTTTCATACCGAAACCAGTCCATTATTGCTCGATTAATCGATACAACCCCATGCTCTAGTTTTATCTACGCTTACCCTCTTCGTTCCGATTCAACGAATCGTTAATCAAAGGTCGGAGCGAAAGAACCAATTGGCGCGTCGAGGTTTGGTCATTTTTTACAAGCCACCCAGAATATCGTGGCAATCGCTCAACAACATGTCGATTTCGCTGCAGGCCGTTTTGAGAAATAAATTCGTAATGATCGACCATCCATCAATTTGAACGTAGGGAACAATAGATACCTACGTCACGTTCGATAAACATCATCTTCGATAAACGTTTCCGTTCGGTATGCTCGGAATAAATGAATTCACATTATGGGCCAAGTTCCATAGGGAATTATTTGAAAATTTTTCTACGCATATACACGTATAATTGACCATAACAATTTTCCTCGATCTCCGTTACATCTCACATATAGTAAACCCGCTCGTACCAAGGTAAACATCCGCGAAATTGGTTGCGTCCCGAGGAAATTGTACAGACCATTAAGGTCGCGATACAGGTATACCGTGGATGCTCCTGAAGAAAATTTACATAGTAGAAAACACCACGGAAAGTAAAAGCAATGGAATGATTACGTAACGTAAGAAAAATTTTCTTAAATTTCATTATCGACTAAACCATACGATACAAGAAGCTTCCTAAACTATATAAAATACATAGAAGCAGTAAATACCGAATTTGCTTAGAAATGTATCCGGATCCAGAATGACTTCGGTGCTCTAACTTTATATATTTTTAGATTTTTAAAAATTTGAAGATTTTTGATATTTTGATAAAAGGGAGTGAAGATAGTTTTTGGGTGGGTTTAGGTAATTAAAAAAAATTTATTATAAATATTACAAAGCAATAACACTTTATGACTTTTGAAAATCCATACAAATACGTATTTCCAAACCGGGGTAGCGATGTCAGGGGTCAGAATGACTCCTGTACTCCTTTATCAGCCACCTTTTAAGTCACAGAGAAGGCAGATAAGAGATGTAAGTTCGAGAAGATGATAGAGGGTGGAAGATGCAAAGATTCCGAAGTTCGTAATAAAAGAAAGGACAAAAGTGAAGTATAATAGACTAAGACAAGAGTAAAGAGGGATAAAAGAGAGGGACAGACGAGAGGGTCAAAAAGTAAAATGAAGAAAAAAAATATAAACCAAAAATGCTAAGGCACTTTTATATGTTTCAAAGTCATAGACGTTGCTTACATAATACTTGGGGATGTTTTTATTTGTATTCAAGTTTTCAAGTTCGACTTTATTTAATCGGACAACAGACCCTTCAGCCACCGACATTAACGGACTATAGGCGTCTTCAGATATTCCGAAGATTCGTCTGCCACCCATTGTTACACGCAACTTCGACTTGTAACGTTTCACGGTGAAAAGCTCCGAGGAGATTCGATCCCTTGGTCTTTTTTTTCTATTCCACCCTCTTCGTACTATTGCCTGTACTTACAGCCCACCCTTTACTCATTGCAATGAATCGACGCTAAATCCTCGGGAGAATCCTCGGCACCCCTTGAAATCCCGAATTTTCTTCCTTTCTTTCAACCACCACACGTATAGACGCACTCTAGTATATATATATGTATATACACTGTAGTAATACTGCATCCATAAGCTCATTGCGCAAGCTCAGTCAGTCCCTGCTTTCAATTCGAACCGAAGCTTCAGAGCCAGCAACAAGGGATACCCTGTCAAGTAATTCTCCTCCTTCTTTGTCCTCCGTTCATCCCTTACGGCGGAGACAGCATCAGCGAGGGTGACTTATATAGATAGGTTCGTGTATACAAAAATAAAGATTGTTAGAGTCCGGGGTAGCTACGACTTTACCACGCAAATTCCAAATACAATTTGCACGGGTACTTGGGATATAATTGAACGGAAAGCAGAGATTCTCATAAAAATGAAATCTCTCAATCGCTCGTTACAGCCGACATTTTTGTAACGAGGAAGGGCTGTGGTGGCACGGATGATTCAAGAAGGTGAAGTAAAAGGGGTGAAGGAGGATTCCAATTTAAATATCTTTTTTAAATTTTCAAACCCCTGCATAATACATACGTATACTCCTATATATATATATTGCTTATCGCACAATGTCTTAATTGCCCATCGACTCGAATAACGTTTCTGTAAATCGACGTTAAAAAAATTCCTAGTAAGCAAGCCGGACGCTTTTCTGGGGTATTTTCATGCTTTTTACCCGCTGTGTCGCACTGGAGTGGTACCCCGAAAAGTGGATAGCGGGTCGTTCCGGTAGGCAGAGAGAGGTCAAAATGGGGAGTGAGCCAGAGAGAGAGACAGAGGGGAAAAATGTGAAAGAGAAAAAGAGCTGCCCAAAGAGACGTAAAAATCACATCCAATTTCCGGAGAAAACGCTCGTCCGTAACTCTGGACGGATAATCGCGTCGACGCAGAGGTCAGTTTTCGAGGGGTGCCGGAGCGAAAGGGTTGTTCGCAGGCACAGGTGGATTTGTACGATTGATATCGTATATTTCATGCATGCATACAGATTATACGTTTACAGTATATCGTACGTACTACAGTATATGCCGTAGTCTATAGTGTAGTACATGCATACGTATTATACCAACATACCATATATGAATGTTGCTCATAGCTATACTTCTTCGCGCTAACTTCAATCGACGCTCTGGCTAGGGGGGATACGTTAGCTGTCACTCGTTCCACAACGAAGGAAGAATGATCGTTTTTTAATCAATTTTAAAAACCAATTACACACTCGTTAGGACCCTCCGGGGAAATGGATGGGTCGCGATGCCAACGTTAAAGCTCTCATCCCGTTTTACCCTAAAAAGCTCTCGGATGATTACGGAGTAAATATTTGCATAATTCGTACTTTCCCTCAACATCGTCGACTAGCCACGAACGTGTTTCGCCCTTTTAAAGTTTTCCCACGTTTCTTTTTTCTCTCGATTTCAAGAAAAACGATACCGTCGTATACGCCGCTCTCGTTTTTATGTACAATTTCGAGAATTTTTTTTTTTCGCAATATAACGAATTTAAAATTTTCCGTTTTTTTATCATTTACTTTATTTTTTGAATTCACCAAAATCGCTTCGATGCATTATACAGAATCGAGAGCGTCGAATAGTATTGGTTGCAAGCTCTGTGACGCTTTTAATTGAAATTTTATACGATGCTTGAAAAGCTCGCTTGTCAAATATCATATTGCACTTTCGTGCGTGTGCTTAAATTGATTTTACATGCATATACCATTACGCATCCTTTGCCGTTATTGCCACGTAATTCGTACTTGGCCAACTTGTCCGTCATTCGTGCAATAAATTTTATCCGCAACCCATTCGTGCCTCTAATGAAGATTAAAGAAATTTGTAATGTCTCGAAAGCTTCGCAGAGATCGAACGCTTTTACGCCGAGACAAGCATCGGCAGCGGCTTCCCTCCTTCGCTTTGTGTATCAAATCCATTAGAGACTTTCGCTCAAGCTTCATCCCTTAGAGCTTAATCGCTCGTAAGCCATCGGCATTGCACGTGTTGTTGGTCGAAAAATCGATGAAGCCTTCCCAGCTGCCACAGACAAGAGCATCGTGGTTCAATGGAAATGCCAATTAATCGTTTTAACTTGAAGCTTTTTGAGAAGGGGAGCTTAATTGATTGAAAAATCGAGATAGCCGCATATACACATATATGTAAATATATCATCGTTGAAATACTATTTTCAAAGTTTCAACGGAAATTTCAAAATTATTTTCACCATTCATTTATCATTCGCGGCGCACGTGCTTTGCGAACTTTCTAAGTACGTTAAATTGATTTAACATTTTTTTTTTATAAAATTCTATACACCCTGCAAACTTTTTCGAGCGATATTCGTTGAAATAAGATTAAAAAATATTTTTCTGTTATACATATCAAACGTATACGTAGATCGATCCAGTCTTTTAAAGGGATCAAAGGATTCACCTCGTTTTCTCAACGTGAACTACACGCTGTATAAAAGCGAAGATAGGCCACGCTTAGGTATGTATTCATTCAGAATCGAGTCCCTTGTAAATTTTTGGCGAATGAATAGTACACAGGCAAATCCTCCTTCGGGTGGAGGTGCTTTCAGCTGGTACCTTGCAAAGTGTAAAGGGATTCCCGATGCTTTCGCTTTTCGCATTCGAAATACAAAATGTAATGGCTTATCCAGCATTGCCTATTTATTTATTAACTTGCCGTCAAAGTCCTTTTTGCATTGGTTAGGTGTATATTGGAATTGCTAATCAACTTTTCTCAACTTTCCCGTCCCTCTCGGGTATGTTTCGCATGTTGGGCACATTGATTTTTCGTTTTTTTTTTGACGTATCAAAATTTTATTTCAAAAAGATCAGGTTAACGTCAAAACGTCACTCGTGAATCCCCATTATGAATGTTCAATTATTCCGTATTAATTCTTATGGACTTTGTGACGTAGTTATCAAAAATATATATATGTTTCATGTAAAGCTTCGGATTTCACTGTAAACGGTACCTACAAATGTAATTCGATCAAAATTCCTTGAACTTCAAACTCGTCCTAATGTACCGAATATATTACACGATGAAATACAAGGATTACGCAGCAACCCTTACAGACTTATATACGGTGGGTATATTGTATTCCCAGTTTATTTAATTATTTTTCTCCGACGTAGCTGAACCAAAGCAAATAAAAAGCCGCTTTTCAACTTGTCATAATTTCGTTAACGTCCTTAAACGAAATAATTTCCAGATGAATTACGAAACGGAAGGAAATCTGAGTTTAACGTAATACATATAAAAAGAAAATCTTCTTTCTCTCTCTCTCTCTCTCTCCAATATTCCATCCGCAGATTTATAATTCAGAGTTTCTCAATTTCTTCGTCTCACGGTAACCGATCGAGCGTACAATAAGGGTATTAAATAAATGTACACAGGGGTGTACGAAAATAACCGATACATAAAAAAATGTGTAAGATTAAAAATCATGACGTCATTATCATTTACCCATGTCGTACAGTCTCCTGCAAAAGTAACAAGATAACGTCACACGGTCATCAAGTGCCCTTTCATATAATTACTTCATTATATATTTCCGACACCCGTTATATGACGATCGTACATATACACCAAGTACTCGTGTATGCTCGCACGCAAACCCAGAACATTTGTTATCTTTTGCCATGAAAAATAAGTCCGTCCAACTGGAGGATAAAAATTTCTCCTAGCTGTTTCCGCGCGCCCAAAGAAGACGTAAGTCAGGATAAGATGGCATTGTCGGGTAATCGTACACATAAAAAAATCCATTGTTCCGTTCCTCGAGAACACTTGAAGCTTCCGCTGTCTCGTTTTTTTCCCCTACTTTTGACCCTCTTCCCCTGCCAATCCGTGCGAATAAATCCTCCCCCCAACCCCAACCAAGAGAATCCACCCCCTCCGATCCATCGCGTCGAGTTCAATCTCTCTGTCCCTCTCCCACTCGTCTCACCTTGGGTCTTTGACATTTTGTTTTTCCCCTATTACTTTCTTTCTCCCTCTACCAATTTTTCCGCCTCGTCCACAGCCCAACAATTATCTTTGATAATGCGCGCTAATAAGAAACGCAATCGGAAAGGGCGCAGCCACCCCTGGGGTCCACTAGGAAGTATTATATATAGGTCTGATAAATAAAAGCAAGGGGAAATTATTTCTACCGAAATTGAAAATTCGTCTTTTAGTTCATGATATCGGCCACGGGGGACAGGAGGCGCCACTTGTTTGAAATAATGGCGCCCGAAGGCCCCGAGATTCCTCTTACCGAATGGACCGTTGATTACAGGACCGTAGTGGAGACACGTCAGTCGGTCGTCGTAATGGCACCCAGAAGCATTTTCCTCGCAGGGACGAAGAGCCGAGGGATCCGAAGGGACGAGTGGTTAATGGGGGATGGGGATGAAAGAAGGGGTGGGAGCAGAATGGGAGTGGGTGGCGGTGGGTGGGTGGTGGATAAGAGAACCTGCTGCGATAATTGAACTACTTCCGGCCAATTATAAAAACCGCTGACTACTGCAGACTCGTTAGTTCACGGACCAGGATGGATACAGTTGAGGGATGCTGGGTCCATCTTCTTGTCTTCGTCTTATGGCTCCCTCTCTGTTTCTATCTCTCTCTCTTCTTTCCTTTCATATAAAATTCATCGTCCACCCCTGTCCCGCTCTTGTAGGGCTCTGATCTTCTTCTCCCCCCCCCCTGTTTTCATCCCCTCTCAACCACTTCTACCCTGATCCTCTGCCGCCTCTGCCCCAACCCAACGAAGTCCCTTCTATTTTGGCATAAAGATATTCCGCCATGAAATTGCTGAACCAATGGGACTGTTTGCTAATCTTAAATGCGATATTCAATTACCAGTTTGCGCAATAGGCGCGGATTCTCCCCTCGTCTCTTGTCGTATTACGCGTTTACCATTTTACGTCCAGTGTGTATACTATCACGGAATTTTATGTAAATCAGACCTATTGGCCTTTTGACGAAAATCTACGGTTCTACGAAGACGGTGATTCGTAGAATCTGCCTTTTTTTTGGACGTCGCGTCGATTTTCTGAAATCCAGAAAATAGCCATCGATCCGGGAAAAAATTTTATTTAATAATTCCCGCGCGTCAAGTAAACGTATGTGGAGCGTACGATATTCGTAGATTAAACGAGACTCGCTACTTTTTATTTGCCAAGTTTCATTTACCTGTCACGTTATAGCGCCGCGACGGTATTACGTTGTATTTTCACATTCGCCACGTCACGCCTTATATAACTCGGCCGCAGTTTTTCCTCGCGTAAATTATCACCTTTTTTTTCGCCAACTTTCCCCACGCTCGCGCAATACCGCGAATTATTCATTCGCTAAAAAGTGGCAGAGCCCTTTTTTTAAAGATTTAAAAAAAACCGCCCACCACCCACCGCTGCTACGTATTTACGATCGATAACAACCCCTAACCCGTCATGAAATATTATTTACAACGACACTTAAGTTGCTTACCTACAATAAGCTACAGTCGCTATCCCCACAATGCATTGCGCGTAAAGACATCAATCCGGCGACACTAGCGCCACGAGTAAAATATCACCTACTTCAGTGTAGTACAGTCAAGTAAGAAAATCCAAAAAAAGACAAATAGCATCAAGTACCAAAGACGCTAAAAATCGAGTGATCGACCCACGATGCTGCGCGATTGAACCTAGCAATTTTAAGCCTTAACTAGACACCACGAAATTTACACGAAATAAAAATACATGCATGTCCGAGAACACAAAAAAATTTTTCGTTTGCAAAAAAAATCGCACGCCCAAAATATGAATATAGGTACAGCATATACTGCATATAGTAATCTACCTGTGACATGTGTTCATATCCTCAGCCAATCCAATCCCTAACTGTAGCATCATGAAAATTAATCATATTCCACTGTGGAGATATACCTAGAACTAAAAAAAAAGTCTAGGAGCAAAATATGCTCCGTGCGCGAACGTTTTTGCATCGGTTTGAATGTACGAGCGAGGGTGGGTTAATTCCCAACAGTAATTCCTTTCTGCCTGCCCCTCTCCTCCCACTTCGTCCCCACTACCCTAATCCAAAATTCCATCTCAATCCAGGTACACATACGCCTGAACGATACCGAGAATTATTCGTCCAGTAAGGCAACGCTGTTTCCCTTCAAACTTTAAGGATTACCGCGTAGCCACGTTAAAACCAGCCAACAGTTGCAACTGCAGCGACGTCGCCATATTTCAATGAGAACCGCGCAGCTGGTCTTACTTAAGCAAAAACCCATGCAAAACCGCGTTTCTCACCTTGGGAAAGCGCCGAAGCACCGTATCTGGCAATTTACGAATATATATATGTATAGACCCAATACACTATGCAATGCAATGGTAGCGGCGAGCATAATCTGCTGCACTTGTCGTTATAGTACAGTCGCCGATATAACAGCAGCAATGGAAATAGTTACAGTGCTAAAACTATATCTAAGAAATTTTACTATACCTATATACATATATGTACGTTTTCAGTTATGCAAAGTGCATACAGTAAATTTCAATATGTAGCACGAAAGGTGTTCCGTATCGAAATGAAAGCAAAGGGCAGAGCAAATTCTATTCCTTCCGCAAGCATCCTTCGCTACAGCGCATATAGGTAAGTAAGTACCACGAAGATGCATTACGACTTCCAGTGTGCATCTGTCTTACGTGTTTTAACGTTAATGCATTCTTCCACTGTACTCGGTGTTTCTGTGGATTCTTCTTTAAGGAATATATTGCCCAAGCATAAATATTTCTTTTGTAAAAATTTCAAGTTTGGTTTTATCGAAATTTCAATTATAAGTAAATAATTGAATTTTACAATTTTGCCGAATTAACTTGATATTTGAAAATAAACATGCATGTAAACAGAGAAAATTTTTTTGATAAACGACGTAACTTCTCGATATGTATACCGAACTTTAATAAACTCCCGCGGGCGTGATTAATATTTCGTTAAATTAATTCAACTTCTCTGGCATACCAGACTCCCGTAACTGGAAAGAAAATTTCGATATCAAGGCTAGTTTCCAAGTTACTTCGCATGCGAGCACGTCGACTGCCAATGGCAAACAACCTACCACCAGAAAGGGTTGAGGGGCTGATGGTGGTAGCAGCGTAGTTAAGGCACGTTCGTATGTAAAGTGCAAAGGTCAACGGTAGTAACGAGAGATTGGACCGTCGATTCTCAGATTTGACGGTCCATCGGGATGGGTTTCTAAGATGGAAGATAACTCAATCCGCAATGCGAATGAAATAATTATTTTATACGGGCAAGTCCGAAATCTCACGACCAACCCCTTCGTCCACCCTTTCGAAAGGGTCAGAATTTCTAAAGCGACCTCTGCGACCCATCGCTTAAAATTTAACGATACGCTTAACGTAAGACCATCCCCTTGGAAAGTGACCTCTTCCCTTTTACGTAACTAATAACCTCCACTATCAGGCACACTTGAGGAAATCCTGAGCAAGCAGTCCTGACCTTTAAGTAAAGCGAGTCGCGTGAGCAAGCAGTGCTGACCCGAGTTTAGTTTATAGAGGCCTAAAGGTCAACTCGGCTGAATCGGCATCCTCCCCTTAACGATTGGTTAATGAAATGCAAAGTAAAAAAAAGGGTTGATATCGGTTATAGATAAATATCAAAACATCGAATGATCACGAATTGGTTATTCTTATGTATAAAAACCCATTTTGTTTCTTGATAGTGAAAATCAAAAAATTTTTTTACGTTTCAAAATTAATTTTTTTCTCAAATTAAATATCAAGACCCACCCTTATGAATCGATCGGATATAAACGTATTCAGCCCTCACCCGCAACGTCACCGAAATCTGTCGCAAAATCCAGGCTGAATCATTACTCGAGTTGTCGTTGCAAATGAATTCATTAGGTTAATTTCAACGATCCAATCGCACTCCTCTTAATCTTACCGTTCTACCGTGTATATGTTTTCCTATGTTCTATACCGTGCGATGCTCTCTGCTTAAATCTCCCATGCGAATAGACACAGAAGGGTGATGTTTAGTCGGCACGGTATCACGTTGCCATTGTCTTAGCTGACATAACTAATGGCTTCACTATTCTGTCGCCGCAAACGCCCACAACCCTTATACTCCCCATGCATACTCAGCCCTATCCCAAATGTCTCTTCTGGCCTAATCTCAAAAGTACTGGCAGCTACTACGCGACTCAAGGTACCTTTGCTATTCCGCTTCCGACTGAACCAACAATATTACAGCATAAGGATCTTCAGTTCTGCCGGAATTTCCATGTCCCTCAGAAATTATGTTATCCAGGGGTGCACCCGACCATTGTCCCTATAGCAAGCTTGCGAGAGAAGCAGCTTTTAAAATAGCACTGGAATACAGGTAGAGTTATAGATAAATTTGCACAGTGTTAAAAAACAGGGTATAGTTGAAGATAAAATTTTGATTTTGAATAAAAAAATGTTGAAAAATATTTTTTCTCCTTTTTCGTTAAAACTCGTTTTTTCTGGGTATTACCATAATTTTTGACTCTCATTCCGCTATAAATATGGCAACAGGCCTGCGCCATAATCGTACTCTTTTCTATCCCTGGGAAACAGTGTCAGCGCGAAAAAGTTGCTTTGCCCGAGACCGCGTGTTATTTTTAACTGAAACGCCGGTAAATGTATTACGGCCTGGCAGGGGGTGTGTTGCTTGATTCCATTATGCAAAAATATGATAATTCCAGAGGGCGAGGGAGCCCAACAGATAAATGTCCTGCCAAGCCCCTCTGATCAATCCTTGAGCCCTCCACTGTCCTCGTCGTTCAAAGTAACAGGGAATAATATATTTTTTATATACACTTTCCTCTCGCTCACTCGCTCTCTCTTTCCCTTTTATTCCTGAATAGGTCACCGGGTAGTCGATTTATAGGCTCTACCGTGTATATTTATAATGCTATGTGCAGCGAAGACAGCTTTGGAAAAATATGCTTTTGCTGTATATCTTACTGTAAAGGTTCCTCGCCCTATCTCCCTTTTTTTTCTTCTTTACTTCCATTTTACTCTTTCACCCACAGCTATCCATTCTCAGCCCCGTGAACATCCGCTTAATCGCTAAAATATATGAAATACAGCGAAAGGACTGTTACATAGAAGAAAAAAAAAAGAACGTCGTAACTTACCCAAGTGACGATGACATACAATACAGAAAATTTCAATCATCCATCCGGAAGAGATAGCCGCAATAAAAAACAAAATCCAATCGAAGCGATATCGATACCAGCCACGTATAAACTGGAGCTGTTATTACTTGGCTATTCACGGAAATGGTTATTCTTGCATAAAATCGAAATCCTCAGTAACCCCGATATACGTTCCGTCTGGTAGTCCACGAGAATTCAAGTAGAGAAAATCTGAAAAAGTCTGAGCTCAAAAGTATGAATTGTCCGATAGTGAAAACGAATTTTCAGATGGAAAGAAAAAACTTTTTTTTTTTTTTTTTTTTCAAAAAAAGTCAACCGTAAAAAATTCAATTTAATTAAATATCTGATTTTTTTTTATATTCATAAATACTATCTCCACGTTACCAATTACTGGTGTAACATCTCTACCTGTTTCCAGGCAACGAGACAGATACACCGATGAGAATAATGAAATAAGAAAATCTCCGAGACTCTAACCGGAAGTCGAGGGTTCCGGAAGGTCTGAATCCCTTGATTCTTTCTTTGAGTGAGAAGGATAATAACGTGGCTCTCGCGGGCCATTCAAGTAAGCAGAAACGTAGCCGCCCGCGCCAATCAGGAGCAAAGAAAATGGAAGCGAATTGCCGCGTGGCTTGTAAAATAAACGGTTGAATTATCCGACTGGAGATGAAGTTTTGTACCAACGTAAATAATGTGCGACGTACCACGAAATAAAGCTAAATTAACTAGCATTCTGGTACCGAGCAACGTGACCACCTTAACGGTACGGCCCTGGATGCGGAAAATTCACAGATCCTTAATCTACCGCGTGATAAGTTTAATTAACGTATCTCGTATAATTAGGCGAAAAAAAAAATATTACCAAAAAAAATCACGTGGTAAAATTAAACGAATTTTAATATCCTTATCATTCGTTATCATCTGCAGGGAAATATTTACGTTTCTATTTTGAACCTCCACCCTCTTATATAGATCACGACGAAAAAACGTTTCCAATTAAAGCACCTGTATTCCAGAGGCTTACAGCCCTTTTTCCCAATATTAAAAATCCTCGAGAATACAAATGTAAGCGAAGTATCGTAAATGGATGAAAGGGATATCGGATCAGAATTGTTCCTCTTACTCGTTACTGATTGTATATCCACTGATTGTATGAAGTATTTCAGGATCCTACCAGAACGAAAAAAGGGAACGCACACGATAAAAGAATCAATAGCAGATAAAGAATCAAGAATAAAGATTGATTGGTTCTTAATAAAAATAAACAGTCTCGGTGCGATTGGATAAAATTAAACGTAGAAAGTCCTACTACGATATTTTCTATATCAGAAATACCAACCTTTAAAATAGCAACCACCGGTAACTTGCTAAAAAAAAAAAAAAAAATAGAGGTCCCTTTTATCATAAAATCCACAATATCATGTCCTGTATCGAAAATATGTCGAAAATCTGTCACCACTTTTCCGCGATGCTGATTTGTCCCCGCTGTCGTCATCCAATGCCTGTGATTCGCCCTCGATCCGCCCATTAACGACATGTAGTTAATTTGATGTATAACGATGATTTTAAAAATACAAAAAATAATTTTTTAATCGCTCACGCCAATACGCCAACGCTCTTTGGATACCCCATAAAGATTACACGTGTTGCGTCTACGCCAAAAATGCCCTAATAAATTCTTATCGAACAAAATCCACTCCGGACACGTTCCACTGGCACACGATAAGATAAGCATCACCGACTTTTGGTCGGAATGGTTGCAAATGAAGCTGATCATAAATTTCAAGAGCACAACATGTTGCTATCAACATCGAGATAAGGGAGAAAAATGAAAATGAAAAAAAAAAAAAGGCATTTCACCCGACAACTGCAGTATACTTCGTTATCAGTGGACACGTGACAAATTTACGGGTACGGATTTTCCGTACCCGTAAATTATAACGCCCGTAGATGCACGTAGAAAATGAAAATCAACTGGGGTGCTGGAACGAAGTGACGCAAGAACGGCGACCTTACGCCGCACCTGGTAATTATTCCGCGTGCCTTCCGTTACCGCGGAACTATGAATGATGTAAGTATTAATTAAAGTAATTACACGAGGGCGACCCTGGCGAAGACGCCAGAGCGTAATGGCTCGTGGGGGGGAAACACCTGGGCGTAAATAGTAACAGCGTGGATTAACTTTTCAAAACTAATGAAAGTAATTAGGTACTTCTTTGGGAACGATGTACAGTGCCTTTCAGCCGGGTACGTGCACTGCGGACGGTCCCGGAAACACGTATCTCGTTAGGTCCTGCTCGAATAATTTGCACTGACTTCGTTGTTACGTAACGTCAAGTCAAATGAACGCAGCATCACTTCCGTCACTGTACCATAAGGCTAGCGTGTACCCCAATTACTCTTGACCAAAGAGATAACCGAGTCCAGTGTATATACAGATATACAGATGCGTTGGATGGTTCTTAAAAGAACTGCACGGATGGTAAAGTAGATCCGCAAGGTTATCGACCTGAACGAAGGGAGTTGATTCGAATTACAAAATTTCACGAAATCTTTGACCATTAGCAAAGTAGCTACCCCCTTTTGGTAAAGGACTCTTCGGGCTGTTTCGAGTAATCGTTTGAATTTTCTCCATCGACCTTTGACCTTTGGTCTCTCTTCGCCCTATTTTATTTCTAACGTTCACCCTCTCCCTTAACGAAAATCTCATATCCCTCCTGGTTTTACGATCTTATTTTCCTTCGTCAACGACGCTTAACGTCTGTCCCGTCGCTGTCGAGATATCCGTAGATTTTGGAAATGGCAACGCGGTGGAAGATACACGAAAGAGAGGGAGTCAAACGAGACGTCTTGACAGCATCCCCTATTTGCTTAGGGGGAAATAACGAGGTTTGCTAAAATTAAGGGAAATCCTTTTTTTTTTTTTTTTTTTTTTTTAACGCAATACCGGATAACGGTTTGTCTTTCGAGCTTGTTTCTGGAGGGAGGTTAAAGGGGTTGAAAATTGGGGGATGGCTGACGCTACTGCCGGTCCTACCTCTACTGCTGAAGTAGCCGCTTGATTTGTTGTCGGGAACTTTCTGAAAGGGATCACTGGGAATATGAGTTTAGAGGATAGGGATGGATGAGTCTGGGATCTGGGACTTGACGTGCCTTCCAATATCGTTGATCGGCACTTGTTTACACGAGCAGGTGCAGCCGTCGGGAAATTTATGCCTTCGAGAAAATCGGGACTTTTCACTCGCCCCGCCAACCCCCACGCACACCTTGGGTCGGCGATGGTTCTTCCGTCAACGACGGGGGATACGCGAAGTGTAGGGATACAGGGTGGTTTGAATCTAAATCATGTTTGTTTATGGGCCGGGGGAGTCGAAAGGAAAAATATACACGTTTTTCGGGGGGTGGCGCTTACCCAGCAACGGCCACGTGAAATATCGTGGGAATAAACACCTTTTGTATTATACAACGTGTCTCGTCTCATTTGCAACGACGAGTTTACAAATTCGCACCGTTGCAGCTTGGAACAACGGACGAGCCGAGAAATCGACATAGCGTGGGGGGGGGATAAAATTTGTAAAAAAAATTTCAAAATACACTTAAAAATTTAATCCTGAAACTTTCCTGTTTCAAGATTATTTTTTATGTGCGTCACCCTGTAGTATTAAAAAAAAGTTTTTTTTTTTCCCTCTGCGAAACCCTTATACGCCCAAGCCCAGCACTGCGAGTGGCCGGTGCCACCCGGCTGCCTATAACTGACAGTGGCGTTATTCATTGAAGTTCGAGCGAATGCGTAAAAGCAGAGGCCGAAGGAAACTCCGTGACTATAAATCTGAAGGACCATATCCGCAAATGACTAAGGCCAAAGTGAGGCGTGTATCATCGAGTAAAGGCATCCTTGCCATACTATTTTCTAGGGTAGAACGTTACCGTTTCTCATGGTGGAAATCCCATCGCGAGATTGCCAAAATTTAACGCGTGTCCTACGGCGTTTATTAAGTTACCGGTAAGGCAAAGATCCCTGTAGCCGGACGGGAACCGGTAACCGACCCTATGCTTTAGCATTGACGAAAAATATATGAAGCTTAACGTGACCTGTCAGACTACTGACACCCGGTCGGTAATAGGGATCTCTACCTTGTTTACAATCATATCATACCCTTATATCATGGTATTTCACTATATATGTAAATCTGTTTATATCTATTTGTACTACGTATATATATACTTCCCATACGTTCTACTCGTTTCGTAAACCTCCCTCTAACACCCTTAATTTTCCCTGGATCAATTAACCAAACGCATTTGCCACCCCCCATTGTCCGACTGAGACCAAAAGCGAACCGAAATACGGTAACACTATGAACGATACATAGTTGATAAGCGATAAAATAATTGCCAGAATTTAATATTTTCGCAGGCTTCCGCCGTTATATTAATTCTCCCGTTTCTCCGTATTGTTGTTCCAATTAGATGGTAAATTACTAACGATAAATACCACTATGGGTATTTAGCTCTGCGTTATCACGTACATTGTCAATGACGTCAAAGTATTATTAAATGACATCGAGCTCGATCCATTGAATGGAGATTTAACGTAATTTTGTAATTCGAGTATAAAAATGAAAAAGATGAAAAAAAATGTGTCTCGCCACAGGATTTCTGTTTTCTTCCAATTTTCGAGGTTTCGAGATAAAATTGGAAGTAACTGTGAGGTTTTACAGCTCCGGTCTGCCCTTCGAGACTGAAGATCCATGGACACGACGATCCGACGACTCCAGTCAGTAAATCTCTCCCAGTGTTGCGGCTAATTTTTCAATTACAACTTGTACAGTCAGCCTCAACAGTATCCTGGAACAAGAATACAGACTCATCAGTGCTTAGCAAAGCTCCGCAATTCGGGCATCGTTGATGCTCCCTGTACTATACTCCGTCCAAAATTAAAAATTGCAATTTGCTTATCATTGGTGACATTGGCGGATGCTTCTTGTACACCCTTTGCGCACCTTCCGATTCTTGAACGAAGTGAAAAATTATGAACCAATAAACCCTCAGATATTGCCGATCCAGGGGAAAGATGCATTATACGTATGTAATTTGTACAGTTTTGGACTCCACGCTCTCACGACTATCTAAATTCATTTTTATAGTCCGAACGAAGGACTCTTATTGCCGCGCGACGCGTGTGTAAGAGAGGAAAGTATATTTCGAAATTGTGGTTATAAATTTGAATACCTCACTCCGAAGCAGCTCGGTCGCGATATTACCGATTCTAATATTTATCGTATTTTTCGATGGCACTCGAGATTAAAACCATTTCTTATTCGCACTCGCACAGCGTGACGCTTAAAATTAAGCGAGGTACCACCCGCCGTGACGAAAACAATTTTCGATAATGGAATGGCAGTTTTCAAAAGCAGCCTGCTTACGCGTAAAGTGCAATATTCCTGGCGAATTGTCTGGCGATTGAATTTTGGTCGCGCATTGAATATTAGTAGAGATCCTAATTTAATTTTCAATTATTCAATTATCATTTTTACTATAAATTATGAACGGACGTATCCATCGTTTAAAAAGTGTACGAGCTATTAAAAAAGGATGAAATTATCTGCGTGTCTTACAAATGGAAAAATTCTTGTATACTTTCACAAATATTAGGCTTGTTTCTCGTATCTGTGCCAGACGACCTGTCCGCACTTTGTAATTCTCTTTAAGAGGACTCTTAGGCTTATCTTGCCCTTTGCCTTTTATACAGCCCCAACCGTGTCTTAACACAACCCAGTACAAGGGTGACTTCGGGACATACGAACTGGGGGAATGTAAGTGATGCAAAACGAAATGACCCCAGAGACCGTTTCAAACGTACCTTTCTACCATCTTGCGTCAGGGTCAAGAATTATAATACCTAACAGGTTACCAGGACGAACTTTATTCTCCTCGGAATATCCTGCGTTATCTTCCTTGTCGAGTATATTTCTTTTTGCATTAGCCAGTTAAAAGGAAATTACGGTTTTTTAATTTTTTAAATATACGTAACTATTGTTTTTTTGAATTATGCATAAAAAAACTTTTTTTCGTGCTACAAGAAATTTTTATGAAAAATAAATAATATTAAAATTTTATGTCGTATTGTGAAAATGAGATTTTTAAGAAATGAATGGAAGAGTCAGTATTTACGAACAATAGGAAAACGGTACGTTTGATAATACAAATCTGTCAGGCATATTGCACATGAGAAAATGTGAAACACGCGAATACGATGCATAGCCTGTAAAAGTCTGGTACAGTAGCAGCCATAAAAGTCGACACATCAAATCAGCGTTATCGAACGTACGGAAATAGTATTTCCTGTATATGTACCTCGTTGCTCCATTACTACGCGAAGACTTTTGCCGAGCTTTTATTTCATGAAAGTCCATCGACGGCAGGAAACGACTAACGTAAGAGACGAAAGTAATTACAAAGCATTGCCAAAGTGTAATAACAAGAGCAATTACAAAAATTGGCATAAACGATAGTAGAGAAAAAAAATTTTACACCTAAAACAAGAAAATCAAATATATAACCCAAAATAAAATTAGGGATAAAAAAAATATATTTTGGAAAAATAAAAATTTCCATATTCCCGTTTAATTTTATTATCAATGAAAAAGCTCGGCGGAAGTCCACGTAAGGACGTGGTGTATTTGCATTAAAAGTGTATTATATATTTGCAAATCCATTAAGGATTATAAAATCTAATCCTTGCCTCCAAGCAACGCTGACATTACCTGCTGCATAATAGTATCGCGAAAAATGAATATAGGGTAAAAGGTAAACTAAAAGCCTTCGCTGCATTAAAGATTTTTAACGGAGAGAAATACGGCCGAAGGAAATTTCCGTAGCCATAACTCGTCAAACGGACGTCGATCGACATTTTCAGCGAACAAACTTATCGTAGCAAAATGTATATTTTCGGTACGTTGCTGCTGCTTTCCATAGCCGTTATATAAAGGTAGCGAGTTCGCTTAGTGTATCAATAAAGTAACCAGGCCACGTTAAAGCATTCGGTGCAAAACTAGTACAGTGTACCCGCATATAGTATAATAATGCAAATCCATATGGATAGTAACGCCATAAAGATTCCAAATGATATTTATCCACGTATCCCTGCCCGAAGGCATTTTCATTACTAGGTTACGTCATCGATACAAAAAAAATTTCAAAAATTTGTTCTCACATAATTTTCTTGTATTTTAAGTTGTCAACGACATGTAAGTTTTCTTTTTGATCCCCACTGATGTTATGCACCGGTTAAGGGGATCAAATGCCAGGAGTTAAGATATCCGAATTTACGACTTACAATTAGCAGGGACACGCGTGTTCTTAAAAACTGATGAAATTCTCCGACGAGTAGCGAGTTTGCATAGTGTATTAATAAAGTAACCAGGCCACGTTAAAGCATTCAGTACAAAACTAGTACAGTGTATATACTAGTGTACCCGTATATACTATGATAATGCAAATCCATATGGATAGTAACGCCATAAAGATTCCAAATGATATTTATCCACGTATCGCTGCCCAAAGGCATTTTCATTATTAGGTTATGTCATCGATACAAAAAAAATGTCAAAAATTTGTTCTCACATAATTTTCTTGTATTTGAAGTTGTCAACGACATGTAAGTTTTCTTTTTGATCCCCACTGATGTTATGCACCGGTTAAGGGGATCAAATGCCAGGAGTTAAGATATCCGAATTTACGACTTACAATTAGCAGGAACACACGTGTTCCTAAAACCTGATGAAATTCTCCGACAGATGTCGCGTCCGTCGACTGCTAATTTCTTTTTGGCTTTTTATATAGGAAAAACGTAACGAGCGCTAGGACCCTTAGAATCGGAGAACGAAATTGGCTTTTACTGGTTGAATTAAATTTCACAGGTCGTGTAGTATTTCAATTAACGATGACGCTGACGGAACAATGGCCGTCACAATGGAATTTCGTACCCTTAAGAATATTCGGCAGGGAAACGGCGGCGTATCGGCAAATTAAAACGACAAGGACGCGTTGCAAACGAGGAAAGAGAAATTTTAATTGACGTTCCGATGTCACTCTCTTTATTACGATCGAGTTGGAAACTCGAATTGGTCTGATACGGATCGGATGATCTGATGCGTCTGCGAGGGGTAGAAAAAATTGAATTTGTATTAAAATATTTTACTGTGACATTCTCAATGCGCAAAAATAATTACATGAATCTGGCATTGACTTTTTCGCTCAAATTTGACTTAATTCAAAATGAATTTTTTTTTTCAAAATATTTACCCCCATACCTATACACCCTCCCGTCGACGTTTTTTCGTCCCCCATTAATCCACGAATTTTGCTTCGAAATTCATGTCTTGATTTTACTAAACAGATAATAATTATTCTATATTGTTATTATTAAGCGTGTACCTCGTATCCTCCTAGTTAGGTTAGTCCCTGTAAATTGAATTTCTAGTATGTTAAAAAAAAAGTGTAGGTGGTTGTTACGCCAGAGACGGGAGAACCATCTACAAATTGTCGAATTTGAGGTAGTTCAAGTATAACTGTAACGTAAGGAATTTCGCTTGGGAAATGTCTGCCTTTAGTACTTCGCTCAAAGTTACTCTCGGAATAACATGGCGCGAATATAGAGCCCCGAGCACACGAACGAGACGTAGTTCCCGCGTAGTTTCGTCTGGCATCAGAAGGTAGTCGAGAAATTTTCACAGAACTTCTCACGGCAGTGGCAAAGTCGGGTTTGAAAATTACGAAACACCTTTCGCAGCGGCTCCGGTGCACTTGGAAAGTTCTGCTTGTCCAGAAACCAATGTAAAATTCTGCGGAGTTAACGCGAGCGGAGACAAAGGTGAAAAGCATAACGTGTAACGGTTCGAAATAGAAAAAAAAAAAAGTTCAAAAAATAATCCTCGTACGAAGTCATGAAAATTCCATTATCATATTCGAGGTCGAGGTCACGGTTAGACAGTTAAGAAAAAAAATCCAGTACCCAACGTCAAAAGAATTTTTGACCAAAGTAACGAATGGATAAAAGAACTTTTCTTCGGTTCTTTCGGTAGAAAAAAAAAGAAAGTGCATAAAGAGGCACTAGCGTGCACCGGCAATTCGTATTGGAGCTTAATCCTTTGAATAAAGAAAAGCGCAACCTTATTTGCAAAAAGGCGTTAAGATAAAAATTACCATGAATAGCTTTTCAACCCTTTCTACGTCCCCTTTGACGTTGGCAGGTATATATATGTATATTGTATGTTAGGTATAGTATGTATACATATAGTGGGTACTAGAATACTACATAAGTACAGCCCCGCTATACCCTCCTCTTGCGCAAAGACTTCTGGAAAAGTGTTGACCTCCGCCACCACTTGAGGAACGGTTCAAGTTTTGACCCCCGTCAAGGTTGTATTTTAGGCTTAGGATAGATTTTGGTGAACCCGTGGGATTAGGACAGGCCTATGAAATCGGAGTCAGGCTTGACGTCCGGATAACAAGACCCGTTCAAAGGACTCCGTACGACTTTAATCTAGATTTATGTATTATAAAATGACCGTTCGTTGTGGACCGCCCTTAGGATCAGTTTTAGGAGCGAACACTTTTTTGAGCTTATCCAATATTTTATGTACGACAAAGTTTCTTAAATTAAGCACGTCGAAGATAAGGAGCTGCATCCTGGCGCAATGTCTTGCCCGTGATAATTTTCGAAAATGATATCGATTTTGATATAAAATTTTTTTATCATTTTCAAAATTTCGTAATATTAATCCAATTTGCACTTTACGGCGACCTGTCCAAGCGTTTAAAGTAAAAAATGAGTTCTCGGTACGGACGACAGGGGATTTCCAAGGAAACCATAAAAATTGAAACTATTTCCTGATAAAACGTAATTACTGGATTCCGTACTCTGTAAGATTTTTCTCTAAATCTTGGACCCGAAAAGGGATGCTGTGCCGCAGGAGATTGCACATCCGCGAAAGCAATCATGCTCGAGCCGAGGTCCTGCTATAGGTGAGTCTGGTGATTGGTTTTTGCTATGAATCGAGAGAGCCTTAAAAGCATTTAGAAATGAGAACGACGTTGAAAAATGAATCTGTTCGAATTGAATTCCTATTTTGCTATATTTCACTAAAAAAATTTTAACGGCCATACCGAATTTTTTGATAACGACTTACAATGGGTAAGTACAGTCGTGATATCAAATTCGCTCCTTGTATCCCTAACGAACCAACCCAGGTCGAACCTCAGGAAACACAAAAGGCGAGAATTGGGTGTCGCAAAACAAGTGTAGGCCACGTTTCCAATTACAGTTGAGAAAAAGTAACACACAGGACGTTGTTACTGCCAAACGATATTAAGTTTCACTAAATCTCATCTAGTCAAAGGTTCTCGAATGATCTAACGTATCTAAAAAAAAGATCGTAAAAAACCATAATATATGTATATAAAAAAAAAACATTAAAAAATCCCACGTAAAAATACAAAAAAAAAGAATTTATATTTATAATTTAAAAAAAAACTCGTTAGCATAATCTCTATAAATAATTTTACGAACCCCCCAAAAATAAAAAAAATGATACGCGTGTTTCGACGCGATAAGAAATTATTAGCTCGCCCATTAAAAGTCACCCTTAAGTATTATAATTACCGACAGTTTCGGCAGCGACGATTATCCCAATGACGAAGTCAACGAGATCCCGTCATATTTACATCGGATACAAAGTCTGTTTAAATTACGTTTCGCAGTAGGTTGACTTTCTAATTTAAATTAGGTTGGCCCACAGCAAAAGGGCTCGACGTGCTTGCTCACTTGCTTGGTTGGTTGGACCTGTGTACGTGCGCAGTGCGGCTAAAGCGCGTTGACGCTTTTCTGGATAAAAGCAAATTTTACCCAAATTGGACAACCGCTGCTCGACGGCAACCGTCTATTTCGTAGTGGTTGAACGAGATTTACCCGTGAAATTTAGCAAATTAACTTCTTATTAACCTTAGCCCCCCCCCCCCCTGGGCCACTCCATCCCCCTGAAATTCAACCCAACAATCCAGCCGCTACTCGAGAACTGCGGGAGCTCCTTAGAAAAGGTGGAGGGTACGCGTTTTGATTGTCACCGAAAATTTAACGTCAAACTAATATGTCAGACACGAGCGACACGTGCTGCCACCTGGGTCAAAAGTCCCAAACTACATAGTACAGGTAATATTACGGAATCAGGTCAAGCTCTTTAATAACGATACAATGTCCAGGAGCGACTTGCAGGGTGCAACAGTATGCCAAAGTTACGCAGAAATTGTATGTGTGCATAAATGAATTTTAATTAGTTATAAAGTTATGCCCGCGTAGTATAAGACAGACCAATTAACCACCCTCGGACTAATTGGCTCCGATCAAAGCGACGGGAGTGACATATACGAGCCTAAGAGCGTTTCTACGCTAGACGTTGCTTCTCCTGAAAATCCTTATCCCTATGGACCACTGACAGCCCTTAGGGAACGTTCCGTCCTATAGCCTATCTCTTTGCTCTGATTAAGCACCGTCTGTTCTGGTTAGGCTGACTAGGCAATATGCTCCCGCTCTTGGCCAACCCCTAACAAGCCTCGTTTCGTTCTGTCTGTCTGACCGAATATTACATTCCTACCCCTACCGCGGACGCTGCCATTCCATAGGGGGAAGACCCTTTATCCTAGACCAAGGATACTTTGCTACTCGATACACATACACCGACAACGTATGGAAGGGTAGTTATTTTTGAAAAAAATTTTATCGCGAGTGCACACGTGACATCCATTTCAAAAATATGAATAATAACTGTCCATTTTCATCCAGACAGATTCATGGTATCTGAATCTTAGGATCTATATTTTTTTTTCACCCTGTATAATACCACCAGTCACCTTATCTAAAAATTTATCAAAATGGCTTTTTTAAAAAAAATAGTAGATTGACACTTATTAAATTTTTCTTAACACTACGGTCGGATCGCGTAATACACTGCGAAGTCAAAGAGCGCATCTTCATGTGGGCGACAATGTATCTTCACGTTTAAACCGTGTAAATAAACTCCCAGTGTTCGTCTGCGTGTCGCGATGCTTCGCCAAGTGTATTTACGTTCCGCGTCATCTTTGATCCTATACCGGGTAACCGGATGAAACGGTGAATCGCGTGCGCAGGGACTCTCTCAAGGGGTATGAAGACAGACACAAGGGTAGCTAGTTGAAATGGAGCCTCCAGTAAAATAAGGTTGCAAGTGGTAGAGGAAGTAAGGATAAACAGATTCGTCGTGTCAGCCAACAAAAAAGTCTCCATCCGTAACGCCGAGCTTCTACGTCGCTGGTGAGTCTGAGTGGTGGAGAATGTCTTCTAATCTATAAAGAACCCACTGAGCTCCGAGTGGGACGTTTGGACAGACTGGGGACGGAGGGTTAGGAGGTCGTGCAGTGCGTTTCTCTCCTCTTTTTTTTTATTCTCATTTTTCAAGAGAAATTGAAAAGGCTGCAACCCGCTATCTGTTATTCTTGCGAAAAGCAGGACAAGGAGTATCGACGACTATGGGTGTCCTTTCTTCTTTCAAGAGAGAAAAGAAAAGAGAGATCACTCTCTTCTCTTTTTTCTTTTCTTTGGTCGCCCCTTCTCTTGCCACCAAGTGAAAAGAATGTCGTCGCTCCAATCCTTAGGGATAAGATCCTCGCGCTTGGATGCGAAACTGACTGGTATAAGGGTATACCGATAAGACAGACGTATACCGGGTGGCCCGATCATAAAGTGTCTATGGAATACGCGTGATGATTGTTTTTAACTGGACTACCCGGTGTATACTGTGTATACGTGTATAGTCATTGAACTGGGATAAAATTAATCTGAGAAAAGTGTATTTTTGTTTGTGATAAAATCGAGTGTTTTATGAATTCTAAATATGAATTTTTTTTTGTGTTTCAGGTAAGTCTGATCGTTGATATTGGACTGGGACGAGGTAACGATAACTAAGGAATTTTTCTTCCCTGGGGATTGTACCGGGTATCGGTTACTGTGTTACGGATAATGGATAAATCCTTGTGCGAACCAGCGTGATTTTACCCGGAAATGCCCCTCTTCCAGTTTTCTCTCAATTCTTCGGTCAGTGCCCGCGTAATTAAAGCAATTCCGTGGAATTATCGCGATAAGTTATCGTAAACGCAAAACGCGAACCGGTCGTTGGAAAACAGCCCGCAGGCTTGACTTTTCACCGCACGAACCCTTCGAATCGAACGAAACTTTCAGCAGGTATAATTTAACCGGCAGAGAAGAATTGACCAAAATTTCAAGATATTACTTCTCGCATCGAACTTGAATACATCGATATTCCCATATCGCACGTTATTCCCACCAACGATATTTGACCAAACAAAAAAAAAATTTCCCCAAAAAATACAGTGCCTACCATCGACCAACTTTCAGATCCCTAAATCGTAAAAAAAAATTTTCCAAAAAAACTCATCCAATACCTTTCACCTGACTCAGGCGCCAAGTAATTCGAAGATCTCGAATTCCTAACAGTATTTCACGCTTTAACGAGCAGCGAAGACTGAAAAGTTTTCACGAGTCGAGTAAACAGAAAGTATAGCTTACTCAAAGTATAGCGTTGTTCCCCCTTATCTTATCCACTCTCCGAAAGCTTCGTGAAACAGAGAGAAAAAAAGAAGAGGCTCCCACACCGAAATAAATGGGGACGGAAGCGCTGGTGGGGGAGGGAGGGGGGGGGGTGAAGGGTGAAAATGGAAGGTGAGACCATAAAGTTCGAAATTTTTCGAAGTGAAAAAAAAAGTGTCGAAGACGTATTCCGCCCCCGGCAAAGAATCCCTTAAGCAAGAAGCGTGCGGTTGGATACGGTAGGGTTGAGGAAGTCACGAGAAGGGGGAGTGGCTCGAATATTGTATCAACAGGCCGTTGAGCCACGAGATAAGAAAGTTTACCGTTGCGTAGCGCTCGTGGTTGTCGGGAAAAGTTGTAAACCCGTTAAAGAAGAAAAAGAAAGGGGAGAGACAAAGGGGAAAAAAAGAAACAGGAACAACCAAGCACCGAAGTGGTGAAGGTAACTTGCCGCACGATAATGGCGCAATGAACATCGGAAAATAATGCCATTACTATCAGATCGCAATATCCAGGGCGATAGGAAGGATGGGTAGGGACAGGAAGGAAACAGGAAGGAAGGAAAGCAGCCAGAGAATTGTTGTTCCCGAGTCCCTCCAGCGGGCGGAAGTGCTACCCGGGTAGCAATCGATATCCGGGGAACAATGGACGCCTGTACGCAATGATGCGACAAAACGCATTCATACGTAGATACCACGTTAGGAGGGTTGTATAGTGTATAGGTATCGGTATATCTATATATATTTATATAGACACTTGATACATTAAGTCAGCGCATAGGTGGGGCTACAGTCAAAGACCCATTGAACTTCTGGCAAGCAGGTTTATTATGTGGCAAATAACAATGTCCGATTCGCGAGAAGCCAACGTGACTGACCTCAGCATTCCGAACCGGATATGCGGAGGCAACTTCACGGAGGATGATTGATCGTGCTGCTTCGGTTCAGGAAGGCAACTGCTGCTGGTAGGATTGCACGGAGGGCGCCGTAGAATGGGGAAGGTGAAGGAGGGAAGCAGGGAAAATCCTTGAATCGTGGCAAAAAAAGGTTGGCGCGTCGGGACGCTTCTTGGGGAACGTTTGGGAAAAAAAATTAATTCTGCTAAGACCTACCCTTAACTACCGTCCTTCGACCCCCCTTAGACGCCCCTTGGACGTTGTTACGTTGCTTCAAGAAAAACTTCCAGTGTTTTGTGTTGTGCTCATGTAAATTTTCAGGAACGATTTTTTTATGTATCGATATATCGATAGTTTAAAATGGCGAGGATTTAGGATTTGTTTTCGAAGTATGGATATGGGTGTGACTGAGTCCTGGTACGTCGCCCGGGTAATTAGGGGATGACCGGGCGATAATTTTATGGGGTTAAAATGAAAGGAAACGAGACCAACGGACGTGGTTACTTTTTTTTAAATGTATTTTGAGACCAAAAAATTTTTTAACCGGTAAACCGTACAGCGAAATGCACTCGTACAAAAGGGGGATCGAGGTGAATCCTAAACGACGGTGATTACGGGGAATGTGTAAAGGTGGAAAGAAAAATCCGAAGGGGATGCAAAGAAAAAAATAAAAATCCTTCCTACCGCTGGATAATCTGCGGGAATTCGCGAAACGTTGTACCGGGTGAATTCGCGTAAAGTGGCGCGGTACATACTCGGTGGAATTCACGTGAAACCGCCGCAGGCTAATTCGATAACCGGGCATGACTTGAAATACATGACGTAATTAAACGTTACGCGAAAATAAATTACTGCCATTACCGTATAATAAATCATCGCGAAATTTATCTTCCCCGCAGATTGACGCAAGGCTATGTAAGACTTAAAAAAATTATAGGAAACCCCGCGGATCCTTTATTCTTCGCAGTTTTTACATTGCACGTCCATTTCGTCGATATACAATTTTTCACCCACGTATATACGTGACACAGTGTATACGGACGATAACCCATCGTCCTATTATCCCCCCGAAGCTTCTCTGGCTCGAGCAGATTGTCCACGTAGCCTCTACCTAAATTGCATAAGAAGTATCGATCCCATCGCCAATATCGATACGGAGTAGCGTTCCTGTCTTATCGAATTCCACGTCCTAATTGACTGACTGCCGGTAATTGTAATCCTGTAATCACTTCCGCTTGTGACCAATTACGACCGTAGATCAATGTCTTGTGTCGATTAACAGCGAATAGTAAACTGCAGTATTGCTTTTCGAGCATATATCTATACAACGTACTACACTGTTACCATGAAATTAGAATATAGAATATCCAAAGAAGAATCATGAATCAATACTATTTACGTGATCCGTATATATTTTATTTTGAAAAATATAGAAAAAAATATTATGCCATAAATTCCCACGAAACACCATAGTAATGTATAACACGTGTTATACGACACCATACATATTTGTTTCTGGATAGAAATTTTTTTTTTTTTCATCTCCATCGGGATTAGTAACGGGATGTGACTACACGACGTCTGTTAACAGGAGGTATGGAAGCTGCATTGCAGATTATTTACTCCGTGACAGTATAGATTGCGCAGGGATTTTAGAGCAGATTAAGGTCTGACTATGTCGCGCTATTACTACTGGTTAGTACGTACAGGAAACGTAGCGTGACTGTAAACCCTGTAGTCGCTTTTAATCCCATTAAAATGCTATCGTTATAACGTACGACGTTCAATATCATCGAAACTGTCATGCGAATACGTATAGCTGGCGCATTAACATCCGTTAAATCGCGAGAGAAGCGAGGAGGTAGAAAATAGTTATTACCACCGATGAATCATAGGAAACGAAGATGGGCAACTGGAGAAGAAAAAAATTACTACACGTCTGCTAAGTCGAAGGAGGGAAGATGAAGGGGGGGTCGGAAATGTTGGATATAAATATCGTTTCCTCCATCCATGATTAAAATCACCGGTGACTCAAACTCGAGCTAGTTTCGTCGAACGACTAATCTGCAAAGTTTTCAAAGTTTCAAAGCGAGGGTTGCGCCTGACAAGGAAGAAATAGTAGAAGGGGGTTAGTAGTCGCTGTTCAGTGCGGAGGGTCGAATCGAGGGGTTGCCTCGTATTTCATAATTTGAGTATACTGTTTATTCGAGTATTTCGATTTAATGACTACAGCTAGATACCGCGTTACGTATTGTGTATCAAGGATCTTGATATACGTCGTATACACGTACAATATGGGTATACTGCTCTGTGCATATATTTTACTCGGTGAATATATTTATGATATATCGCTACGAGAGCTTATATGGACCAAGATTACGTATCTGGTTGAGCAAATGTAATCGTGCATTCCCGTACGCGATATCCAATGGCGGATTTGAATTATTTGATCTTAAGTGGTTTTTGCAAGCTTCGCTACGTCAGGAATCGCATCATAAATTATTCACCGTCATGGGAAAGCGTATAGTGGCGCATTCCATATTCCGTGTGCAGATGCGTGGAAAATACATCGGAGCATGCAAATTGAAAATCGACGGGGCTTCATTTCATTTGCGTCGTCCATACCAGTCGCAGGGATGCTTCCGTCTCCCTTTTACTCTTCCCTGAATTACTCTCGTACTTTCTTGCATTTTTACCCGAACGAAAAGCGCCTCCAGTCGTATCGATGTATACTGATTTTCGTGGGATTAAAATTTTCCAAAAATTCAACCGCCTTACTCGTGTGCTCTTACAGCATTGAAATTGTTACATAGATGATGACGCGTCATGGTTAATATAAAAAAAACGTTGTCCATACCAGTTGCTGGGATGCTTCTGTCTCCCTTTTACTCTTCCCTGAATTACTCTCGTACTTTCTTGCATTTTTACCCGAACGAAAAGCGCCTCCAGTCGTATCGATGTATACTGATTTTCGTGGGATTAAAATTTTCCAAAAATTCAACCGCCTTACTCGTGTGCTCTTACGGCACTGAAATTTTTACATAGATGATGACGCGTCATGGTTAATATAAAAAAATTTTGCCTATACCAGTCGCTGGGATGCTTCCGTCTCCCTTTTACTCTTCCCTGAATTACTCTCGTACGTTCTTGCATTTTTACCCGAACGAAAAGCGCCTCCAGTCGTATCGATGTATACTGATTTTCGTGGGATTAAAATTTTCGAAAAATTCAACCGCCTTACTCGTGTGCTCTTACAGCATTGAAATTGTTACATGGTTGATGACGCGTCATGGTTAATACAAAAAAAATTTTGAATTTGAATTTCCCGCGCTCACTGACTTACCGACCGAGTGCGATCGACATATTAGATATCCGTCTGACTAGTCGGGTTTGCACTACTGGTGAATTCTAGAATCCATGAAAGAATAAATAGAGGGAGACCCCCCTCTCCCACCCCCCTATCCAATATATGGTGCTATGTAGGGGTGACTAACTGATCGGTTGGCTGACTTCGTTAAATAATGTGCCACCGAACTAATAAGACTCGGGACTTTCTATCCACTTGAACCGAACTAATTGCCACCGGTGTTCCATCATTATTTTCTGAAGCTGAATTGTTATCCGCCGTTCACCCTTTCCCCTGGCCCGAATAGAATCACCCGCCAACATTAACCCTCCCCTTCTGGCAGATCTTTTTTTTTCACCCAGCCATTCTATCCAGGCCTCCGCGATTCTCGTGCGATCTATAGATCGCGCCATGATCGATAATCGATGACGAAAAATCATGGAAGTGTCATTAAGGCCGTACTCAAGGATAACGCGAGACCGGAATAATTATGGAGAAATATGGAATTTAGGTCCCTTGGTAATATTTTTCAGTCCGCGACTTACTTAACGAAGGAATTTGGTAAAAATATATGTATTCGTTTCACCATACGTAACGCGCGTCCCGTACGATGCCAGTGGAAGTAGATGCGTTAAAAAAAATAAAAAATCATATGTCTACTTTATTTTTAATATACCAAAGAATTTCAACGAGGTACGCCGAAGCAGAGTCTTTTACGTTTCCTCGTATATACGTTACGCAATGCATAATGCATATAAACTAGATCTATAAACACCATAAGAAAACTTCTACTAGACTCTATACAGTTACCAGTGTAAGATTTTTCTCGAGGCTTTACCTCTCGTCGACTTTTACCTCGTCCCTCTTTTATTTGCTGTCTGAACTTCCAGGTTGACTTCGGTATCGACTGCACGATATATTACTTATTTTTTATATGGTTAACCAAGAGGCCACCACCTATGGCTGCGAGATGCGATATCGGTATTACTAAAAATAAAGACTCGCTCGATATCAATATTTTATCATTTCATTTTTACTCCTCTGGCAACTGCGATACGAATGAAGCAAATACGTTATTTTTTTTTTTTAACGCGATAATAAAGTTGCTTGGTAAACGAAGGAGACTTATCTAACTTCATTGCAAACTTTCATCCGAATCAGTGTCGTTGCCAATCTTATCAAGTTCAACTTCGATCCACGTGCTATTCCTTGCGGGGCAATCTGCAAGACGCAGACTTTGATTTTCACGTCTGAATAGTTGAAATACCTAAAATCGAAAAATCGAAAAACATGAAAATTCTTACCGATCAGTCTTTGGGTGATAAAAAGTTTCATTTCCTTGAAAACATTAAACTGTACCAAGAAAGCTTTCTATATTGAAAAAAAATGTTAATATGTAGAAAAACAATGTACAGATTGTAGACACAATGGTCGGTCCATGTAATCAGGCATTATCTGCGTACCTATTGAAAGTGGTACTGTTCATTATCAATATACAAGTTAGCCAGAGCGTGTGCTGCCATTGTTTCAATACTCGGCCATTTGCGATGCGTCGTTTCTGGTTTTCACGTATATATATTATATATTGTATATATACATAGATAAGTATATATATATAATATATATACATAGATACGTATATATATATAATATATATACATAGATACGTATATATATATAATATATATACATAGATACGTATATATAATATATATACATAGATATATACACACGCTAGATCTATATGGTATACAGCACCATGCTTGCATATATAGTAAACGTACGAATCAGCGGTGCACCAACTTTACGTCGATGCGTCAGCTTCCCCTTTTTTATTTTACGATAGGAAAATGGCACTCTATAGGTTTTCCTTTACGAACCACATTTGGCTGCTGAAGGACGAATGGCTCCACTTTCGAAATGGCCATTTCTGGAAACTAGTTTCCCGTCCGATACCGTCAACCCTTACGGAAACGATAACTGACCCTTCCTTACGTCCTCATGGCTTTCCTAAACTTGATGCAGAAAACCAGTTCTCGAAGTAACTGGAATAGAAAAGTAATTTTTCGAAAAAAATATCCCGAGCTCACAAAACGAGGGAGCAAATAGTAAGGATATACGAAAAATTTCAAATTGGTTATTGAAGTTGAAAAAAATTTGTAGTCTCGGGGTTGTTCCATTATTTTTTTTTCCTGCACAAAAACTCATACATACCCATGACGTATTTTGCTCTGCATTCTCATCCACGTTAAGAAATTTATGTACATTTTTTTAACCCCCCCAAACCGCAGCATAAGTTGGAAACAAGAGGAAGCCTCGCGATTACTAGGACGGTTTTGTCGGCTTTGAGAACACAAGTACGAAAGGGTAAATTACTCCTTTTCACGTCGACATCGAAAAGCAATATGGCCTCGGCGCCGCGTAGTTTCTTGCATCGACGACAAAGCACGTTGGCTGATATCGTCACTTGCGAATCCGTCGAATGAATTGAACGCTGAAACAATAATGCCAGGTTTCAGGAAGAACTCTTTTGCCATTCCCGTCGTACATGGACTTTCGTCTTTTCGTAAATTCAATTAAAATAATTCAAAATTCCAAACAAATTTCAATCGAACAACGAGCAAAGTTTCTCGAGACAAAAATAAATAATAAAAATTGTTTGGTTTAAGGAACGACTAAAAAATCCACCCCCTGCCCAAAAAAAAAATAATGAGATTGAAAATAAATTTACAAAACCCAAAACTTTCAGACAAAAGTAACGTTCGAAATTAGTAAGAGACGAGGAAAAAAAAATAAAAAGTTAAGCGAAGTCAAAGTTGCCAACGTCGATACCAACTGTTTTTGTCATGGGAAATATATATATACCTTGATATATAGACGTATCCAATGCTAGGTAATATACTAGGTATATCCTATACTATAGGTAACTTCGAAGAGAAAAACTTTCACGTGTTTATGCGTCCAAGTAAAATTATTGATCCGTGATAATATATCGACTTCGTATAAACTGATTCCGAAGATTTCTAATTTTTTGCTACGTAAACAATTTGCTAATCTTTTTTATCCTAATATCTTCCAATCTATACATATCAATACACGTGAGTCTATACTTATCAGATATACCGTACCGATTTCTCAAGTTATCTATAAATTTTCATCCACCCATATCCTCCACTGTACCAATTCCCCACGAATGCATCTCGGCCTGGAATTGCAACTTGTCTGGATAATTGGATCGACTGCGGTATCATCTAGAGGGCCGTATAGTATACCTATATATATATATATACGTACATACATACCTATCCTACAGCAAATACGTATAGTACTGCACTTACACGTATGACTGGTGATATAAGACAAAAATGCATAAAAATGACTAACTTTCTATTGCACAAAAGAAAGTGGTCGATAGGTAGATAGACGGGCGTTTATTAAACTCGGTAATCTTGAAAAGTAAAATATTAAACTTTAATAATCCAGCTAGTAAATAATAACAATATTAATTACGCGGTAAGTTATAAGCGTAATACATGTTTTAAAGTCAACAAGGGAAAAGACTAGGTACTCCCTAGTGACATTAAAAAGACTCAAAATTCCCCAGGCTAATCGGCGACTATCCCACGTTTCGTTGAACCGTTAATAACGCGTCATCCTTATTTTATTGAACGAAAGTAATTTCACCCAGATATCAATTCCAAGCAGTGATTTTATTGATCCTTGACGTCTTCATATTTTTTCTATCAAGTTGGTACAGCCACGCACCAAAAAGCACTTAAACATACCCAATAATAAATGAAACACGTGTTAACAACGTTAAATGACTAAATCGCATAAATAATGGGGAAGCAGGTTGAGTAATTTTCCCTAGAATTTAGTTCATGTCAATTTCAACCTCTATCAAAGAGCATTCCCGAAGGTGAGCCACAGTATCTACCATGAAAATTTAATACGACGAAATTCCCATGACGACCGTCCAAATTTCATAGCTTAAAGGTTCACCCCCTTAGTTTGGGTTTCAGGTAAAGTTTCTGGTTGTAAGTTCAACATATATCACGTAAAACTTGGCCTCCAGAGTTTCTGCCTAATATTTGTCACTGTGGATCCAGGTAAAATCGATAGTGTAAAAGAAAAAAAAGTGCATATAAAAATGAACAAGTTTAATTATTGATATCGGTTTTCAGTGACTGATAAAGCCTAAAAATTAAATCTCTTTTTAATTACATCCACTTCACCTTACTCGATCTTAATTTTGAGGTTATAAACTTCGTAACCGTATTACATACTAACCTCTCGACCTATTTTTTTCACCTGGTCTAATCGGTTTAACCTCGACACTCGATTTGATTTGAAATGTTAGCGAGTTACGTAATTGCGTCCGCCGCCCTTAACCCGACACCAATCGAGACTTTACAAACTACGTTATCCCGGGAAGCTTTTTTTAACTTGGCCAAATTCAGAAACGGTACGGGTATAAGAGAATTTGTATTTAAAAAGGGGAAAAAACTTTTATAATAGATTTAATTATGTATTCCCGCGGAATAATTTAACTGATTGAATATACGGCGAACGGTGGGGCCCCGTTAGATTTTTCGTTAAAATAATAAATAGAGTATACAGCTATTGTATGGAAGCCGCATGGAGATACTGATTTACACACTATTCTTTCGCTATAGTAGCAGACTGCATGTAGAGTTTCATAATTATTTAAATAATAGAGAATTAATTCTCACGTAGGTTAATAATTCTGGATGCTGCACGTACTAGAATCGAGTAATTGGTCCAGGGTCCTCGAATCGTTTAACTAGATTTATTATTTGCTCGATGGCTTTATTTCGAAGCGATGCAATTAACGTTGGGGTCATGAGCTCGTTACACTGCGTACAAATACACGGAGACTAGTGGCTATCTCGATTATTATACGGGTTCAATTTGCGTATCGATTGTCACTGGAAATAGATAATTTTTGAAAAAAAAAAACAAGTTATACTTTATCATAATGAAAATTTTTATTTCAACAGTCACGTTTATGAACGGATTAAAAAATTAACAAAAATAGTAAAATCTACTGTAACTACGTTCCGGAAATTTTATATCTATTGTGTATACGGCCCTGTCTGGCCGAAGCCTACGGAGACACCCGACGGACCGACGACCCAGTATTAGTACCACAGACCACTTATTAGTACGAAACTGACAAAGAGCAGGGACAAAAGTATAATTTACGTGAAAGTGCAGTGAAAAGTGAAGCAAAGAGAGACCAGCCTTCCTTAAGTAAATAAGTACATCATGTTTCTTACTAAAGGATTTCTGCGCATGCGTAGTATCACAATTATAAAAACGGTAAAAAAATTCGGTCATTTAAAAATTTTAAAAATTATCGCAATCTGCCAAATTGACTGCAAGCCGTTAACGTGGACGTCACACAGCATATTAATTCGCATTGAACGAAAATGGCAACGATCAATCGTCATAGCGAAACACGGTGACGGAATTTCGAGACATATGCAGCAAATTAACTCTGATATGGTCTTATACTAAAGGGATCAGTCAGAGTGAAACTTCGAGTAGATTGACAGACGATTTCCTTGGTCTATCTACCCCGCTCTCAAACACCTAACAGATCGAAGCTCAACGTACCTTGAGTAGGCTAAACTTTACGGAGGACTGTTTAATACACAGCAATTTCATAGATTTCAGTGTACGAAATGCGCTCGACCTTCCTCTGCACTTGTCCATCATACTGTACACGTTAACTTCGAAGAAGCTTTCTCGACATTCATAACGAGCTTCAGTACGAGATAATACTCTCCCACAGGAAACTTCGCTTCTGAGCTCTAAACGGATTACTTTACCGCGAAACGGAGGAATTAGTTTTCACCAGACGTCAATTACGATTGGAAGACTTAAAGGATTCAGCAGGGCTTGAGAAAATAGGATGCCATTATAAAATTCTTTCTGGCTATACGCTTCTGAGTGTCTAATATTGGGTGCCGGGATAAAAATTTCCGATGTGTCTTCGGCAATGTTCGGTCACACTCGGGTAAGCTACAAAACAGCATTGAGTTGAAATGGGAATGTTGTCTGCCTGGTTGCAGGATTAATTTGATGTTGATTATACGTTTCTGGGTGTCTAGTATTGGGTGCCGGGATAAAAATTTCCGATGTGTCTTCGGCAATGTTCGGTCACACTCGGGTAAGCTACAAAACAGCATTGAGTTGAAATGGGAATGTTGTCTGCCTGTTTACAGGATTAATTTGGTGTTGATTATACGCTTCTGCGTGTCTAACATTGGGTGTCGGGATAAAAATTTCCGATGTGTTTTCGGCAATGTTCGGTCACACTCGGGTAAGCTACAAAACAGCATTGAGTTGAAATTGGAAAGTTGTCTGCCTGTTTACAGGATTAATTTGGTGTATGCGGAAAAATTGCTAAATTTATTCGCAAAGTTCGACATGCAAATTTCTATTTCAACCGTTTTAAATGTTATCGCGATTCTCGGATCCCCTGTAACATTTTCCACCACCCCACTCAGCCACCCACCGACGCTGTTATTTTTTTATATGTATTTTTTTATTTTTTTTTTTTTTCATTGATTCTAATACACTGGGTATATACACTCTTCTGGAATCGATAGAGTATTGATGACGTCACTGGGTAACACTCGCCCTTAGAACTCGTACATTTTGGGAGACGTCTCTGAATGCGGAGAGATGGAAGAAAAAGGTAGAGAAAAAAAGTGAAAAAGGTCTCTAATTGCCTCAGCACTAAATTCCTTCTTTGGAGAGCTGCTAGACGTGGGTATGTAGGCCGTGTACTGTTTAGATATGTATACATAGGTAAATACATACTTGAAAGATATTCCACGTAAAAAAGCATTGTTCGTCACGTTCTAATATGATTTTCATTCGTCCGGTGCGCGTGCTCGAGGTGTAATTAAGTTAAGCGAATAAATGGAAAGAGAAGAGCGTGGAAACTAAAAGCAAAAGGTAAAAAGGCTTTGTCGCACCCGAGCGACACATCACGAGTATACAATTTTACGCTATATGTAAATGCAACAGTCACTCTGTTTTGTTTGCGTAGATAATACATGGCGTTGGCTCGGTTCGCTTAAAAATTATTATTATCCTGATTAGCGGGCGTCTGAATTTTAATTAAAGGTCTCTCGACGTCGTGGTCATTTGTTACGCAAGATGAAATATGCATCGAGCATTATAACTACGGGCTGGCTTGATAACATAATTCCTGCAGTGAACGTCACGAAAAGCATTTGGGAATTGAAACACTTGATACTTATAGGACGTACAGTGGTAACCGTGAGAATTTAGTATTTTAATTCTTTAATTCCATTGATGCCAACAACAAAGTATTCTCTGTCTACTATTTCTATCTGTACGGAAATATTGAATGCGCCAGTTTCATTGAACTGTCAGAAAAGGGATTTTGTAAGTTGGTATTGAATAAAACAAATACCTAAAATAACATCTAACATTTCCCGATGCATGTCAGTCGCACAATTTTTACAATTTTACATTTCCCTTTGCGAATGGACAAAAAAAACCTCGAATCGACCTATTGACAAGCAATAGTAATAAAATATAAAAAACGTCAATAGAGAAGGGATGACGTGTGGTGATAAAAACAAAATTTAAAAGAATGTATATCCAATGGAAAAGCGTAATATCGTAATGTGAAAATATTTCATTTTAATGATCGGTCCGCTTTTGAATTTCCCGGGTCAATTTCAAATACGTTATACGATAGTCGAAAAAAATTAATATACCCTGTGGCCAGAACGGGGAATCGGTAAGATGTAAAGAAAAATAAAAAAATTTACCTTTTGCACCACTTTGACTTCGGTTGAAAAATGAGCAAGGCTCTTTTCCGGCGTTTTGGCATAACTCATGAACCGCCAGAGTTCTACACAATAGCAACAGTGCCCGGCAATGTCTGCTACACATTTCCATTTTATCTCGAAACACGACAGAGGCTTTTGTTTCTTGCTGTGAACAGGAACAAAATAGCCCTGTCACTTAATAGTATCCTTTATCTCCTAGTAGCACTG
This sequence comes from Cephus spinipes, assembly GCA_963971525.1. Taxonomy (NCBI): domain Eukaryota; kingdom Metazoa; phylum Arthropoda; class Insecta; order Hymenoptera; family Cephidae; genus Cephus; species Cephus spinipes. The sequence continues at coordinate 31,065,309 of OZ020572.1, read as the reverse complement.
ACTGCCATGCCGTAGGTCTCTGTTACTTAGTTAGGTATAAATACCAGACCTAAACTCCCAAACACGATTCGCAGTACCGTTTTAGTATACGTTAAAACATACACGAGGAGAAATTCCCCACGTACCGCGAGACAGTTTAGTAACTGTTATGAAAATCCTATGTCCGCCATGTATTCGTATTCAGAGATAAATGTCGACCTTTTTGCAGCGAGCGTTCTGAATACCGAAAAATATTCGCTTGAAGCAGGTACGGTTTATAGCTGTCAATTTTTTCGTATATTTTTTTTTTGCTGAATATTGACAATTTAGAGATATTAGTCACTAGATTTTCGATTTTATACTCGCTGGGAGTAATTGGCTTGCTTTTTTTTTACTGTTAGATACGAATTGCGAGTTGTTCTTTATTTATTTATTTAAATTCTCCGATAGCTAGGGCTTCGCTCTGTCGGTTGTGACGGACTCTGCTTGACCGACGGGGCTAACCAAATCGTGTATCCGACGTGAATTGCTCGTTAGACGCTTCACCTTTTTCTTGCTACCGTATTCCTCGTGTATATGAACAAGAAATGTTACTGCCACGTCGTAAATTCTCCTAGGCGTGTAGCGTTTGGAATTTTGGTTTTTTAGGATTGTGATGGAGCGAAGAGGGCTCTCTGCTTTTGACAGTTATACGCCAACGCTCTTCTGTCTGACTGAGCGTAACTCACGTTATTCTTCCAATGTATACGTTCGAACGGGATTAGGAAACGTGAAAAAAGTATTTATCAAGTACGTATCCCACTCCGAGGCACTGGAAACACCAGAAGCGTTCGAAAATCTGTGGTTACTATAGCTCAGAATTGATTCAGGCATTATGTCTAGTCCATACTACCAGAGCTTCTGAGCCGCTACATACAATCTCGGCTTTCAAGGGATTTCCGGACAAATTCACGTGTTTAAGTTTTGAACTCGCCATGCCGTAGTGCAGCACGAGGAATCCTCTGACCTGAAGCCTGGGATATCGCGCGTACACCAAAATTACGGCGACCTCAGCGAAATGGGAATGAGGTTTGCGGTTGTGGGTAGCTAAAAGTAAATATATGTATAGTTTGTTACGGTGAGAGAGGTCTACAAAAATTTAATAAAAAGGACCAGGAAGGACGGGAAGATCTCAAAGATCTTTTGGATAACGTTGAGTATCTTATAAATGGGTTTACGCACCTCCATAGACCTACCTGAACCTGGCACCTGACTCAAAAATATTATTATTTTCAAAACGCGATCCGATTGTACCCCTGTACCTCTTTGTACCACTTTAATGTTCGTTACGAAACGGGTGCTATCGTTTTTTTTGCCCACCACCGGTAATTCCAAACTCTGAGGTACAAACGAAAATCAAAATTTTACAAAAAGATACAAACGGGGTACAACCGAATCCCGTTTTGAAAATTAAAGTATTTTTAGGTCGGGTGCCAGGTTCACATAGGTCCTCCGTAGCTATAGTCGCGGTCTCGGCGATAACCCAGAGCATTATCCATCACTCTTAGAAGTATAACCGTATCGAGATAGTCTGATTAATTATTTTTGACGTAAAATCCATACGCGTCAAGATTATTTCCGCCGTGTTAACTTCCTATCAAAATTCTTGTAAATTTATACTATTGAACACGTGAACAGTTTCAGGAATACTTTATGTTAAATTGTTAATCTAAAAAGTACACCATTGATATTCAACTTGCTTCCAGGTTATTTTAGGTATCAATATTTTTATAATGACGTCACAATCGATTATTATGGGTTTCATGTTTTTTAAAAATATATCTACTATACTCGTATCGAAATATATATATATATACCACACGAGTATACATAGAGCTTGTAGGTACAAAATCAGCTGAATTATTTGATTTATCTCCCAAGGGATTTATCCTCGACGACTTTACGAGGGAAGAAAATCGAGGAAGATGCTGCACGGTGGATGAAAACGTTAAATATTTTAGGTATTATCCTTCGTGTGGAAAACTATAAAAATTTCTTTTTATACCGTTACTGGTTTTTCTGTATTACACAGTAATTGTGCCTGAATGGATATTCGAGATCGAAATTGTATTTTTTGGAATCCTACAAAATTTAATAATAATATGCAATCACGTATTTGAAGGACAATACTGCATTTTGTACGTAATGCTGTCTGACAAATTTCGAAATTTCGAGGTGCATTTATCGTAATTGCATCTAGAGCGAGTACAGTCAGCTACGAAATTACGGTAAAGCATCTCGAGGAGGCGCGAATATTTAGGATTAACAAGTGCATTGTTAACGGTTGAATCTTATGTAATTCCTCGCGAGTTAAGGTTTACTTATCACTGTGTATATATATTTAATAGGACGCACTATATATCTATATATAGAGATATATACTAGATATTCAAGAGTTCTGCTACTGACTACCCGACGAATTTACGGATATCGATTACTCGCAGTCTCGTCCATTATGTATTATAGGTCATTTTTGTCGAGTGCACTTTTCCCAGACGGGCAAATGTGGAGCACATTAAAAATTGCCGTTACGAACTTTATTCCACCTGCACTCGTGTACGTGAAGCATCGCGCAGCATCATCTAACCTAGACGTAGGAAACTCTCGAGTTTTGAATATACTCTCCTTTATTACGATACTATCCGTTACCTTAGAGACGGCTTTATTTCTCTCGCGAGAATAATTCATCACCCGGTACAGTAAGGACAGCCAGTTAGATAAAGCGAATACAGAGCGTGCAATCTATTCGTTTCTATTATTGACTTTTATAATGGAAAATGGCGTCGAAACAAGTGTAAATAAAATGGGTTGATATACGATCTAACGAGATTCAAAAAACAATATATCGATATATCAAATCGACTTTTCGTAACATTATTCGGTAATGGAAAATACACAGATATATTGCTTTCGATTCGCAGAAGTTGTAAATTATTAATAAAAAATGTATCTGAAATCAATTAATATCGATTGATAAGAATACTTATTGTTCGATACATCGCAATCAACGATTACGTAATTTAGCTGGGATTCGAACCCGATCGAAATTTATCTGAAATCGATTAATATTGATTTATAAGAATACTTATTGTTCGATACATCGCAATCGACGATCGCACAATTTAGCTGGGATTCGAACCCGATCGAAATTTATCTGAAATCGATTAATATCGATTTATAAGAATACTTATTATTCGATACATTGCAATCGACAATCGCGCAATTTAGCTGGGATTCGAACCCGATCGAAATTTATCTGAAATCGATTAATATCGATTTATAAGAATACTTATTATTCGATACATCGCAATCGACGATTACGCAATTTAGTTGGGATTCAAACCCAATCGAAACTGTGCATAGGTCGGCGATCAGTGTATCCAAAGCGAACATCCGGTATACTATACTAACGTCCGTATATCACCCTAGGCCGTAATGCAGCTTGAGAAGATACATCCACAACCGGAAGTGCATTTACCTATGTAATAGGAAGGATGACGAGTGGGGTGGTTGATGTGGGAGGGGTGGGGTGGTATTGGCAGGGTCGAGGGGATGAAAGGTAAATTTTGGGAGCCAACTGAAGAGCCCAGTAGGAGAAATGGCTGTGCGGGTAGATCGAGCAAGGAAAAGGAGCACGTTGCGCAAACCGCCTCCGGAAAGTGAACTTGACCTCAATTATTTGTAAGTCGGTAATTTCCAAAATTTTTATCCCTCGACTCTGTAGGACCTTTTACGAAGTATTCGCAAATCACCAAACGGGCTGGAATATTTTAGTTCGCCAACCCTTACTGGTATAAGCCGTTACTGCCGGTGCATGGTAAAGCATGGGAGAACTGTGAATGGGTAAGTGGCATTATAAAAATACACCATACCTATATAATCCCTTAGCTTTCGCATCTATATGAACGCCATTTTTTTTTCTTCTTTTTATCTCACGTTTGCATTTGCTATAGTATCCACACATTCCTATAGCTCCTATGAGCTATACACTCATCCTCTGTGTCTGGTTTGGTTGCCTTATCCTTTTGCTATGTACTCACCCTGTAGCAAATCCACTCGTACGCCAGAATCCTCCGTGCGAAACTGGCAAAGCCTGCGAAATGGTGGAATAAACGAGATCGCTGAACTAAACGCGGGAGAGATGGGAATTTTTTTTTTCATTTTTTCGAAAGGATACACAGTGTATTCCGTGTTCTGTTCTGCTTTCTTTTTTCGAGGGTGGATTTTTATTTTCATTTCTTTCGTTTTCTTACGTAGGTAACTGTCTCTTTTGAGAAATACTTTTTTTTTTCATTTTTACCGAAAAACTATATTCGCGAAATATCACGTAACCGCGTAATGTATTAAAAAAAAATTTTTCACGTATCATTGTTTTTAGCTTGCTTTTTTATGTCAACTAGAGCTCTGAAAAAATACAGGATAGTATCACTGTATATCTATTTTCGAAAATTACAATTTATCTACCGAACAACCGATTTACGTAAGAAATTTTGCGTACTTCCATTTCAGCAAAAATCGTAACCATCCATTTCATTTCTAATGTTATTCGCGAAAATCACCAGACAATCTGCACAGTCGTAAAATCAGGGTCAGGTGAAATTTTGAGTAAAATGAAAGTTGAATTCAATATTTAGTATGTAAAGAAAAAAAATAATCTACCATTTTCAGTCTAGGTTTACATATACCTACCCATCAACCATGTTGAAGTTAGTGGCAGTTAACAGTGTTTCAGTTTCTCGTAGTATATTTTCATTTATAATGTATCCTAACAGTATTAATTAGCAGCAAATTATTCTGCCGTTGGCAGACATAGTCAGACTCCCGTAACTTCCTTCAAAAGTTCTGTTACCTGCTTTAACCTAGTTATCCATTTTAATACACTTTTAGTCACCGTATGTTAATATTTTTGTACACAGTCAACATTTTCCTCATATATCTGTATATACAAATGTCTTCCCCAGGGCTCGTTAAGAATCTGTCTATAAATAGAACTAGTCAGTTAGCGCCATTCGAGCAGGAACTGTCCCACGGGAACTGTGTCCATCGACTTAAGTAGAATCAATGACTGTAACTTACAGCCAAATTGGTATCATCTTCGAAAACAGTACAGTGCAGCATTTCGTTCAAGAAAAATCATCATGCATTACGTATACATACTATACATATATAAATCAGCCGTTGTAAAAAATTTGCCATAAGCCAAATTCATTGCCAATCTCATTTGACGCGTAAAAATCGATTGTATCGATTAACAAAAAATATTGCAAATATTTGAGATAAGGAATTTTTGCGAGTTCCCGTAACGAGCAAAACCCGTACAAAAATGGTATAAAATTCTTAAAGGAGGATGATAAGAAGAGGATAAATTTTTTATCATTTAATTAGTTTCTTTTTTTTTACCTCTAATTCTTATCTCTTTTGGCTATGTTGAATTGGCAAAATTTCCTGTTTAAGAATTTCGACTTTTCGGCTAATCGCTGCAACCCAGTTTCGAATTTGGCGATTACGTAACGGCAACTTCGGGTTTATACCCAGCTAATTTATTTGGTTGATAAGATATTTATCGCGTTTACATTTGCGCGAGGCGAAACAACCCGCTAATCGTGCTGGCATCACCTACCCGTTACCCAGTGCCAACCGGCAGCGTGTTGTGTTATATATACATAGCGACTAACTGTAGCGTTATTTAATTAATTGCAAGTACCTGATAAAAGTCAGGTATACGTTTAACGAGACTGCGTTAGGTTAATACTATAGTCATGCATGGCACATTAAGCGAATATACCTATATATTGATATTAAATAAATGTCCCGTTGATACGTAATTTTATTCATGTATTATTGTTATTTTTGTAAATAACTTAAAACGGATTGTCTATTTTTTTTTTTTTTTTTAATGCCCTTTATACCCAATTGGATAATCGACGACAAATCACAGAGTAAAATTGACACCCGCGCCAACGAATTTGACGGATTGCAAGTGGCCGCTAGTAAATCGTCCGAACGAGGGTGCGCGTGTTAATTAACGGCAGTGAAATGTCTATTAAGTACATCGTTGATTGATGGTTACACCCCGTAGAATTTTGACAAGTGGTAAAAGCATCTATATAAACATTAATATATATATATACATATATACATATTCAGGGGACCAAATGAATCCGGTTTCCGATTGATAATCAATTCCAAATAAAAATCAGTTTTCAGCTGAAAAAAAAAATTATCGACGTTTACCCGAGTGAAATGCATTTTTATCGGAAAAATCGTTATTGGCAAATTAAGGACTTCGATGAGACGTGATCAGGATGACGACGAGGATTTTACGAGATCGGAATGTATTCACGGCACCCAGTTAGCATTTGTATATCGGGTGGGAGCGATCGAGGGTGATTAGCATTGATTGGTAGGGGGGGGGGGGGGGGGGATTTCAAAATTTCTTCCCCCTATACACGGTGTACCAGAAACGTCATAACTCAACAGTAAAATCCTATTTTAATATAAGTAACGAAAAGTATGGGACTGGGTGAGAAAAAAAAAGAAGATTCAAGGCGAGACTCCAGTGGTTGGAACGACGATAAAAACCTTCTTTACCGACGCACTTTCCGTCTTCTCTATTTCTCGGGACATTGTAATAAAAGTCATAGCGCGCAAATCCTATACCTAACGGGATACAGACCTCGCTTATTACGACGGCCGTGCACGCCAAGGGTGTCTTTTTTATACCGTCAAGAAGAGCTAGGAGGGTTTAGGTACCTTCGTTTTCCAGTGGAGCCTCCCTTGTCACCCTGTCCTCTTAAATTTCCTCTTCTACGCCATCTTTTTCTCAACCCCTCCTGCCTACCCCCCCCCCCCCCCCCTCTAACATCCCCACGCTACCACTTTACCCATCCGGATCAGAATTCGCCCCTATTCAGTGTAATATTTTATTTTCTCTCATTTCGTACCCACCCGGTACTGCAAGACCAGAAATCCCACAGCTCCCGTTCAACAACCCTTAAACAATACTGATAGATCAATGAGCTCTTGCACGTACAACGGATGAAAGTGTCTCGCTGGACTCTCAAACCCTTCTTTTCGTACGATTAAATTGAACACCCTGTATATATCCGGAATTTCCGATACCATTGCTATCTAGGTTTCTGGGTCGTCGCACGTTACGTAAAACAACGTTACCTTTGTTTTCGTTACTCAATACCAAAAGGTTCAAGTGATCAGGTCACATCTTACTTATTCAACACCCGGTATGTAATGTGTCAATCGGTACGTATAATATTAATTTTGAATTATTTATCGTAAGCACGTCAGTCGATATACAGTCTGCCATTACTCGTACGCTACGTATAGGCCGTACAGTCAGCATAGAGACGTGAATCGCGTACCGGATGCTGGCGTTTCATCTGTCCTGGATTAAATTACAAATTCCATCAAGATTTATCATCCCTTCCGGAAAATTTATATATATACGTATATACACACGTACGGGTCTTTTTGTTCGAACGATATTACGTCTCTCTGCGACTCAGACTATACTTTCTTGCTATTCCCGAGAAACGTATACTGAATTATCTTTCATCCTTCCCTTTATCTTTCGCGTCTCTTCAATTTTCAACGAAAACTTATTTTATTTGAAATTTCAGCTATGCGTAACATTTCATATTGTATCCGCGCGGAAGTAGCAGTAATACCATATTGGATTTGGCAAAACCATCCGTGTGGCAAACCGCGAGGTTTCTTACGCCAATATCTCTTACAGATTGCTCTTCCTTAGTCTATACGCTCAGTTTGTAGCTGTAATGGCTTTGTATGTGGCTGATATATATAACGTTCATCGAACTGGTTCCTAGGCTGCTAGAAGCCTCTGGTGAGATTTGGCAAAGCTTAGCAAAGGTTCGCGAATACAAGAGGCACAGTTTATCATGCCAGGACTGGACACGCCAGTAGATATTTATGTTGCTGGTCAGACAGAGTACAATGGATTGTTTTCGGATACTCTCCATTTACCTTTTTTTTTTCTTTGTATTTTTTTTTTACTTTTTTACCAAAAACAGTCTAAGGATAGATATAGGAGAGGACACCAGTGTAGATGTAGAATTTGAGAAATTTTATTATTGATTGTACCAGATTTGAAATTTTTTTTTATTTTCTTTTTCAGCATAAAATTATATTGTCTGTACGGTTCGACGTTTATCTTAATTTAGTAATTTTTTGATACCGATATATGTCTATGCGTATTGCACGTACGTGAGAATTAATGGACAGAAATGATTTAATTGGAAAATTTCATCGAGCACTCAAATACACGTATTGGTTTCGTTTGAAACAATTTTCATTATTACAGCCAATTACGAATGATTCATGGAACGTATCGGCGTGGGATTTGCTTGTTTAATAGAGAAAAAAAATATTTTGAAAAATTTTATTTGTACGTTTATTCATTTTACACGCTCTTATTTCTTCGGTAGAGCGACGCCCGCGATTTACGTGCTGCAAGAGATGCGGCGTTCTGAAAAAAACACAGTGCATATTTATTTTAGAAAAATGCAATTTATTATTCTGCGATTTTTCCAAAATTTACTAAATTATTCGTTTAAAATTTATTAGAAAAATTTTTTAATCAGTTATCTCACGAATTAATCATTTATTTTCTACGTGTAACGAATATTTCGTAGTCGCACCGCATTTCCAGAATCGAAATTTCGATAAAGTGTAACACGATTTTGAAGAGAAGCCTTATTCGGGATAGGATAGATACATTACGTACCTTTTATATCGGTTTCCGTTATAATCCTGTATCAGAGGGTTTCTTACCCTTGAGGATCCTTTGACCCTTGTAAAATTATTTAAACCATCCCCTAGATTATCTTTCCGTGACCCGCGATCACCCTCGCGCAGATACGACACGCACGCTGAACACAATCCTACAATGGATAAGACTATTAATAAAGATGTCCCACAAGGCTTATCTAATCTAGAAGACAAATGTGATCCTAGCAATGTCAGTATTGAAAATTTACCTAAAAATGTGTATTAACAGTCAAAGGATATTTTTATTTACAAAATTTCATTTCACGTCCTATACGCATTACGCACATGCATATACAGGAATTCGGCCATTGGATCGATAGGATCAAAGTACACACAAGGTACGCGACCCTGTCATGCTAACAAATACGGATCTATCGTGAAGCCTGCGGCGTCGCGACGCGGTCAAATTGACAAGACCATTCCTGGGATGCCAATCCGTCTAGGACACTGGAGCGTTTCCACAAAATTTTCTACCTCGTTGAACTTAACAAATTGGCTCTCAAGCAATCATCCTGATCGATTACATCGAAGATAATCGATATTCCGCGACCGACATTAATAGCTGTCAGGTTTAGTTTTCGATGAAAAAGTCTTAGCCTACCCTACCTTTGGAGGTTAATGGTAAAAAATTGAATTCAAAATCAAATTCGTCGTTCCCATTAAATGGTAAAGTAAAAAAAAAAAATTAAAAAAAAATATTTTTATTCCATAAAAAAACTTTCCAGACTCGTCCCAGACTCCCTTTGACGTTATTCACTACGACGCCAGCTGCAGGCGACCTTTTAATTTAAAAATAAACTTAAAAGTCGCGTCAGTGAATACAAACTTTAAGCCGTTCCCTTCCTCGCTGAACTTAACGAACACAACGAGCATACAAAACAATCAAAGGCGAACGAAAGATAATTAAAAGGAGTGAAAATTAAATTAACCACGTCCCATCGCCTCCGTCCTCTCCCACTACCCAACTATAACACGTCCATAATTCGCGTCTTACGACCTGTCGGAATACTTCGGAAACTTCTGAATCTTCCAATTCCACCTTTTCGAATGTCGCGCCATAAACTACTAATTTACAAGTTTATTGCACTCCCGTGCAATTGACTGTACGACGTGGCTCGATGCCTGGAAAATTACCGCGAGTGATATTGCATTATTACACGATCTTGTTGCACGTACAACGTGCACTCGATCGTTATGCATGCCATGGGAAATATTAATATTTACAGAAAGTAACATGAATAATGCACAAGGAATATGCGACGTAGCTGCACAAACAATTTTTTCCTAATGACATTTTTATACAAATTTTTGGAAAATCAGTCAATTTTACCTTGGATCGTAAGACTGTCTGACTCCGTTCGGAATTTCTCTGGGTCCTTGAATATCCCTGCGAAATATGGTGGTCGTGCAGGGTCGCATTAATGTCAGGGGCTTCGGTCTAATTGATGACGTCATAATTATTATGCACGATTATGTTGCCCATGCATGCTGGAACATCAAGTTATGATTAGCGATATACTGTCGAGGCACGTGTTATGCAAGTACCTATATGGTTTATGTATATGCACCTCATGTGGTACCAACATGTCACTCAGTTCTGATGGACGTGATCGATTGGCTATCATACGTGTAGTTATGTACAAGCTCATTGATGATTAATTGAAAATTATTTATAGGACAGTCTGGCTTAATAGTGAATTTCGTTTTTTATTTTCATGGTTTTTAAAAATGATTTTTTGAAAAAAAAAATTTTTTTTTCCCTCGAAGATTCAATCTCGTAAATCCAATAAGCTTATCGGTGAATTTTGGAAAATTCACTAACGCCTCATCTGCAATTATAAGGGGTGACATATTTAGTGACGTCAACTGTCGACACGCGTGAAACCTCCGGTGACCATTTACATAGGTACTTGTAATACTACCAATAGACACAGGCTGACCACTGTATAACGTCATTATCCCAAGTGTCTCCCTGACGTCATCACGCGGCAGAGTTGTCAACCCGTGTGAAATTAATGGTAAAAGTTAGTAGTCGAAAATTTGTAGCATGACCGCGGTTATAGATTACAGGAAAGCCTATCGGCGAGATATCCTCGGCGCTTTAGTCAAATTAGTCTCGAAAATTTTCACAGCTAATTCCATAGAAATTGAGATTTCGAAGCGCCGTCAAGTATGGTACGGCTACGTGTATACCTGTATATACCGTGAGCTGAGTTATGTCGTATAACATATACACGTTGCATAGGTAATACCGGTAGGTCTATATACTACATTCGGCAACACTTCTCCCTGTCCTTTATTGCTACACTGGTCCTGCAGAGCTTCCAGCTTCCGGCGCTTCGTTCCGCTACAGCCATTTATCTGCTCGGACAAAGTACTGACGTCTCGCGAAATATACGAGCAAGTACACGTAGCAGTACGCCACGCCTAATGTACACGTATTCAGTCGGTACAGCGTGGTCCAGTGATCGAAGCTGCAATGAGAGAGCTGATGATTTTTTTACAGAATTTACACACTTATACGGTATATTATTTTTACTGTAATACTTTTATAACGGGTGGTCGTTAATGTTTCTAACGAGCTCGTACAATTTGTCGCATGACTTTTTACAGCGGATCGGTTATTAAAAAGCGTATAACCTACGCGGGGGATATATAAAGTTTACATTTGAACCGGAAGTCGGTACCAACGTGATATCCGGTTTTGCTTTAAAGCCTGATAAACTTTACCATAGCGAATTCCGTATGTATATGCGTTATGAGGCTTTTTGGTCAATGCGAAAAGGTCATGCTGGGTCAACCAAGGGGAATCCCCGACTGGGTGACTAGTAGATAATTAATTTCTACATACGTGGCACGCTTGTTCGTTTTATTCTTTTTTTACTTCTTCAATTTGAAAACGATCGCTCTTAAAAACGCTGGATGCAGGAAGATGCTGGATCAGTGACATTGAAAGTTGGGAGGAATTCTGCAAAACTGGTGAATCTTATATGTGTATTTTAAATTTTAAATTGAAAAATCGGTAATTAGGGTTTACCTGCAGGGCAATTTATTATGAAAAACGGAAAATTTCACATGTTTGTACATACCTAAAGGCGATTTACAATTTATTTACCTTGCACAACACCGAAGTTTGAATTACGCAACAACTGGATTTTGGTTACAATCAACTTGATCACCGCAAGTCGAAGTTGGCTAAGAAGCCCGTGACTGACGAGGGTTGCTAAATTTTTTTCTGCGGGTCAAAGGTGGTTCGAGGTACCCCAAGGAATTGAGGTGGGGGGTCGTAGGGAAGGAAAATGAACGAGCAGAAAGTAGAACTGTCACGAGTGAGAGAACGAGAGAGAAATATTATAGGGGTGGTTTTAGGGGGATGACAGAGAGGGAAATGAAAGAAAAAAAAAGAGGTAGATATATAAAAGAAGGAGATTTTGGGAAACAGGTCTGACCCGAGCCCAAATCAAAATTAGACTTCATTCAAATGACTCTGTCTAGAATTTCGAATGAAAAGGGCTGATTAAATGTGGCTCCTTTGACTCCCGTCAACCCTTACCTTTCCACCCTTATACAGGCCTCGCGCATATCTACGTACCTCCACCTATACATACTCCTACTCCCTTAACCCTATTCTCCAGCTCGGCGTTTACACCTCTTGCAGAGACTGGAGAAAACTTGAAAAACACTCACCTAAAAACCCATTGTCAACCGGCTTCAGGTAGAAAGAGCCAGTTAAATGGGAAATTGTCACTCCGAAAATTGAGTACGACGATTCGATTAATTTCCTGCGAATACCGGAGCTTCGGAAATGGGACGAATAGTCCACGCTTTGACAACCACCCTTCGTCACTTCGTATTCGATGGTCAACTTATTTATCTCTCTCGAAAAACAATCCCCATTAACAAGAACTAATCATCCCTTACTTTAATTAGAAAAAGACGACAGACAAATACCGCTGACGGATTCTCGAAAAAAACTACCCTTGCGTATATATCTGTCCTACTCTATCCCTTTGTCACCACTGTTGCCAAATTCAATAAATTTTCATATTGATACGTAACCCGGTCGGAATTATAAATTGGGCAGGACTTGGGGTCCGATTAAATTTACCTAATGGCCAATCGAGGCATCGATCGAGAAGGAGATCGACGCCTCATCCGGTTTCTCACGCATTTCACGTGAGCCTCGGATTAGACAAGGTCCATCGGGCCCGATCTGGCAACGTTGTCTCAATCGAGTAATATTTATTTCTTTCCCATTGGCTATTGTCGTTGACGCACCAAAAATTCATACTTGACTCCGCAGTGCCATCTGACTGTAATTTAGTGCACCATATACAGTAACTGTAGGAACGTACAACGATCAGTGCGCCCCCTGGGCTAGGACGAACGTCTTATTAAAACATGATCAGGACCGTAGCAGTTAACATTATCCTAGCCCGAATGAAGAAATGTGGCTTCTTGAAAAGGGTTTCTCGATTAGGCTGTGTCGGAGGATGATACAATTAGACCGTAACTATAATATCCTGAATAACACCGAGCAATGCCCGACTAAGAAATAATATTGGCACCCTCAGTTCTGGAAGCCCTCTTACGTCCTCATCTGGACCCCCCGACTACGTACGAGGAATCTTCCATTACTTTTCTACCCGGGAAGTATATCCAATCCTATTCCCGCTATACTTCTAATCACTGCTAATCCATTAGCTATCACGCAATAGTCGTCGAATAGTATGGGAGTTTTATTTCCGACACCCTCGTCAATAGGCAAGCGGCTATTATTCTTTATGGCGAGCTTTACCGATTTTTCTGCAAGAGAGATAGATACAGAATAGCATTACAAGTATATATATATATATATATATTGTTAAGTCTCGGTCCTCCTATTAAACATAATTCGCCCGCTTATACGTATACACAGCCACTTATACACATGGCGAAGCCACTCGTATAGTTATACCTCAGCCCCATACACATACTATACACACTACACATGCCTTTATCCTTACCGACAGTACTATACTAGCAGATCGGTCGATCAATCATCTACATAATCGATCCTTATGATTTATACTGATTAATTTGCATTTATAATTTTTTTTTTTAATATTCCGCTCGTATTACGCTGGAATCCATAATTTACGAGTTACGTTATTTCTTTTACGATTACAAATTTTTACGCCAATTTTTTTATCAGGCATTATCTTCAAAAGTAATTTGTCATACGAATCCTTATCATGTATTTAATAAAAGATAAATCGGAAACTTTTCGAGACCAGCAGTACTCGCGATCTTTCAGATAGAGAATTGGAAGACTCAGGTATGCAGCAACGGACAGATATTTTTGAGTGTTCCGATTTTTCAATCAATCAACAAGAAAGGGAATCAAAAATCAATCAAATTCATAAGTAATAAAAAACAGTTGTCCCCGGATCCTAGTAACTGTAATGTGAAAACGATACATATATGCCATAGAAAATAGATGCTGGACATGAAAATTTTTTTTGGTGTGATATCCAAATTTTTTTTCATCCCTCATATCTTTACTCTGTTTTGCTTTCTCTTTGACGTCCGTTCAAACGACAGGCGTTCCATTCTGCTCGTTGTCGTGGCAGATTCTGCTGAATAGCACGGGACGGTTCCTAAACAAATATCCCAGGGTTGTCGATGGAGGCTCTTCTCCTTTGGGGCTGTGAGAAATTTCTCAGGATTTTCGTAAAAGGGTTGAGGATTATGTCTGCTTAATCTGACTGTTGTAAATATCGATCCTATCTTTGGTGCCAGTTGGGTCCCTACCTCTGAGTGATGAAGACGTTCTTTTCGTCAGGTTTTAGCAATGGGTGGTGGGAGGGGGGAGGAGCGGGGAGGGGATAAAGCGTGGTAACTGTTCTCTTCAACCCTTTTCCTCGGTCTCGACCCTTACCCCCCCGGGCACGGCTTATTACTCGAAAATTCTCAGAGCAGTCGGAAACCGGAGACTAGGGTGGATCCGTTGGCGAGTATAGAATCAAATAACCGAAGCGTGACTCATTCATCAACTTCCATAGACGCTTCGAAAGCTTTCCTTGTTAGCAATATCGGGTTGTAGTGCATAGTCTATATAGAAAGTGGGACTCCACAACCCCATTACTCGAATGTTTACCTTATAGTTAACCCTTGGCTTGGCTGCTGAATGACATAAATATTCTCTTTTTACATAGAAGTTATATAAAGGTGAATACAGGGAAACTGTAGTCTTTTTCGGCTTTCCCTACATGTGATGCCGTCCTCGTAGAATCACCGTTGGATGCGGAGTTAAAATATTTTTTTTGAAAATAATCAGAACCATTGGTAAAAATTATCAGGATTTACAGAGCTGCGTGGGATGTGAACGGAACTTCAGGTTTTTTTTATTCCATCACACGAGATGCTGACGTCATAGTCACCGCTGAATGCGATTTTAGCATCTCGTAAAAGCCAGATCCGTATCTGTTCATCATCATAACGAAATACGGAGAATCGTTTCGTGTCTGTTTTAAATGTCAAACATAACTTTTTAATAGCGTAGAATTTATAATATTATTAATATTTTATTGTCCAGGGTATAATATTTTATGGTTACGAAACCGTGGAGACACGTGAATCACGATATCAATTTCTTAGTCAGGGAACTCTTTTGTATTGATTTGCGTATAAAGATGGCCCCTCGATTCGTATTTGGGTGATCCCGTTAACGTATCAGCCACGGTACTATGCAGTATGGAGGAAAGTAATGGCAAGATATGGACCACGGTATAACTTCACGAAAATCTAATAATATCGATCCGATCAACCCTTCGTCTGACCTTATCGAAATTCCATTGATCCCCAACACCCAGAAATTACGAACGAATCCATTTGACTGCCTAACGCACGATACACGTGTCTAGTAGATACAGACTAGCCGAATAGTACTAGCCAGACACGATACCACTGTCGTACGATCCCCCGCAACGAAATCGTCACCTGCGGTTACTAAATACAGTTTAGTCGTATTTATACGTTAACACCTCGTTAATCAAACTACCCTAACCCTATGCACGTTGACACGACGAATTTTCGTTCCCAGAACATCAACCTCGTTAACGTTGCCAAATAGTCATAAAATACATTACAAGAATGCAAAATGCAATATTTAAGTGGAAAAAGACAGCAACGAGTCAGACCTTAAGAAATTCATCAAACTGTTGAAAATCGTATATGACTCGAATACGATTAAGTAAATAAAAAATAAATTTATCCCAAAATTAATCAGCTGATAAATCGATGCCCTGACCAATGTTATTTTAGACGTGTTTATCAGGGGATGGATCGGGATGTTAATTCGTAGAGAGAAATAACTACGTCAGGACACCTGACGGTAGTTGGTATTGGCATAATTAAAGCAGGATATGGTCACACTATCAAGGGGATCGTGAATGCAGCATCCTGTCACGAGGTTCGGAGCTTAGACTATATTCAAAGGGATGAGAATTGGATCGAGTGAACAGCCCAATCCCACCGCAGCGACTGTCCTGCATCCCTCACAGCCCTTCCACGCCTATCGCGACCTCAGCCTAATCTACCCCCAAAGGCGAAGTACTCCCATGCGAGAACGTATGAATACATATTAAATCGAATATTCGCCCTCTCACATCAGACGTTATAATATATATATATATATATATATATACACTGTGTATATAACTACGAGCCACGTGATATACTTCCAGTATATAATCCCTTGGATATATATATATATATGTAATACGTGTTATGCGTACTGTATATTATACTTATATATAAACTGCCCGTGAATGAATAAATCGTACGGAGCTCGCGAATGGTCCGCGACGAGTTTGCTTATCCAAGTAATTTCTTGTAAATTGGTATATTAATTAAAACTACTTTTTTTTTGCTTTAATTTATTTATCGGTCAGCAATGTATCTTCTATAGTGGATTCTGTTTTTTTAGTAACTTACAAAACAGAAAATTCAAGGGGGACGATTCGATCGGTGTTACGAAAAAATGAAGGCACGATTTATGATTGGATTAGATTTTTATTTTCTTTTTATTTCTCCGCTCTTTATCTGTTGCCGTTTTGTTGTCGCGCACGCACTATATGTGTCTCTTCGATCCGGTTAGACGAAGGGGAAGGGAGCGGAGAGGGGGAACGCCGCGACGCATTGTAAAGATCGTGGGAGGAGGGTGGGGGGAGGGGTAGGAACGTGTTTTATTTTGAAAAAGAAAAAGGCATCGTTGCAAAAATTTTACACGCTCCGTGCCACGTATGAATAATCCCATTGTAGCATATCCGGTGTTTGTCAGGCTTGTAGGTGGGACTGTACCAACATCCCCTCACGTCACTTGTATAGCTACAGTCTACCACGTGTTCTGTATGGTGGATGGTTGAATTGTATTGTAAATGTAGAATGGTCAGGAGCCCACGATGTTGTTTCAGGGTGGAAAGCGAACCGGAAGCGAAGTTGAAACAAAAGTAGGATACTGACCGGAAACGGAAATAGGTACGGTGCCAGTGGCAGATATTTTTTTTATAAGGAAACCGGTGTTTTACTCATTTTATTATTTCTTGTTCTCGTTAAACTTCTTAAGTAATACGCAAACCAGAAAGAACCAATGAAATTTTCTTTTGCTTTTGGTTATATTTTTTTTAACAAGGTTAAGGACTTCCGGAAAAAAAATTTTTCTACCGAGAATTTTTCTGACTATTTGTAACCATCCTGAATGTCATTACTGCCGTTTAACGAGAACGTTTCCTACGGCGATAATAGATTTTACGTTCGTGACGTAATTAACGATCCATTTCCTATTGACGTTGCATCACGGCCAGAGATGACTTGCAGGCGCACTTAATTTAATTAAGATTTATAAACCCAACCGCAAGGAAACTCCTCGAAGAGTTTAAATACGATCGGATATCTATTCTGAAGATCACTTTCATGAAGTTGGTGTAGGATTTAATTGAAATTTGAAAAAAAAAATTAAACAGCATCCCTACTTTCAGTACGTAAAATTCGATCTAATAATTAAATCATTTGAACTCTGTTTTATGGATACAGAAAAAAAAATTACAGTGTCTTTAAGGTCAAGCTTTACGAAGTTAGCGGTAACGCAGTATAGGAAGAAGGCTTAAGAAAATTTATGAAGATTTTTTTTGTTCAAATACAGTATCTAAGTTACAAAAGATCACGGAGGTCCATGGGCAAAAGTCAAAATGCCAATATATCGATAGATCATTGTAAAGGATGAAAAGGACCAATCGATTTATCGTCTATGAATTTTCTAAGAATTTTACGGATCACCTTTGTGGCCTTTGCACGAATAATCTTTTCTAAGGTCAAAGTTCGTTATATCCATAAGCGACCACAGGTTGACTGTAAGTCAGTAAGTCTTGAAACTAAAACTTTGCCGAGCTCTCCGTACTTAAAAATATTTTAATTAAAATTAATGATCAGCCTCCAGCCACCCTTCTTCTTATTCGACCCCTACACGTCTGTATACCCTTTAACGAACCAGCACTCCTTCAACCTTTACTTCGCTGCTACTCAGGCAGCTTCCTCTGCCGTCCTTGCCGAAAATTACACGGTCGAGTATATCTACATCGAGGACAGAGCCCCTAAAAATGTGAACCCCAGTAGCGGCCCATCTCTGGCCCCGAATAAAAATCCCCAGGAGTTATAAATTAGTAAATGAACTTCTCAAAAGGGTGTGCCGCTCGCGAAATACAATTTACGAAGGAGAAAAAAAAAGAGAAATAATAAAGGAAGCCATTATTCAGCCGCAATCCTGTATGAAAACTCGCCGCCAATAGGACGGGGCAAGGGTAGCTACTGAAAAGCCCCTATAGAAATTACCAGGCTTCGTCCCACCCGAAGACATCAAACTCCTCCGTCCCTCGCCCGTCTTCCGGAACGCTAAAATATTACACGTGCCCGGCATGACAATTCGAGAGAACGGATCGACGCGTCTTCGGGTTCGCGAAAATGCCTGCAGGACGAGCCACATCCCATTTCGAATGGAGCCTGGCGTAATTGCGAAGCCAACGTGGAGAGCCGGCTACCAGGAATAAGGCAGGAGAAAACGGAGAATAGAAATAGGGAGAACGAGAGGAAGTTAAATGGTAAGGGTACTTCTTTTATACTTAGCGATGCTTGTGCTGCACTGCAGGATGCCGGCGTGCGGATACAGGATTGTTAAAGTATATATATATGTACAGTCTAGTAGAAGGAACCAGTGGCTCCCAGACAGCACGTCCTGAAACAGTCGACGAATTATTAAAAGTTCCCAAACATTAAAGTTACGCGTGCAAGAGTGAAATACTTTGTGCTTTCACGAAATTCAAAATTAATCATCACTCGTAATTCTAAGTACGTAAGCACTTGTGTACTTTACACTTGCTATGTGGAAGGACCGACCTATTTACTGTGAAACAGGGTATACGTGTATAGTAAAAATTTTCATATCTATTTTAACCCTGTTTACTGGGATTCACATTATTTATTTTTTTTAAACCGAATTTTTGGTTCTCGAATTTTGGTGAGAATTTTTAGACTTTTTTCGTATCTAGGGAAACGGGGTAAAAGCTGTCATTGAGAACCACTTCCGAGGTATGAAGCTTCTTTCTCGTTAATTAGACGTGTATTAATAACATAGAACGTGCTCTGCGACGTAACGTCGTTCTCATCGTAACGACAGCCTTCTTAAACCCTCGGGCTTGTCGTTAAGGGAGCATTTTCCTACGGTACACAGCTGGAGCCTTACTTGTGCATAAGTGTCCTTTAACCCCGTGACTAAATTCTGGCAGGCACAATATATAGCCTAAATAATGTCGTGACTGACGTAAGTGAAAATTTTGTTGGAAATAAACGAAAATTTTTAAGTTCATACCTGACGTATTACAGCGTACAGATTTCTTTGAAATCGCCTCGTATCCCTATCAATCCCTCTTTAGCGTGATTGGATCTTGGATTATTTAATTTTTTTAAAATCAGGACTCATTTTCGTCGGGTTAAAAAAATTTCTTCGAAATTTTTCAAAATTTTTTTGTTATTTAATACTCATAAAATTCAACCACGTATATCTGTGTGATAATTATATTTTTGGATCAGGCAAATTGTAATAGGAATATGGTGGATTCGAATGTATGGTGAAGTGGCAGGAGGTTTGGATTTACGTTGGTCTTCATAGACTTTCAACTTGTCAGCTAAAATTACGATTAGCAAATATGATAATAAATTATAGGATCCCATCATTGATCTTCGGGGATAATCATTACGTGCTATATGTTTATAGTATCAAATTAATAACTAAAGCCAAAACGCTTAAGGGCGTGATCCATTGAAAAGACCCTCGTTTCACCGAAGATTTTTTGTGTCGACACTGATTTAGGATGCTGTAATTAATTGCCTGGCTTCTTTTGTTGCATCGTCCCGGAATTCATAACTATACGTGTACATACCAACACCCATCACCATTACCCATAGATAAAGGGTGCTTTATTTTCTTGATGAATTTTTCTAAAGTACGATTTTTTTTTCAACGTTGTATCAAGAAAAACCTTTGAAAATTATCTCGTATTATTCCTAATAGAATGCATAGCAACACCATTAAATATTATCGACGTGCTTTTTATTTTGACGCCCTTTACATTTCCCTTCCCCTCCAAAAAAAAAAATAAAAAAATTCTACTGCGTCTCAAATGGAGGAATCAATTGAATCGAATGAGATCAATTCCCGAACGATTAAGCCTATCGTGATCCAAGAAGATGAGATAGAAAATCTCGTGAAGTTTTAGGATAAATTGAATCCTGATTCTTTCAAAGATGAAATTGCTTTAACGATTCGTCTCATTGGTCCAGAGGCGTAAAACAGGTCCCATTTCGTCTCAACTATTTCCACAGCATCCCTTGGCTTTTTCAGTTATCACCCTATATAGATGCCAGATAATAGATAAAGTTATTGTATTCTACGAGAAAATCAATTCTATGCGCTTCCTGACATCTCGTGTCTTACCTAACCTGTAAAGAATGATGGATGCACGTTCTAACGTAAAACGTTGAATGGGGAAAATTTTTTGTTTTCAAAAGTCAGCGAGAATAAAAATATCCTGCCGATCATTCTTTCACGGATACCCGAATGGGTGAAAAATTCTTGATAAAAATAAAAATTTTTAATATTAAAAAAAATTAAATCACCCCTCGCATGCTTCAAATCGTAAATAGATTTCATTAAAATCTCCAATTTAATAATCCTATTTAATTCGGCGGCCTTAATTAAAATTTGGCTATTGTCTATCGTTAAAAGGTTTCAATTAGATCGGCTATCAAATGAATTTTCGTAAAAGTAGAATGCCTCTCACCAATCGTACCGATCTTATTGCCTACTATCTATATAAATACATGCTCTACCCTTGTATCTCTCAGGGTTGTAATAAAAGTTAACAGCACCCCCGTTGGACAGGAAAATCGTAAAGTTAACTAAGGTTAACGCAAGGGGTCATGTCATTAAATAGAAAATTATATATATATATATTATATATAGAAAGTGTATTAGTATTCTTCCCACGTGATAACTTACAAAAATCGTAAAAACCGTTTATCCCGAATATCCATTTTTGATAAAAATTCATTATCAATAATCACAATTTTTATACACAGCACACTAGCTATACGCCTTCTATAAAAAAAATATAACCAGTTGACAATGTTTATCACGCGAACGAGATAGGAAGATAAGACCCAAAAATCACGTGAGATTTAAAAATGTTCACGAATTTGTGAAAAACCAAGTGAAAGTAACTTTCTCCATAGCGCGAGGTAGACTTTTCGTGAATTTTTCTCACCCAACGATATTACCTTCTTTTGAAGAAAAAAGGGTTAGATAGATACAGGTACTTGCGACAGCAAGTGCTTAAAGCATGATGATTAATGCCCGAGGTATGACACCGGCTATTCAAAAAGGCTATTATCCGCCTTGGACGTGGTTATAGGGAAAACAATTTTTCCCCATTAAAAATTTCACGTTATCGAACTTAGGTATCGGCTCGGCGAGTTATCGCCTTGGGGTGCGAAGGATCGGATGGGATCAGAGAAGCGACTCAATTTGACCTGAATAGAACCGGTGCAACGAGGAGGACCTGGGCTCCGGGATGGGGTTACATAGCTGTCTCTAGCACGTTCGTTAGCGCGAATGATTAATGCCGAGACTTTTTGCGATTTAGCCCAAAGGATTCTTCTCGACTGGCCGATCGTGGTAGAATAGGTCGACCTTAAGGTCGCTCTGCTTAGTCACGTTACTGCCAGAAGATAAGAACAAGAGGTAAAAGAAAGCACGCGAACCAAAGAGGTCAAATATGCCGAAGAAAGAGGGTAAGGTGGAAAAGCATAATAATGATAAAACGTAGAAAACGAATGAAAAACTTTGAAAGAAAAACAAAAAATCGCCACGTGTTTCCAGCAGCTTTTTCTGTTCGATATAATTTTTACGTCGCTTAACGATATAAGATACACGAGGAACGATAAAACCTGAAGGCTGATTTTCAATATTGGTTTATACGAATGTTCAGCTTTACTTATTGTTTTCACGTTGAAAATCAGCCTTCGGGTTGTCACTCCGAATCATCTTACTCCTGGCGTCGCCATAACCTCAGAGTGAATTTTCTTGCGACGCTGCCCGCCGCGAGTTATATCCGCGCGATTTATTCGTAATAGCTGTAATAAATATCTTTTTGCCATGTTGGTAGGACGTTGCTACGCCATTCACTGGTAACCCCTTGCATCCACTTGGCAACCCTTGTCCGCTATAGCGTCCCTTGTATAACCATAGTCCAGGTTTTACCTAGAGACCCAAACCCAGACTTCATCCGCACAACCTTTTACTGCATCCAAGTCTTCGCCACACGTGCGCTACACGTGCATTATCATACCTGTCAAACTTCAGCTGTCACAATAGAGTTTGACCAACGCACCGCCTGCTCTCTTTTCTGCCACGATTTTCTCATACCTCCGCTGATGCATCTGTCAGATGCACGTGGATGGAAGATATTCTAGAAAAATATTTTTAGCCGACAAATCGTTCGAAACTTCACTCTTTGTATATATACTTTAAGTTTGTACCGGGTGGTCTCATTTTTTGATAAAAAAAAAAAATCTTTCAAAATCCTCCTTTACATTCTTTCGGGTATCGCTTGACATTCTCGTGTTGTCTAGACGTAACAAAGTGGATGCATTAGGTCGGGACGATCTACAGTGTGTCCAACATGACGGTAAAACTTTCTTGCCGTTATTACTATATACATATAGTATACGGGCGCCTTTAGTTTTCCCATGTTTGAGGAAAGTTACGGCGGGTCCAGTTTGCCGAATTGGAGCTTTATCGTATACCGACCAGGAGAGAGCGTGCCAATCGACAAAGTTTAGCATTAGTTTGATACATTAGTTTTATACCCCGGATGCTGTTATAAGAGTGTCTATGGAATTTCGTCAGATACATATCTATATAGTGCTGTACAGTATCTCATACAATCAGTGTGGCAGATTACGTCTGACCCATTTAGGTATTTATCTACTAATCGAATACCATCGGAACGAGGAACTAGCGAGAGGTACCTGCAAATTGCTATGGTGCGTTGAGATAATCGTTAGGTTAAGTATATAGCTACATTGTACGTATTTGGGATAAGATAGTTGAAAATTAAATTTGAGAAAATTTTTTTTTATTTTCGAATCAGTCGTTAATGTCGACTCGTGTATTTGTCATTGATTACGTTTTACATTCTTCAGTCATGCGCGTGAAGGGATCGGACGGTAAAGTGTCCAATGTTAAACTAAAATTGGGGAATACGGTGATAAGATACTCAAATTAATTTTCACTTGCGACGTTGATTAATGGCAGAATGTATTTGCTTTCAATTTCCCTTTAAATTGGCTCATTGGTCCAATTGAAAGATTGATTTTTAATCAACGCTTTGCGTGTAAATACGAATCTCGCTGATTATCAACTGTATCTTATAATTGTGTATGCGGATTACGATACGTGATCATTGACTGATTTTTGTTACCCGTATTACAGCGAGTTTGCGGAATACAGAATTTTTCAAATTTCTCAAATAACGCATTTAATAATGATTAAACCTATTTGAACAGTGGCGTACGTAGTTTAATTATAATTTGAAAATTCGTCCATTTCGTATTTGCAATTGTATCGATCCCACGATATAATTTTCACGAGGTACAGATATACGAATTTAGAAAATTTTTTCTCCACTGATAATCAACTTAATTTTACAGTCAACTTTAAAAAACTTAATTTTTGCCTTTTTTTCACGCCAAAACACGATAATATACTGCGGTACAATAACTTCACGAGACTTTACGTATAAATCACCGGGTATCCCTTATCAAACTGTACAACGTGTTTTCGGGATATGACATAAGCATACATAGAATGCATACAGTATAGGTTACGAACGTTATCGGGCCAGTCCAAAATGCAAACTATGGTACAAGGGAGAAACCATACTATGGTATTAGTACTAATCAAAGAATTAAATTTCGCCTAAATCCCGCATTAGTTGGGTAGTACACGGATAATACAGGGTTATACATAATTCGTCTAATGACTTTACTACGGTTTGGCGATATACAGAATTGCTGTGTCTCGAATTAAATAACAGTTAGCAGAGATTTGGGTGTATAGCAACGTTAAGCCGTAGTTAAAATTACAAGAGCCTGTATTATCTGATCTGCAGAACTCGATGGACCAGTTTGCAATTTGTATTACCATACAGTATAGGAAACTTGATTACACGGTAAGAACGAAGATTTAGATCCGAAAATTCTGTATAATAAAAAAAATGATAAAATCGTAAAGATTCCCTTGACAGTTTTTTTTTTTTTGGTTAAATATGTTTTTTTGTCAAGATAGTAGAGAATAGGGGATGCTCCGATAGATGGTCCATAAAGAAAACTGCCTTGATCTTACATCCCCTTTCATATTTCTTCCTTTCGTATTTTCTCGCCAGGAGCAACGTACCATGAAACTATGGCAAGGGTAGTTGCTCGATATAGTAAAACTACAGGGTTACTTGCAAAGACTTTGGCATGTGAAATGTCAAAAAAGAAAAATGAGTTTTAGCACGGTGTATTACTATATATAAGATCGTGACTGTGCTATGGTAAATCAAGACTATAGTACGTACGTTCTGTGTATGGTTGATTCGTGATAATAAAAAAAAAGGGGAGAGTCCATTCGAGCGAGCGGGATTGCAGGAAGAATCTGGTATTCAAGAATGCAATTTTCTTACGTACACGTGTACGTATCCTTGTGACTTGATTCGTTCATTTTAAGCGGGATGACTGAAATACGTAAAAGAAGAAAATTGTACTGGGGCCCTTTTAAAGTCTTTCTTGTATTTCTTGACTGGTGAAGAATCTGAAGATGGTTAGCTGATTCGCTTAAATGCCTGAAAACACAATAGGAACGGGTGGTTTACGTATGCTTGGTTAACGTTCCTTGAAATTCTTGGTTGTCTCGATGATTTTAAAGAAAAATTCTTAAGTAGTTACTACGGAGTTCTAGGAACGTTGGGAAATTGAGATTTAGCAGGGAATTAAGTGACTGGAAAGGTATTAGAGTATAGATGTACTTTACTTACCTAACCTACAAATTTCTTGCTGCAACATAAGAACAGTTAAGGTTGGACAGGTAACTTCACCGGAAGTTTCTCTTCCCTTATTTACGTGGCTAGAAGTAATAGAGTCTAGTGCACGCACGTTTCCTCGTCAGACACGTCCGTTTTCAGACTTTCATATAAACGTAAAATAGCGTATCTTTTAAGAAGATTAAACAATTTTATGTTAAATTTGTAAATTCGAAAAAAAGAAATTTATTATTTAAAATGAAACGTCAAATCTTGCTGTGGGTATATGAATATTTTTTTTTATTCCACATAAAATGTCTGACCAATGTAAGTCTTTATCTACTTGCTGCACTGCGCGCAGGAAGGCTGTGAAAAATGCTTATGAATTTTTTTATCGGTACGATCTAGAACCAACAGTAGAAATGGTAGAAGCGTCGCCAGCCGCAGTCTGGAATTTTAAGTTTTAATTGCGCAAGCAACGGCAACGGGCTGGTTAGCCAAGATAAACAAGATAATTAAAAGATAATTAACAGATAGAACTACCGTACGTGACCATACGGGTTCTGGTTAGATAAGCTCAATTCCCTTATGTGATAACACAGATAAAACCTGGGATGAGAGATACAACTATTTTCTCATAAAGAGGACACTGCTACGTATTAGAGTAATAAGGAGAAATACCAGACCATCCCTTATGCAGTCACAGGAAAATTGTACAATACAATAGAAAAGTATAAATCATGGTACAGTATTCGCAAAATATAATAACAATGGAATAAATTCGCACAATAAATTTCTATAAAATGAAATATCCATTTCTTCGCGTATATACCAGCCTTGAGGTTACGTCATTTTTATTTTCAAAAAAAAAATTAAATTTATCCTTAACACACGTATCAGTTACGGTGGCTCCCGACTTAAGATATCTCGAATTTCACTGAAAGTCGTTAACGATCGTTTTGTACTCCTTTTTTGCAAACCGGGAAAAAAAATTGCGGAAATATTACAGCGGAAGACAGAACCCCGTGTACCAGTCTATAAGATTAAAAGGATTTCTCAGCAACGTCGTGTCCTAGTTTCTGAGAAGGAAGGATGCTCCCATCCTGACCTAACACGGTCCCCTGTCTTCGCTCAGACGTCCAAAGACTTAAAGCCCAAGAAGCCCAGGACGAAGACAGGTCTATTTTTCCCGTTTCCACCGATTTCACCAAGGCATCTCTATCCCCTTTCACCTCGGCCTATACTAACCCCAGAAGCATCTCGAACCCCTATTTTCAACCCTACAAAGACGGTCTAACTCGCTTCAGCCTCTCTGACCTCGGTTAAGCCCAAACCCGTAGGTACCCATCCAGTTTTCTTCTAGGAGCCACACACTCCTCACCTACTACCCTTCCACTTGTTCCTCCCTCAATTTCCAAACGTTAATACCCCCTTGGATGCGGGTGAATTTAATGAATTCCGCCCCTAGTCGCTTGTCGATTGAGAGAAATAAAAGGAGCGAATAAAACAGACGGAGAGAAAGCGTCTGCGACGAATTCCAAAAATTTACATGGATAGTAGAACATCTTACGGCCTACCAGGCCTACTGAGGGTAACACGCGTCTTCCCTTCCAGTCAAAAATGTCAGGTACAAGAACAAAGGTATTTTCGGACAATTTTTTTGTTGAGAATATTCAATTCCATAAAGAACCACTGTGTTCTTGTATAAAACTGATCTTGGATACAAAAAAAAAAAGTTTCGAAAAAGTTTTGTTAAGCACGTCACGTGCGTTATCTAGCGATAACAGTGATTAGTTGGTATCAATTCTTGATTTTGAAATATATATACATATATGTATACCATTGTGTACTTCAGTTACGTAGATTCTACACAGTTTCTATTTACTCCGTGTAAATTCGCACGTAATACCTAGCGACTGCTTACAGATAGCAACTGACGAGTTAACCAACTGAATTACTTCCGTTTCTAAGACAGCTGTTGATTCCACAAATTGTTCAGAAATCCAGCTGAGCCCCCCATTCATTCAAACTTTCTATACCGTACAGGCTATAGCGAGAGATCGACTTGAATTGGCCATATGACACTTGATTATATGCAAAGTTTCTGCAGAGGTATAAAAGTGGTAGAACAGGAAGAGAATAGCGAATGGATATAGAAGATGGAATAAAGGAATAGGAACAGGAGTGAATCGAGGAGGATGAAGACTTGAAACTAACAGTCGAATTTACTCTGTAAAATCGAAGATAAAGGTCATACAGTCACTTCGACCAATTTCATCTTCGGATCTTCTCCCTTCCATCAATTTTTTTTTACATAGAAACGCTCCACCAACTGTCTACGAGACGTCGATATTATTCAATCGAATAATCCTTTGCGCTCGATGGAGCCATCAATGGAAACGGCCAATCTTACTGTCAATGTGTAACGAGAGTTCGATATTACCTTATCAAATTTGATATTCATCGTTCGTTGTATCTATATGGCTGGATAGACATATAGGAAGCAATAGGTGTTTCAATTTATTTTTTTATTTTTATCGTACCCATAGATAACAGCCACGTTAAAAATATAGTAAACAGGTAAAAATGTACAGTATTCATGGAATTTCAATTCCTGCAGCTACTCTCACATTTTCTGCAAAATTTATTTAAAAAATCGATTATCGTTGATGGAAATGAATATCGAATATCGCCAAAATCGTTGGTGGAAATATCTGTAATCCAAGTAGATACGTTATGTATGTCGTCAGACACAATTTTAGTCATTTAAAGTCCTTGGGTTAGCGTGCAGTTAAGATACCGAAGTTGGTATTACAAATTTACTTTGTAAACGTTTTGGCGATCATTCATTTGACAATTTCTTACGTTTCTGCTAGATTCCGGGTACGTGTGAGAAACCGCCTTGAGAGTGGAATTCACAATGGCGTTGCATTATTATTCATCTACGGTTTCGACGGGAAGCGTTTTCCGCTATTAAACTTCCTATGAAGATCTACGCGGTTCCAACCGCATTCCGTCTAAGAATATTATATTAGGTCATACATTATCCACCTTAACTTCTCCATAGCTTGGTCCATAGTGGTTACACCTCTCTGTGGGTATATCAACGGATTGTTAATTTACATTAGTTACTCATCTGCCACCTCTCTCGCAGAAGATACGCGCAAGAGATTCGTAACGTAAGTAGGTATGGCACGTAAGTAGTCAGACACCGAAAAGAGGAATAATTAAAAATTTTGAAAATAATTCCAAAATTCGATGGGGGTTTTTGCTATTTTTTTTTTTCAATACCATTTATTCACTGTGCTTTTGCGATCTTTGAAAAATTATTCAATAAGACAGATTTTGAGTGGCAATTTTTTTTTTCTTATTTTCTTATCTCCAGTTTGCCGTTGCGGACCAACGATTGAAATGGAAAGGAAAAAAAGTCGATCACACGTTGAATAAAAATATTTGTCTCTTTACACAAAGGTATGGAATGCATTGTATGTATCCACTGTGTATTTTATCCGAAAATTTTTCAGTAAGACGTATAATGAGATTTTCAAGATTTTTTCGGTTCTTTCAAGTTTCGGATATATATATATTTTTTTTCGTAATATCTGTTTACATGATTTTGTTTGTCCCTTGAGAACCTCTCGGTGAGCGATTGTTTTTCTTGTGTAACATATATATATTGTATAAGCGAATATGATATCAAACCAAGAGGTTTATGGATTCAGAAAATAAATCCACCACAGAGATCTTCCATCGCATTGCTTTCTCTTAAGTCCTTGCAAGGGAGTAAGGGATGGAATTCATGAAAAACAAATATGGGGATGCTGTCAGCCGGGATATGCTTTCAATTCATTGTAATAAGATATATATATAAATAAAGATCCACGATAAAATATTGATACCTAAAAAGCTTTAAAGAGCCTGTTATGTAAAATGGAAACATATAGAACAAAGCGCATTGATACCTCAGGTATTACTATACCACAAAAAATTTAAAAATTCATCAAAATATATATGAATTATACAATTTCGTAATTACTCTTCTGTGCTATACATAAAAGTTAGTACAATGAAAACAAATCAAATTTTAGAACAAAGGACTATTCAGCGAAATATATATATACACAGTACTATCAGAATCTCCGAGTGCTACCAAACGCCTATTCGAAAGGATTCTACGCCGTGAGCCATTATTCAGTAATCAAATTTTGAAGAACCGATATGTCAAGTTCAACCCTTAACCTATGCCGCGATTCCAAAAACGAGCACAATAAACCATTGTAATCCGACGTCGACGGTCTCGCTGGCAATTCAGATAAGGATCTTCGTGCCGTTGGCGTAACTCAAATTTCCCGGGCACGCGGGTATAGGCTGAACAAAAAAGAAACCACCGAATTTCCGTACAATGGAGAGTCCTACCCCCTTGCCCCCTTCTTCCCGTTTACTAAGGTTAGCCAGGGCATCCGAGAGGAAATTCCCTACTAGCTTATATAAGGAAGCTCCAAGCTTCTAGAGGTGGTTAGTGGTACGTGCTCGGAGTGACAATGGTTCCGGTATAAATGGCTTGACATATTAGTCAGTAGTTCTAAACCAGAGCCGTACACGATTATATCAAAGAATCCAGTTTGAAAAAGCACTTGCGAGACTTTAACTCGGTATTCTTTCTGTTTCTTGAAAGCAGCACCGAACCTAAGTACTTTTGTCTGACTCTAGGGAAGAACAATTTTCCAGGTGTAACTTTATCTCCATTCCGGAAAGCGTGTCCAGCTTACAGTCCAGACTCCACAATGGAGCTTACCAGTGAACCACTGTCAAATGGTTTTCTTTAATGTCCGTCTATTGTGTCCCGAAGGTTTGTCAGCTTTTTTATATTTTTTTTTGACATGCTATTGAATTGTACTAAAATATAATCAATAGTACTAGGACGATTGATGATGAATATTTCGTGTGATATATATATGACTGTTTTGCTATGCAATTATGAATTTTTTTATTAGGAATTAAATTTTAATTTTTGGCTCCTTGAAATATCTTCATTCTTCGTACAGCAATTGATCTTAATCGTTACCCATTTAATTATAAATTTTTTAATCCCTGCCGAATTAATACCCTTGAATTACTCCCGTTTCTTTCGCTCATAAAATACAGCACTGTACTCTGAGCACTTTAAACTACCGTGCAATCGTTTTCATCGCAGCTAAATATTTGAACGAAACCCATCAGTGTTTCGCACTTCGGACTAGCGACATCATGTATTCGATTTTCATTGATGCGAAATTTCGTTGAATCGTCGATGGGTTTTCGCGTGTTTGGTGTCGTTGAAAATTGCACGGTTGTCACGATGGGTACTGAGGGCTATACGTGAAATTGTAATTATACGATAAAACAGATTTTACGCCTTAGGAAGGTCAAGCATATGGGAATATTAATGGCCGTTATTAAAATAAGTATAAAAAATAAAAACAGCGTCCTTTTATAAGAGGAATTTAATTTTGTGGAAAAATTGGTAAATAGCTTAAAATCGTCATTGAGTCAAAAAGCCAGAGTTATATATCCATTGAATCTTCGTAAGATAAATTCTCTCGAAGAAGAATTTTTCCTGCGATGGACCACAATAAAATAAGTAGCCGTCGGGAAGGCAGACAGTAGAGCAAGTCGGACAAGTCAGACATGCCAGACCGGCAGAACGAAGCACTATGGTCCGACGCAATCAGCCTCGATTCATTCTCTTAACCCCAATTCACGCTCTCCGCCCTATCAGACTGGCTTTTATCTTTCGTCGTCCATTGGATCTGTATTAGTGACGTCATAATAAATAAAAGCGAAGATTGCTGATTGGCTCTGGAGATCGTTGCGCGGTCCACGTTTAACGTTATCTTTTTTCCTTATCTTCGTTACACTTATTTCCCTTCCATAAATCTCCTTGTTAATTTAGCTGAAAAAAAAAAATTTACCAGATAGCAAAATGTAACCTCTTTATCAGTGACACTTTTTATTGAAATTCCAATATTGCAGAATCAACGAAATTTTGACATAGGACTTCATTGGTATCTTTTTATGTATAACCGCTGTGGTGTAATATTTGGAGGTATTTTTTTCTGCCAAAATTTTGATAACGATATTCTGTTTTTGTGTATATACATATATATAATAGTATTTTATAGAATGATACTCTCTAGTGTCTTGAGGGGAAAAAAAATGCATTTTGGTTGATTTCTCTGGGGAATGGAGAAAGGGTCGTGTGACAGAAAGGAAACCTTTGAAAAGCATTGGCTGATTATGATGCGACCATGACTACTAGTCGCTATGGGGATTTACGAGCATCGCTGCGAAGCAACGTGAACATTGGGGAAATAAAATTCAAGTGCATCGAGACGTGGAGTCACGCTGCTGGACCAAATGGATGGATTAGTTCCAGAAATTGTGTAAAACAGCGGTATCTCTTACCAACGAACAAAACAATGGCGGATTGTGCACTCAGCCAAAAAAACGCATAACAAGATTTCTATTTGAAAATAGAACATGGCCAAACAGGGTTAAATATATTTAAAAAAAAATCAAAATAGAAACTGTCTTTTCATCGGTGATGCAAAAAATTATCAACGTGCAGTCTGTAAAAATGCAGAGGAACGGGTTGCATATAAAATGAATGCAATTTATTACAATTTTTTTTTATAATCAAATCAATATTCCTTTCAGTAACATTCTACCAGTTTATAGTTTACAGATTCGTGCCAATCTGGCCAATTCACGTATTGATACCGACATGCAGATATGTATCATACTGTATAAGCGCATCGATTGCAAAAAAAAATTAAAATTGCATCCTGACACGTGATAGCTGCAATATGCATTTGTATGCAGGTATATAGTATGGACATGTATTATGTATGTTTACGTAATGAAACGGTAGACGGTGCCAATTTCACGGATACGTTATCTGATTAGAAATTTCCCTGAAGCCAAATACCTCAGGAATTCTCGCGATTACCTGTATAAGCTCCAAGAGCCGAATCCCCTTTGAGCTACTCCAGGGACGCCACTCGAGAATTTAATAGGCTTCGCTTTGAGGCCAAGAGGAAATGAATCTCCCACGTGCATCCCAAAGTTTTCCCATGTCCTTATCCAAGGGACGATACACCAATAATATTCCAAGTTCGAATTAGCGTGTACGCGTATAGGCATACGCGTATAGGCAGTATGTACTACCGAAGCTGTACTCAAAAACATGTATATCGGATGATATAGAAAATCTTCACACAAACAATACTTGGTTAACAACGTGAAAATTAGTCTCAAGTAAATCAGATGGTTTATCAAAATTTTGGACTTCCCATATTACCCGGCAAATTAACACGTCGCTAAAATATCTTCCAGCCCTTATACTTGTACATATACAGTTATACTGACTATAGCAACCACACACCGGATGTTACTCGAGTAACTCGGCACCTCGAACCTTGCCGAGTCTAATTAGAATTTTCCTATAGAATAAATTTCAGGAAGCTACACGAGTCTGACTCTGTAGATGGCTGGAGGAGAAGTTTGTCGAAGAAGGTGGAAATGCGCGAAGGGTTGATTAAATTTGTAAAGGATTAGGGAGTCTTACGAGGTATTTCAAGACGCATCCTCGTATCCTTTTATGTCACGAAGACGTCGGTTGCCAAACATTCTGTAGATGACCGTACTAAGTAGACGGACGTGACGTCACTGCGGCACGGCTTTCCGGTCACCTATCGATCCGGAAACCTCTCGACTTTTTATATTGCATATTTTAGCACTCTTAACTTGAATCCAAATTGTTTGACTACTGAAACATACGAAAATGAATGAATTTGATAAAAATATAAATATAAAGCAGATATACACAGTGTGCGAAGAAGTGAAATGATATTAGAAAATCATCTCCGTGCCTTCCATGAATTTTTCATAGTGCTGTTACAATGACGAATATTCAAAGAGTCATTTAATCGTGAAGAATCTCCGTTACCACTAAGGAAGTGCACTCAATTTTTAACTAATTTGTACTATTGGTATGCACTCGTGCTAGAGACTTGCGTTTTGAAGTAAGACGAAGTAGAATGAAATAAATGCATTCCGTTGTCACAAAGGAAATGAGACGTCGTACTGGAGTATAGATATATTAAATTTCGATTCTGTTGTCAAAGACGGCTTAAATGAAACCGAGTAACTATTGCCTCCTCAGGAGGCGGCTGATAAGAGCGTTTTAGTAAGGTCGGTAAAGCAGGTACCGCCACAGTGGTGAAAAACGAAATAATGTCTATTGAAAAATTAGCAGCTACTTAAGAGCTAATTAAGTGGCCTTATTAAAGTTTAAGAGCTCGAGCATTTTTGGTAGAAAGCTGTGGCGGTGCTGGTTTAAAAAAATGTTTAAATTGCCACAATATAAACAATAGAAAAATGAAAGAAACAAAACGTAGGATTTGAGAGCTAATTAAGCGCTTGAAAAATATACAACAGCCAGACTTGGAACTCAGCCCCTTATCCAAAAGCCGATCCTATCTCGCTCTGGCCACGAGAGAGAAGTACCTTTCCACGTGGATATTAAGGTGTTTCAATGCTTGGACTCCGTTCTAGGATTTAAGAGCTTCCAAGATACACGGATATTTTATCCTTTATCTTTCACCGACAGATTTTACTGTTTTTGGTAAATCTATAGACTCTTCCGTCGTTTTTACGTCCCTTCTACCTTCGGCAGTTCGTTGGTTCCTGCCGCCTTTCTTGTGTACACGCCAACTTAATTCTCTGCTCTATGTACTCAGTGTCGAGCAGCAACGTTTTTCAGGAAAAGAGACAAAGTGGAAATCCCGGAGAAAAATCAAAGAGGATTTTCACGAGAACACTGGCTCGTCCATTAACCCACAGTTTAATCCAGCTTAAAGCGGTATTCACACGTGCGCACTTCGCTCTGCTGCAAACAGTACATAATAAATTATATAATTTAACAATCCTAAAAATAACAGAGGAGTACTAAGCAGTAGAGTAGGTACCTACAGGGTAGCCAACCTCAACCGGGTTGGACGTATGGATCCTCCCATGGCATGTACTGTACTCAATTTATACTAGTGGTATATATAATCCTGAACCGAATCTTGAATCCAGACAGACTGATCCTTGGAATTTTCTAGCTATGATTTTATATACAGAATATCCTGAAAATTTATAGTTGTGAAGTCAGCTTAATAATTTTTCGACATTCCAATAAAATCTACATTCGAACTGAAATAGTCTGTACAACAGTGTCTGACTATTGGAAATTAAAAATCGTGAAGGTTTACCAATGGCATAGAAATTGATTAACAAAATTTTTCATATAGCCAATAAAGGTTGATTTGCATGAAATATCGGGCAGGCGATACCAACGCAAGGCTCGAAGTAATGCATAAATTGCTTCTTCCCACTGTATAACCTGGCTCCACTTGTCGACTCTCCTTCGCACTTGTTGGCACCAAGTACCTTTTTCTTCCTTTCTGCACTTCCGGTACCATTTTATTTTTTATTTTTCACCACTCCTCATGGTTTTCCGTTTAATTTGCATAAACTTCTCAGGTCGTTTCTCCATATGCGCATTTGAAATATCTCCCGCGACCGTAGACTACGGACTTTAGAAAAAATCACGTGGGTACTTGATAACGAGAGTGATAATAAAACCAGTTTCGCCAACACCTATACAGACTAGTACGTCGTAGAGTGACTGCTGAAGTTTGTGGATTAAAATTCGATTTCTATACGAGCAACGGGAAACTGCCTCGAAGGACTTTAAGCTTGGAGACAGCCGTCACGGCAACACACCATTAATATTAGTATTTCAAATGGAAAATAAATATTGAAGTAACCAAGTAGAACGGGAGATTTTGCGATTATTGTCCATTTCGCCAATCCGTCCATTTAAATTATGACCCACTTCAGTATCTTCTACCAGTTCCTGAACGATTTGTATCCCTTACAGATCTTCTTTTTTTGTCATCAATAACGACTATCCCCAAGTTGACGGGATCCATCCGGATAATTTTTTTTGTCTAAAAAAAAATAAATTTTCTAATACATTTATAGTCCACTCACAATAACTCTTATATATTTTTCCCATTTTCTGTATGCTATACATTAAAAAGAATGCATATAGCTTTAACACACTTCATATTTCATCATGCAAAAGTACAAAAATAAATTTCGTACACATTCTTAATTAATGATGATGTATGCTTACCTAAGAAAGCTTCAGGAGTATTACTGAGAATTTATAGCCGAGCCACGAGTGCTTAAAAGTATCGCCGGAGTCCATTATCCAGCAGGAAGCAGCCACAAAGATTAAAATTCAATG
Source organism: Cephus spinipes (assembly GCA_963971525.1). Lineage (NCBI taxonomy): Eukaryota > Metazoa > Arthropoda > Insecta > Hymenoptera > Cephidae > Cephus > Cephus spinipes. The sequence continues at coordinate 31,029,492 of OZ020572.1, read as the reverse complement.
GAAGCTGATTTTATTTTCAAGTAAACTCCTAATGGAAAACCATTTGAGAAAGTATGTGTGAACGCCGACATAATTTTGACAAGGATACGTACACACAAGTTATTTGTGCCGCAACTCCTCATTATCTCTGGTATTATCGGTAATTATTCCCATTATCGTCGAGCGCCATTCGCTCGCCGTGCTCTGTGGATTCTCAACCTGACAAAACAATTCTGCCAACCACAAATGCATGGTGGGACGGTATTATCAGGACTCGTGATTTGTTTCCATCTGACGAGAGGAACAATCGAGAAACTGTTATCACTGTGTATAGACGCCAGCAATACGATTATCAATGGCGTCTCGGTTAGTGCGCAGACACAAATTTACATGGAACGGAAGACAGTGGTTACGTTTGTCTACAGGGTACGTAACTTGTTAATCTTATACCTACGATAATTAATAAATCTGCTTTACCGACAGTGGGTAAAGCGTGATAAATTATTTTTCGTACCCAATGACATGGGTCATTAACTTTATCCTGTTCTTCTAGAAAGTTTGGAGTGTAAGAATTAGACCAATATGGTGGATCCACATTATTATATAGGATATATATATATATATATATATATATATATATATATATGTGAATGAGAAATATACGGAGTTGCCGTAATAGAAAAACACGAAGCAATGTTATTAAATTTGACTTCCTTTCATAGAATCTTCCTCCCTATTTCGCGTCTTATGAAATAGGTATATTTAATAAAAAAGTTAACGTTTACTTCAGGGCGTTTGTTTTTTTTATTTTCCTCGGCCTTATTTTCTCCGAAGAATTTTGCCTCGGGATCCCCGATGGAGCGCTCGTCAACTGCCACCCGGCGTCAATCGAATAAACAAAATTTTTATCCAGACGTTCTCTTTGCCATGCAATCTTGTCGCGTTTCGTAAAGTTTTTTTTTTCCTTCGTCTCATTACCCACCCCCGTTTCAGTGATTGACGGTAACGGAGTACCGTAGACGAGTGGAATTAGATGAGCAAAGTAAAAAAAAATCGCAAGATATTACCTGATAATTGAACAAAAACATGACAGACTTCATAAACGTTGTTGAGTTATCGTGTTATCACTGCGCCACGAGTTCGATAATAAAATATATGTTTATTTCCCTTATAATTCTTTTAGACCCAAAAAAAATTCCATTCAGACGTTTTAAGAATCCGAACCACAAGAATGTCCATAATTCAACGGAATCCTCTTGATATGAGTTTTCGAAACAGGTGAGGAAGAAAAAAAAAAAAGAAAATCCTCGGAAGCTACATCCATTTTACACGCAATTTCGACAAGGTTCCCACGAGATTACCGTACAGCCGCGCGCCTACGGAACAGAGTGTAATGGAAAAGGGGAGTTGCAAATGGCCGATGAAAATATAGGTCGAGTACCGACGGCTGGGAAATCCAAGAAATATACCCGGAAAGCTTGAAATTATTTTTCAAAATTGTACACCGATCCGACTTGACATCGGTAAATCGCAGCCAATCAAAGAGCCAACGTGCGCGTATATCCTTTTTCAGAATCGACTGATTCACCCAAAACTCGACCTGGTTCAATTTCGAAAAATATTTCTAAGGCCATTAATTACGTAATTCTTTGAACGATAATATTTTTTTCTTTAAACCTCTTGATCGTCACGGAACTACGGGTCTTGATGTAAACCCTCGTCGACATGTCACACGCAGTAACACAGCCACTCTGTCTTATCAGTAACCTCCCGCTAATATCCACGTTGACGAAACTTGAAAACGGCTTGCCTCGCAGCCAGTTTTCGTCGACGTAACGACTTCAAGGGTTGGGAGGTTTAGAAGGCAGTTAGAAGTAGTACGCGAAGCAGTTTCAGATTGTTGCCGAGATACAGTAGTACTCCCCCCCCCCTTCCCCACCCACTCTGTACTCAGACTTACAACTGAACACATAGTTAGCATGCTAAGCGGGATTACACCGTATTATTCGAGTTTAAATCTCATAACGCTGCCACGCTGCTGACTGTAGGTACTCGAATGCGCAACGAACATGCTACACGCTGTAGCTGATATCCAAGTACATAATTGCATACAGTACAGTGTACCAATAACGATAACAATAATGCGCCTCATGCGGCCATTAAAAAGCCCTCACGAACTTTAAAATCCATTTGGCTCGAGACCTGCGAACAAACGTATATTAGAATTCATCACTTGCCCTACTGTATAATCTGAATTGGCTGCATCTAGAGCCTGATTATTTAAACCTAACGTACAAAGATGTATGCGCGCTCTGGCGGCGAAACAAGTAACTAGCTTACCTTTAACATACACACAAGGTAGATACCCTGGCACTTGGTCCTCTAGAGACGACGTAAGGCCACATGGGAATCAAAAGGAAGACGATGGTTGGTGACGTCACTATTGCTTTTCCAACCCGTCAGTAATAATACGTCATGTTTTGACTGCGACGTGCGTTAAATTATATCTGCGTCGACAAAACGTATTTTTGTTATTGACGGTGTGCGTAAGTAACAAGGGAAGATATTGTCACGTGAGCCGGGACGGGATAGATTTCCCTCGAGGAATGGTCCGGAGGACGATGGCGCCGTTGAGCGAAATATAATTATCCGAAATGAAGATGATGTCCCTTTTTTTGCCCTCTGGTTGAATATTTTTTTTTTAAATATATTTTCCACTTCGTAAAATGTAAAGCAGTCCTGGAATATGTAAATGTTAGGATAATTAAGGATTCCGAATAATTTTTTTTTTCGGGGGAGGGACAGAGACCTCTCGCAAGGAAAAATAACGAAAGCAGGGCAGAGGACCAAAACAGAACGTGTCGAGCCAACGCTTTTGAGTTTTTGAAATTTATGAAATTCAATTGGCGAGTTATAAAAGTTTTGCCGAACTGGTAACAACCGTACAAGTACACGGAATTCGTTTGGTTCTCTCACCCATTTTCGAGTCACCTCGTTTTTCTTCCATTTGTCTTTTCCTCGGCGTGACGGCTGCAGACGCTCTCCTTATCGTGTTTCGAACGTATTTATAAAATTGGCGCCAGAATGAATCCAAAGTTCAGCGTTGGTCGTCCTACCGAACAAAGGAAGGTACAATTTCGCGTGGAGTTGCGAACTCCTTTTCTCTTGAATTTTGAATTGTTCTCTGAAACTTGGCTAATTTGCAAATTTGACGCTGGTTGCAAGTAGAGGTAAAAAATATATCACGACTTTCGACCGCACGACGTCGTCGTCTCTTATATTGACCGATATTAAAATATAAAACGAATAGCCGAGCCCGTCATTCCCCCAAGATATTGTCAGATCCCGTCCTGCTTGATCCAAAAAAAAATCTATTAAATCCATATCGACCGAAAGGGATCTTATACGAATAACCAGGATGCGGATATTTTACCATCCACGATCATACGGTAGGACGCTGCTTTATGAATATGTAAAGTCCGTTCTGTCTAGGACACAAAATTGTTTGCGCGTCACTTCAAATATTGATACTGTCTTCCAGAAAATTTATTCCAGAAAAATAATTTACCAACCCCCCCCCCCCCCCCCTCGCCCCGTTATAACGGGCGAATTGAATATCGACTATTTTCTGTTTTCAAACGACTCAAGATGCTGACAAGTATTTACAAAATGTTCACTTGTCACTGTCTCTGACGTATCCTTTTACGTATGGTTTTCGCTGGTATGCAGCGTAAATTGAAAATAAATGAAAATCCACTCTTGCGCTGAACTTGGAATTGCCTTTGTCAAAAGCTACCTTCCATCGTTATCCTGCCCTGTGATAACGCACTGACAAGGGCGCTTGTTACGTTATAAATAAAATAAACGGTAACTCGAGCACCGTAAAGAAGGTTATGTAACGCGAGAGTACCTGTATCAAGTCGATACCATGCTAATATGCATGGTTCGTGTTATGGTGAACGGACGCTGTCCATAATTCAACAAATCAGACGTCATACTCATGTTCGCGATAGTCTAACTGCGCTTCCAGTATGGTGCTATAGAACATACTAACTGTGCTATAGCCAGTTTACGGGAGACTGGTTAGATCGCATGTAGGTAGGTACATGTACTCGTATGGGCATACGATAAATTGAAGCCACGACAGATGCACGCGTGTGTCAGGACATTTTGAATATTAATCATTTTACAAAATCCCTCACAACGTACCAACAGTCGCCGTTTGATTATTGAACTTTTGATAACGTCCGTTGAGTCGACAAAAACTAAAAGAGGGAGACAAAGATTAATGATAGCGAGAACTCGTAAATATAGTTATATATCGGATAAGTTATATTTTTAAAGAAATTCTTATTAACGATGCGCATTAAGTACTTAGTTTCAAAATACCCAGCTTTTGAGTCTTCCGTACCTACAGAAGGTTTTAACCTGACACCGTTAAGAAATATAAACAATACCTATTAGCATCGAATTTATCACTGTTAGAAATTACTGATATTACATCGAATTAGGTTAGAATCGATACGCGTCTTTGGACGTTTATGAAGTCGAAGCTTTCTTCAAGATTTACTATTACTTGATACTTGTCGTGTATAGTCTGACTGCTGTATCAGAATCTGATGTTGACTGATGAAAAAAAAAGTTTATAGTATTACTATGATTCCATTTCAAACTGATAGATACAAAACCATTTTATAATCTAACGATGGAATTATCTTCCGTAGTTGAACGACGTGATAGAAATAGGTTATGTTTGTATCTGTCATTTGAAATCTGATAATACGACTAGCCCGTACCAGGGAATATGGTTATCATGCAAATCATTGATTAATGCTCTACTTATTTGTTGGTATTACGATAGCAATCGTGACGAATCGGAATAAAAAGAGAATTGAAAGAGTCGCGACTAAGAACAAAGCCATTACTGTAATTTTATTAATGCCTACCTCTAATTATCTGTTTATCCTCTTATTGTTGGCAGCCGGTGCGAGGGACGGCGGTAGCAGAAGGTATCCTGTAATCGTGTTCGTCCACGGTGAGAGTTACGAATGGAGCAGCGGAAATCCTTACGACGGAAGCGTCCTGGCTAGCTACGGCGGCGTCGTGGTTGTCACCATAAATTACCGACTGGGAATTCTCGGTAAGCTCTTACCTCCAATATAAGACTAATCGAAGGAGCATAGAATATCCTGATTTGCTTCGTGATCATTAAAGGACGCAAAGAAGTTCGTAAGAGTGTCACGAGAGCGTAGCGAATAATGATGACAGTTATCGTAACCTCGCAATATAAATTAGAATCAGTCGGTAAGGTAGATAGTCGCTCGGAAGGTAAGGACGCAGCGGACTAAAATGGATCGAAAACTTATCGTAAAGTTTCTCCTCTGGCAACCTCGGCAAACGAAATCTAATAGGAAACTCATTACGAGGAAGTCTTCCGTTTCGGCAGACTAAAATTCTTGACTCCGTGCCACGTTACCTGAAGCGAACCACTTATTTTCAACGGGGAAATTCCAGTCGTGATGAAAAACGAAAATGTAATATCTTTCCCCAAGGAGTGACGGAATGGCACGCCTCACTGTTGCGCGTCTACTTGTACTGTATTACGTACGGCCACGTTCTACCAGTCGCAGTGATATATACAAAATAAGTACGAGCCATACGACTGGTAAACGGGTTCCTCTATCCTCGAGTGCACGTTTCTAGAGTTTCCTCTGGCTTTCTGGATTTTCGAGTAAAACCGCGTACGCTCGTAAATTATCGCGTCGTAAATGTAACGGCGAACGTAACCCAGTAAAACAATGAACGCGATTCGAACGTTGGAAAAACTTCATAACATAAATATTCCAAGGGGTTTCATTGTCACGGAAATACACGTGGTTCGCGAAAACTCAACCGATCCTCGACACACTCCAGGCGCAAGTTTAATTCAAAAATGAAAGCATATCCCGTCATCTTTCCGAGGGATTTCCTGGCTGAATCTGTATTTAATCGTACGATTGTTTGTACAATAATTTTTTTATCAAAAATTTGCCATAAAACCAAAAATAAATTTTGCAAAAAAAACAACCGCTCGGGTGATTCACACGAACACGAATTTTTCATCGATCGTAGGAAAGTAATTTAAAATGAAATTACGAACGGATGCGAGCGTAATTTGCTTGTACAATTTTTTTTTCGTAAATGAGGAAAAGGGATATACATTGTGGAAAATATACACGGTGAACGTATACAATTGTGTAACGGTTAGTACCAATTTTTTTCCTGCATACTTTCCTTCCCATTTCACTCCTCATTTGAAAATTGTATTCCCCGCGTGAGGACACTTGAGACGAGAGAGCTCGTTGTAATTCCATGATAATTTGACGCTAGCAAATTCCAACTTTCTTTCCCCTTTGTAAGATGCTTTCACGCTACCTTCATCGTTTTATAATAACTATCCATATCCCCGTCCCCGCGTCTTCTACCAAGATGGTATACCCTTAGAATGTTGTATCTCCGCTTTCCCTAATTAATAGAATTCTTAAGTGTCCATAATTTATGATACCTCCTCTAATTCCAACAGCATAAATAAAACCCGGTATATTTACATGCACTGTTCGATAAAATTATTTTTTTAAAAATATCACAAAGAAACCCGAGCTTTGTTTTTTTTCCTATTATTTTCATTAATTACAATACACGCCTTCACCTAATACTAATCGTTTCGAAATACTTTGACACAGCCAACGTACTGTTACTGTTTTTCATATGAAAAATGACTGAAAGTCCATTTTCGCTAGCAAGGTCCATCATGCATGAATGCATGAAGTAAATTTAATTTTATACAATTATATACACATGTATATAAGAATTGGTACTAGCGTACCCTCTAAGCATACTGAAAGCGGTTAGACGCTTTTTCTAAGGTCGCAGCCAAAAATCCAGCAGAGCCTGGATGCCCGGGCGTTTGTCAGCTTAAGAAAAAGAGAGAAAATGTCCGAAAAAGATAGGTCTTAACGTGAGTCCAATGGAAGCCGCGCTCAAGAAGTTTATTAAGGGTGCCAGTGACGGATGGGACAACGGTTTTATAAAAGTCCTGGCCGCGACTAGGAGCCATCAGGACGATAAAACTCGGAAGGAAAATCGAGCGACCCCTACGGCATTAAGAAATAGCCAACCTCAAGCACTGGATTCTCAACCCTGAAATGGTACTGTAAAACAGGAAACACGCTAGCGGAAGAAACTTTTTTTTTTTCAACAGCCAAAGACAATTGGCACCTTCCCTCAATTTGAGTTGCACGCAAGACCGTGCCCTTATCGTTTTTCCAGTTGGTTAGGCCGACTATAAATAGAAAAAGAAGACAATGAATAAAATATATACATTGACAGTAAACTAATGTAAGAGAGTGAGGAAGCAGGAGATGCCATACAGAGTAAGGTGGAAAATACTGGAGTGTGTAGTAGGAAGAAAATAAATATCCAAGATCCTAGTTAAGCCGTGGTGTATCTTCCCCCTTCAGGAATTCAGATCCCCCGTGTCGTCAATATTACAAACTATATATTACACAGATCTGCTATATATATATATATATACAACATATATCTAACAGCAATATCCTTGTTGCCACTCGTAGCGAATCACGAGGGGTAGAGAAATCCGTCCATGCAGCATCCATCCCTCTTTTCAAGGGGGTAGGCCCTGCCCGAACCAGTAGATATATGACCTGCTATAAATATTAGTACGTCATCGATTGATATCGTATACCGTCATGTTTATGTAAACTTTATCGATTTATTAGTGGTTAATAATAATACGCGTCAGAAATTACACCCGTTCCGTAAGAGGCAGCTCGTCGACAAACCGAATAGAAATATTTTTCCTGAGGGTGTTATATATTGCGTTTGCCAATTGAAAAATATAAGCGAATTCAATCCTAGAACTTCCCTTTGGTATTATTCGTTTCAGCCAACAATAAAGTTCTACGGAAATCTAGCTCGCTTCGGCTTCCGTTCACGTACGACAGCTGTCACCGTAAATGGACAAAGTTCTTTCCTCCTTTCTTACTGTAAGAGAGCCCGCGCTGTCTTCTCGCGAAGATGCAACCTCCTTTTTTCTTCAATTCATCTCGTCACACGAATACTGTGATTTCTGGTAGGCAGTGGTAAATCTACTTGTCATAGAATGCGCGAAACGAGTTTACGTCATCGACGGGTAAAAATTCAAATGTATTTAAATGCAGCTACAGGACTGTCTATGGAAACGATTCCACTAGACTCGAAATCGATTCGTGTCTGCCAAGAGGGCTGTCGTCGAGGCTTTCCAGTTAGCCAGGTGGCGCCACCGTTAGGGAATCGAAGTAGGATTAACCAGATCCTAGAATAATCGTAAGTCGATGCTCTGGGTTGCAGGCTTCCTGAATGCGAACACCGATTCGCACTTGAGATCTCCGGCTAATTACGGGCTGATGGATCAAATCGCAGCATTGCACTGGGTCCAGGAGAACATTGGCTACTTCGGCGGGGATCCTGGTAACGTCACTCTTATTGGCCACGGTACGGGATCTGCTTGCGTCAACTTCCTGATGACCAGCCACGCCGTGCCTGACAGTACGTATGATTATGATTATTTATGAAAATTTGTTTACTCTTATCATTTTTGCAATCTTGATCGTGTTTTTAGAAAATTTTGATAAAGTGACGCGCTACCGGTGTCATGGAATTTTTTTTTGTTACCCTCTTCATCGTTCCCCGTCGACTTTCACTGTGGATTTTTTTTCGTACGGAACACAACCAGGACTTAGAGCGTATCGTATCCACGTATCCTTGAATAATTAACGTCACGTCGGGTTAACCCTTTTAACCGCCAAGACTAGAAATAACTAACGGAATATCCAAGATTAAAGTGTCAGAGGGTAGATGAGGGGATGAGAGTCGGAGGGTGGTGAACCGCAAAGCTGTCGCCGGGAGCTCGCAAAGCATTTGCAGAAGCACTGGCTAACTCGACCGAGAGATATATTCATTCTGGAAAAATGTGGACCTTCCCGTCGCTGTTTATCCTTTGCTACATCTACGCCGAGATATCCCAGCCGCGAGACAGCGATAAAAGGGATGCGCCGGTAAACTACCTTTTTTTTATTTTTTCCTTTCCTCTTTTTTATATGTTCTTCCTTTTTCTGGCACGGGATCACCGTGCCCCAGTGTGAATGTACGGGCACCGGAAAAACAGTAACCAAGACGATACTACTGAACGCACGAAAAAGAAAGGCGGAGAACGGTGGAAAAACGGATGAAAAAAAAATGATTCTCCATTTCTCTACGTGGCAGGTATCGAACGACTTCCTCGATCAACTTCCACCAGCAAAACTCACGTCAAGATCTTTGACAGATAATTTAAGACAGGTGCTACCTGCCAATGTGTCCTAAAGAGGATACGTGTTTTCCTCTACTTTTGTAATTTATATAAAACAAATGGATGGGATATCCCGATATCACAGCAATACGAATATTATTAACCATGACCCAAGTCCAATATCGTTTATATAGAATTTATGTATAATCGTGAAAAAAAAGTAGGTCGATAATTGATATAGGTTAAGTGAAAAAAATAAGCACTGGTACAAATTTCGATTTAATGGCGGAATTCCTGATCCATTACCTTTTGCTCTCATGACGCTCTATAGTAAAAGTATATAGGGAACTAGAATCCCTTTCTATCTAATTGATCGAGTTTAATCCTCGCGTAGATGCGATTTAAACGGATCGCTCCTAGCCGCCGGCTTGAAACTCTCTATCAAGTGGCAGACCAAACAGAATCAGTATTAGCAACGATCTGCCAAAGCGGCCAACCCCATTTGTGCTGTGCCCAATTTCACGTAAGCGTCCCAGTATCCTGCTGCACGGGAACGGCTGTACTTCCACACTGTACGGTTTACATGTTATCTAGTAATGGAACCGAACGCATCCAGCGGGCAATCAAATCAACATGAAACTCGAAAGGACCAACAGCATTATTATCATTGCGTCGTATCATTAGATGCAACCACCTGTGTTACCAGAGGAAACCTACATCCAAGAGCCTCCTTGGAGCGTCCAACAATTTCAATTAAGGCAACTGTCATTGAGAAGAAAACAGTATACCAAATAACAAGAATTATATATAACTTTATGGAATTTCAAATAACCCGCGCTTTATATTCTTGGGTTTTTAATATTAGGTTAAGACAGTTGTACAACCTAATATACTTTAGCGTCTTGCTACTCGGAGATACAGCATAGTACTCATTATACCATGTTTCACAATCACAACAAATACGTCTCTCCTTTCTCGATAATATTGTATTTTATATTCATCAACTTTGCGCAGTAGAATTTAAATTTTCAATCTGAATTTTCTACAAGATAACAAGTATTACGTTACATGCCGAATACAAAGGATTAAAATACGTACAAGTTTATACTGTAACGTTATCTTTCTTTTGAATTTTATAACGTGGGTATGTATAGTAAATTTATACCATACCGCATATTGACCTCGACACTTGTAATTTAATATATTTCAGGAACATGGATATCATACGACTTTACAGTATGACGTGTCGATACGTGGAATACGTATGACTTCAGTCACCCAGAATCTTATAAATAAAATTCAGGATTCCTTATACCAGTCTAGACAGAAGCTGATGCATCCATATTATATACGTATATACCACGTACTGCAATATGCACTCGGATATCAGATATCAATTTTTTATTTTCAGGATTACTTTTTCATCGTGGAATCCTCATGTCCGGTAGCGCGCTATCACCATGGGCATTGATCAGGGGTGCAGCCAATTACGCAATGCAAGTGGCTAAACATTTAAATTGTTCAGCAGTGAGTATCATTGATAATAATAATAATTCTATAATTAAATGATTCAAACACGGTCCAGCAGTATTCAGAAATCAACATGCCTAACCCTTGCTCAGAACTTGCTCATGCTTCCAGGGTGAGCTTGTTCACCTAATGAACAATCGTTGATGATTCTATGATTTTCTGAACAATTATGCACAAACCATAGACCGTCTCTACCTACTACGTGTATTTCTGTGAAATACACCCATATTTCTGGATAGCCCTAATGCCTTCTACAGGCAGTTGACCTCTCTTGTGTTCTACGGGATTCTACCAGCCCTGCCTTGGATCATTCATTTACGTATTTACATCTCATTGTCATTGGCTGAGATTGACGTTTAATCTGAATTTGATATGAAAGAATTTTAAGGACTTTACTAAATAGGTGTTTGAGATTTTTTAATTTTTAATGAAGAATTTTTTGGAAAAATATTGCTGATTATAATAATAAAAAATATATGGCAGTGTTACTTTATCTTGATTCTTTTTTTTTCAGACTGCAGGTGATCCACAGACACTGCTACGCTGCTTAAGGGATGTTCCATTGAATGCACTGGTTTCTGTACCGGTACGTGGTTTGGAATTTGCTCCAGCATTCGGACCCAGCATAGATGGGGTTGTTATTGATCCTGGGGATCCTGAGGATCAGGATTTCACTCTACAGGTCGACACGATAAACACGCTCAACAGTATACTATTGAGGAAAGACGTGGTGGCGAAATTGTCAAGGTAACTGTATACCTACTCGATAAACTTAAATAACAGTTGAGATTTGCACTGCCATTGCGCTTCATGAAATCTCTGTCGGTAAAGGGTGAATGGTACTTTTTTTTTATACACAATTCTCTGACCTGTTAGCATCGATATTACCATATCTATTGTATCATATTGAATAATATTGGAACCGTGCAATTTTACCTTGAAATAAATTTTTTCAAATCTTAAAAAGTCATCGAAACACAAAAACGGAAATCACCAAAAATAGAAGATACGATCGAACTACGTATTTAACTCGAACTAACCCCCCAGTCAAAGAACCGAAAAACGGATAAAAAATTGGCACGTCACAAACATGCCCTTCTCAAATATATCATGTCCCATACTTGCAATAGCATCCCTCTCAGAACAAAAAAAAAACTTATAATGCAAGAATATTTTTTTTGAAAAAGAGGGTGAATATTCAAAGAAAAAAAATCGTAAAGAGTGATGAAAGAGTATAGGGACACGGGGATGTACGAAAATTCTCAGGGTCACGAGTTGCGTTAATGTATACAATTTTGTGATAACGACAAAAATCAAATGAAAGTACAGGGGTAGTGTTTCTCGTAAGGGTAGGTAAGTAGGTACGACAAGCGTTGCGAGCTGATACGGGTGCACCGTAAAAACACCAATCCAAGCCGATCTCACCCGAATGACCCAATGGAGCTACCCCGTGAAACAGGCATCCAAGTACAGTCGTAAAAGTTAATAAGCGCTATTACACTAGGCAAATATCTCTGGGAAAGTAATCGGACGTGCAATTATCCGCAAAATCATGGAATTGCTCTTCCGGTATCTGACCACGTACCTACCTACCTATTTACTTGCACGGATGTGAAATCGCTGCCTGGATCGTTGGAATTTTAACATTCCCGTCGAAATTTCACGTAACATCATGCATTATATTTACCTTCTGAACGAGCAGCCGACGCGTGGAAAATTTCAGGTGGTCACCCACGTTTTATTCGACAGACCGTATAATTTATTCAAAAAGCATATTCGCAAGGCTGTTACGTTCAGGTGTACTAATTAGTTTTGACTACCACGATTGCTATTCTTTTAATCAGTCATCGTTTGGTATCAGCTGATCGATCAATCAGAGAATAAGCCCAGTTGATTGCTTGTATTTTGTAATTTGCTATACCTGCCCTGAGTGCGAGAGAGACATACTTATCGGGACTTGGATATGTAAGAGAAAGACAGGTATAGTCGTGGCTCAAATTTATCAGTCCTGATTATACAAATTCAAAAAACTTTTGTATATCCGTCACTTACCAATTATTCGTAATTTTAATTATTGCTCTATACTCTAGCGAATACTCGAGAAAATGCAATATTCCTCGTATTTTAATTAATATACTAAAATTGTATTACCCAAGCGATCGTGGCGCTAACTTCTCTCTAAACTTCTGACCGAAAGCGCAGTTGGTCTCGTCAAGTCCAAATCACATTTCATGCTCGAAGCTTTGAATATTTCTCAATAATTTAATATCGTCTATAACGTTCTCAGTCCTTCCTCGTATACAGTCATTTAACCCTAAATGCGTTATATGCAAAAAAATGCAATTTTAATACACAATATCTAGAGTTGTTAAATTATATTGAATTAAAAAAAAATTTTATTAGGTACATCAATTTCTACGTGTCACACCTCATAGGCTAAACGTTGAAACTCGTCAGCGATAAGCTCGTACACGCTATTCCCTGTAAAACCGTTATTTTTTTATCATTTTCTGGAAATAGCCAAACGCTATCAGCGCGATTGTAGAGCCATAATATTTGCTTTAATATTTCAAAAGAAAACCGAGTATCGACCACAGAAGTGTATATGCGCTTGTTTATACTATATGAATGTACTCAATATGGATACAGTGGTATAAAGTTACTCCCATCTCCACCTATGCATCGATGTACCAATATAGTTCGATACACTCGCGTAAAGGTAAAAAGTATTTGCTTGTTTTCGTTGGTGAGATACGAGGATTCGTCCAAACAACAAATATAGAATCGGAGGATGTAAACTCGAAACTCATTACGGGGCTTTATAGCCAGCGAGAGACTGAACTGCGTTCGGATTGCGAAAAAAAGAAAAATTACGTCCAACAACAGCCTCGACATTAAATACACGGGGAAATCTAGGGGCAAATGCCTCCTATATCAGGATATTGCTTTTGCTTGTAATTAAAAAAGAACTGGCGAAATGAAAAAAAAAATGTAATCGTAAAATCCTATAAACTTATAATAATTTTTTAATATAATCTCTTTGTCTCTTACTAACGCAGATACGATCTTATGGTTGGCGTCGTAAGATCCGAGGCCTACTTCTCGTTGACTGCTGAAGATGCTCAGTATGGTATTGAGGCTGACAGGAGAACGAAAATATTGCGGGAATTTGTACGCAATACTTACACGTATCATCAACCGGAAATTCTGGCGACGATTATCAACGAGTATACTGACTGGGAGAGGCCGGTTCAGCATCCTGTAAATATTAGGTAATAGCTTAAACCTTATTTATGAATATACGTAATACATCGAAGAGTACTTTTTTTTTAATTTAGAGACGAAACACTAGAGGCCTTGGCAGATGCAAACACAGTTGCCCCGGCAACGAGAACCGCGGATCTTCACAGTCAATCGCACAGGAACTCCTACCTCTACGTGTTTGACTATCAAACGAAATTCGGTGACTATCCTCAGGTATGTTTTTAAGTATCTTTAACTAAAGAGAATAAACTGTATGATTATAACGATATTATCACATACAGGTAATACACTCTCTTTTCTCTAACTAAGAGACTAATCCTGAACGCCCAGTTAAACCAAGTTTAATTGCGTTCCATCGCTTGGCAAGTTCTCATCCTGAAACTGGGACTAGTTAGAAAATTTATTTTTTCCTCGACTCGACTCGCGATGGAAAATTTTTCCCACAACGGAACCATGGCCAAGATTATTTCCCAGCTAATTTCCTCGTTTCCGGGTAAAACTGGAGAAGAGGGGTCCTGGATATATACACAGTATACTTGCTGTTCCAGAAACGCCCCAAAGGACTGATATATAGTTATTACTTATACAGTATCTGATTCGTGAAACTTCTCCTGGGAATCTAACACCAGACTTTACCTTGCTTAGGCGGTTGAAACTTTGAATGAAATTTAATCTATAATTATACGTGCTACACGTGGAGGATTTATGCGTCGCCACGTGCATATGCATCACTAGTTGATTAATTGCCAAGAGGCGCTACGCGTACAAGATTAACGATCATCCACCTAAACTATTTAAACGCGAACGCTCAGTCCTGAAACTTCACTGTAGTAACTGACAATGTTGTGAAGAAAAAAAAAACATTTTAAACGGATAGTCCACGTTACGGATACTCCTTGTCTACGTACCTTGCACGTGTAGCTATATGTTTTTGCATGGCGACATTTTCACTCTAAATGGGGATGCATTTAGGAAGAAATTATATAATATATTCCAGCACTCAAGGTACGGTCGACTGATCGAAGTAACGGTTAAGCGCGTAAACGCGGTGCCAAGTAACCATCAAAGGCAGACATCGCTTCAGGGGTATTGGCACGACTTTAAATTTAGAATATCGATTTTACGTCAGCCAACGAGGTGCGATAACCCGTGTGTGCTAAAGGATATAACTGGTTAGCGATGTCGAATCACGTAGATTGATTGTAAGGACATTATTCTCTAAGCTTATTTGTATCACAAATGGATAAAAGTCATATACTCCAATAGCATGGTTACTTACTGTAAAGCATAAGAAAATAATATACAGTTACTGTTATATAGTCTGGCATGTTACCATTTATTATAACTGTATTAAAGTTCTTTCCTTAGGTAGTTAATAATTTATTGAAGAATAAGCGAGACAGAATTAGACAGAATAAGCGATGTTAAATAATATAGAGCTACACACGACTTAGGTAGTTTTAGCTTAACCCGAGAGATTCGTAGAGTTACTTTTTATTTTTACTAACTATTCATACATTAAACGCGTGTGTACGAAATTTCAAAGAGTCATAAACTGTGGTTGCGTGTATTATCGTCTATGGGTTTTTTTTTTTGGTAGCTAAATCTGTGGAAAGTTTATTTGAAATTTTCTATTTAAACACACGCGGTTTCAGGCTTTCTGTATACAATGTACACGTGCATGTAAACTACTGCGAGTGGTACGAATCCACGTGTGTACTGGTAGCCACGAATATTTCCATTTTCACTTTTGTACTAGAGATTCTTTTTTGAAGTTAAACCTGCACCATGTTCTACTGACTGGTCTACCGTCAGTCCTACCTACTATAACACTCTCATGGTTTACTTTGCATAGGAATATCTCTTGAATTCTGCAAAGAGTGAGTTTTGCATTTCCACAGGCACGATACAGCTACTAAAAAGTAATTGAAAGAAGTCCAACGTTAAGTAAACGTTAAATACTATTTTTCAAAGAGACTCAAACGGTGCACGAGGGTTTGCATAAATCGAAATTTCAGTTCAATAAATTTTTACTGCATATTAAAGCCTACGTACCTGTATGAAGGAGAAATAAAAATGTCAAATGGTACGAATCGTTCGGATGCATAAAATACAATTTTAAAGTACAGCCTGGGTTACAACCTGATACCTTGACAATCGATATAACAGGCCAGTGTAACTTCCTATAGGCTTGAAAAATGTCAAAAATTCAAAGCCAGCACTCGACCGTGTTGACGACGCTTGATCAAAGGTAAAGCGAAAAATCAAAGAGCTTCGAGGCAGTTCATGTGGGAAGATAGCCGAGAGAAGGGGAAATAAAAAAAAAGAACAAATCCAGCTGTCCATGGCAGCTAGAGAATTTTTCCCCTCTATAAATTGTCCGAGCCAAGGGGATATACCATGGGTATACGGCGACGATAGTCCAAGTATTTCCAAAGGTCCTGGTAAGGGTAAAGCAATTTTCTAGTCCTTCCTTCGACCGCGTGCGCTGGCTCGCCGAGTGTTAGGAATCATTCGGAAGGGTCGAGAAGCCAATGGCGGGTTCCTCCCTTCGTTCAACAAGACAGGAAGCCAAGTGGCTGCTAGGAAGGACCACCCTCGGACACGTATATATTACTTCCACTGGCTCAGAACGTCCGTGGATATAAAAGAGAATGAGAAAGGAAGAATGGGAAGAGAAAGAGAGAATGAGACCTTAAATCATTTGACTAAAGTATCCCTACTAAATCATTCGACAATGGCATCCCCCGTAGGATTTTTCAAAGTATTAGAAGGTCGTTTAGCAAGACGCGACTTAATAATTCAGGAAAGTGTGCGTGAAACTTGACAAGGATCCTACATTGATATTACGGGATCCGCCTTTAAGATTCCATGACATACGTTACTCACGTAGGATATAAGTGAATATCTTCCGCCATTATATTCGACAAAGAACGATCGAACCCCTTTCCTGTCTCAGATATTTTTTTCTTTTTTTTCTAGGTTATTTAATGTCTCGGCGGTACCGACGCGTTCTCTTATTTTTTTCATATAGTCCTAGCGATGACGTATCTCGATCTTTCTTCAACGTATCACACGGGACTCGACCATCTGGTCCTTATGGGGAGAAGAGTCTCTTGTGGTCCAGAATATTCGACTCACGTAGTCGAGTCGCTTTCGTGGCTTCGTCTATTTGATACTTCATGGACGAACTGTACGTTGGATGGAATCGAAGGTGCGAGAAGAGATGCGGGATTACCTTGAGGAAATAAATGAAAAGTCATCGCACGTACAAAGGAGACGGCTAGTCCTTTCAAGAGGACGTCGAAGCTGTGTGAGACTTTTGCATTAGTAAGAATTCTAGAGCTTCGGCTGTGTCCTTGGGATCAAATGTGAGAATAGGATGGTAGAATAGGTCGAAGCGCACTTGGAAAATCCCTCGCTCAGTCAAACGTTCAGTCGAGTGGTGGAAGTAGAGAAGCCTGATGTTAGACCAGAAAAGGATGGCTGGATGGCAAGTAGTCAGCCAGTCGAGCAGGAACACATATCACACTTGCTCTCTGCAGGCTTGGTCTCAATATCTTTGGTAGAAACCGGAGCGGGAGGAAAAGCTTTTTCTTTGAGATACGAGCGTCGTCCGTGTCGTTAAAATACCATCAATACTTCACTCACTGCGATATTGTACCATGTGTTATGGAAGCTGTGAATGGGTGGATTTAAAATTGAAAAAAAAAATAAAATAAAAAAAACTGGCTTATGCAATATAATAAGAAAAGGTGTAAATTATATTTTAAAAATATTCTCTTAATTCTATAAGAATTGAGGGTAATAAAAAATGCGAAAAAGTTCATCGGAATTATTTATTATAATTATTTATTATCTTTCATTTAAAAGAACTTTCTTCTCGTTACAGCGGCAGGGTTGTATTCATGGCGAAGAATTGCCCTATCTGTTTGGTGCACCATTGGTTGGTGGTCTTGCTCACTGGCCCAAGAATTACACGAGAGCTGAACTGTCCCTGTCAGAAAGCGTCATACTGTACTTCACCAACTTCGCACGTACCGGGTGAGCAATTTCACTTGGATGGTAAAAACGTAATATTTACACTTATAATAGAATTTCTTATTTAACAGTAATTAAACTTATTTAGGAATCCTAATGAGGGGACTCCAGATCCTGGACCACCAGGTTCACGGCCTGAGCGCACCAAATTGAAGAATATTGAATGGACTGCCTATGAAGCCGTGCATAAGAAATACCTCAGTATAGGTATTTTACCAATTATAATCCTTTGCCTGAAGAGCTTTGAAAAATCCCCTCTATCTTGCGGACTTCGTTAAATACCCTTTAAGAACTGAAAGTCGTACAGAACTTGGGAATTCAGGTTCATTTTTCCTGTCTAAAAGTTAGCTATGTGGGATTGGCATCAAAATTCTCGAAATTCGAAAAACCCTCGTTGATATGTCCATTACCTTAAGAAATAAAAGGTGTCTACCAGCCACCTAACCCCTACGAGTAAACTGACGTATAATGACGGTCGCGGCGCTCTCTTTTTTTTTCAGACTCACCAGATTCTCCCTCATATCACCCCCTCTACGCTATCATAGTCAATCCTACCACCATCCTTTTACATCATCTCCCTAAGCTTCACTACCATCTCGCCTTCACTTTCCAACCCTCTAGACGACGTCTTACTTCCATTTTTATTTTTTTATCTATATTGGCGTACCTGGATACGTCCTACCCTTCTTAC
This sequence comes from Cephus spinipes, assembly GCA_963971525.1. Classification (NCBI taxonomy): domain Eukaryota; kingdom Metazoa; phylum Arthropoda; class Insecta; order Hymenoptera; family Cephidae; genus Cephus; species Cephus spinipes. Next base: position 31,010,659 of record OZ020572.1, on the reverse strand, counting down.
TCTAATTGATAAGTACCTATTTAAGTGTACAGGACGAATACCCTTGTATCCTTTCAACCCCAATCTCCTCATGGCTTTAATATCGGTCGCTGATAGCAATTAGTGAAGAATGTTCATCCCCATTCATTTTCTTGATTCAAGATCTCCATAATTATCAAACGGAATATCATTAATGAGAAATAGGGGGGAATTGAGAAAGTTCTTTTTATGATTAATTTATTTTTTATCATTGCCATAAGATTAAAAACAAATATTTAATTTCGATTCAATCAGAACAGCAGTTATACACATTGTTGTCGTTGATAAATTATTACCACATTTTTGTTACAGATATAAAATCCAAACTGAAGAATCATTATAGAGCACACAGATTGTCTTTCTGGCTAAACCTGGTACCTGATCTTCACAAACCAGGATCTGACGACGTCCCAAGATCTCATCACCTGCTGGATGCAGAACAGGTGTGAAATTTAAGATGATTCTATTTCCTATAAAATCATATTTCAATTATCCAGATAATACGAATTTATTTGTCTTAATTCAGGTGCCGCCCAGATTTATCCAAAGGATACCAACAACCACAAAACCAACAACGCTCGAATTAACCACAGAAAAAGTTCACAACACGTCCACGGCTCTCCCAAGTGAATTGGCCATCGAGGAAGCTACGTCACAACCAGAAGATGGTTTCGCCGCGTATTCCACAGCTCTAAGTGTAACGATAGCAATAGGCTGCAGTCTCCTGATCCTGAACGTTCTCATCTTCGCGGGTGTTTATTATCAGCGCGACAAGAATCAGCACAACTGTCCGAAAAAGCGTCAGGAGAATGGTCAAATGCCAAACAACATTTGCGGAGAGTTGGAAACGAAAACTGAGAGACATCACATTCAGCATATACCGCCCCCTGAATTTGCGGATTTGCAAAATAATTCTTGTCACGTGCCAATGCCACCGCCACCGCCGAAGAACACAAAACCAGGAAAAACTGGACAAAATCTTATCATCAGTCCCAATCAACTACAGCAAGAAAGCATGGCGATGGTTGGTGGGGGTACTTTGAAGAAAGGACACAATCATCAACAGATAATGGAGGAACTCAGGGTCTGACTTTAGGGGATGATGACGACGCGTGCGCGCGCACATTTGAAACGTCTAGAAACTTTACGTCAGGTGCGAAATCGAGTGCGTGTTGTTAGGGGATGTTGTCTCTCATCCAAAACCAGGACGCTCGCTGTACGATCGGCCTTTGGTTTTCTAATTGCGGATGGAAATATTATGCGACATGGCGTTTTCAATCGTTTTGTTGTTCGTAACGATTCGATTCAATTACGTTAATTGTTCGTATAGTGTACAAAATTCATGTATAACAACACTTCACGTTGACTTTTATACTTTACAGTCTGACTAACTGCCAGTGAACGTTATTACGTAGCTTGGGTGTATTTTCGACAATGCAAATAAGGGTAGATCCTTTTGCGGTCGATTGAAAACTCGGTATATGAAATTAGGTAATTTTATTTGTCAGTTATTTTTGTGAATTTTTATTTATTGACTTTGTACAATATTGAGATTTCGAATAATTTCGATATATCTGATGGAATTGATTTGAGGAGTAGTAATTTCCGAATTCTTTTTTTTTACGAAGTTTGTAATCGTTACTACGTTTACCGTCTTGATTCATTGACTTCATCATAATCAGTGCTACCAATTCCAGCAATTAACTGGCAAAGGGATATCTACTTAACGCGTCGTTGATAACGATTATCAAAATAATTCCAGTAATCGTATAATCGGGATGATCCGGACGACGAAGATTGATTCAACTGCGTAAAGGATGTGAAATTTCAAAAACTCGTATTTCTTTCTTTTTTTTCCTTAAAGAAACGCCTAGAGAAAAAGTTTGCACTAATCGAGACGTTACAGGTTAACGTATATTTTAACCAGACTTTTAATAATGAATGTACGGAATACTTTGTAAATAATGGGGTAACCATAATTTAGTGCAATCGATCGAGTCGCCAATAGATTTTACGACGAGTATTCGCGAACTCGATGGCGAGTATGAATTCCCATAAATGATTAAATTAAATTAAAAAGGTGTAAATGAACGCTGCGAATGGGATTTTTAGTTCGAACGGTGATGGCATTGACGGAAAGTGAGTCAAAGGGGAATTAGTGAACATGCGTCACTGACGTCGAAAGTATTGGACGTGAAAGAAATAATAAAAAATTTGTATATAATTGATATTGCCATGAAGCAAAAATAAGTAACGATCATTATTGTCGGTGGAATAAAGGAAAGTTTGAGATTATTGGTATAGGAAAAGGGCAACCGAAAATAGTATCAAATTGGGTAAACTTAAGTAGCGTTAATGTCAACGCTTTTAAGTCCACTGGAATTGACAATGTTAAAAATAGTTCGAAAATTATTTCAAGATATATCTGCCAACAGGAATTTAATTGATAAAGATTTATTGATTTTCTACTATTGATTAAACACTATACTTATATCTTTTACGCATCAACTTTCCCATTATGCATTTATTATTGCAATTAATAAAGGCGCTGACATTAATGTTATCGATAGATAATAAACTGACCGTGAACAAAAGTTTGTTTATTATATTATTATGTGTTAGAGAGCGAGATGAAAAGGTATCATCGTTACCTAAAGAAGGTTGCACTATATCACAAACGAGCCTGCACAATATTGCAATAATACAAAAACATAAACTGAAAAACTAATTGTGAGTGCTAATGAATTTTCATTAATAAGTTCTCGATGCACGTTCAGTCACTATTAAAAATAAAGAAACAAAAATACTCTCTTGCTCAACTCGTCGGATGTGATGACTTATGCTAAGCAGTATACGGAAATTCGACAAGCACGCAATTCCCACGTGACGGTCGAAATAAAAATTTTAATTTTGATGACAGATTGATAATAAATAAAAACACAATTTTACGGTGGGCATAAATGACATTTTTATAATTCGTTACCAATGCTTCTGTTAAAATGTGTTCAAAAAATTCTAATTGTGCTAGTAAAAAATAAATAATATCAAAATTTTAGGTATCAGGATACACGTCGAACAGGATACACAGTGTTACTTCTGAAAATTCGAATTACGTCAAAGAAAATATCTCTTCCTATGGATTTATTTTAAATTTTATATATCGAGAAATATAATATACGTCGCTGCAATATTGTGGGATTGACAGATTAACGAGAAATTGATGTTCCGACTGACTGCATTTTCTCGTTATCAATTGTACACTCGAATCATTTATTTTCCCTGATAAAACCACCGTTGCGGCGACATGGAAAAAAAATTTGCAAAAAGCTCCTGAGTAATTTTGGTGCATTTATTGGTTCTTTTACGTATTTTCGATCATTTTTGTATTATTGCAAAAGAAACTGTTATACAACTATAGGCACAATACATCCGGATGATGAGAAAATGCTGGTAACTTCGCAATGTACAGTTGAATGAAAATAATTATCAGTTTTAATTAGGACCATTAACATTGCAAAACCAACTCGGTGTGGATAAGATGGAAGAAAATTTTTTTATCATGTGAAACGTACACGATAACACAATCATAAAACGTAATCGATATGTAATTAATGCAAGACGTAAACTATGTGACGAAGTGATCCGGATTGTTTTCATGTTAAGTTACTAGGACAATGGACATAAAAACTGTTTTCGCGATTGAACTTCAAGTCTACACGAAATCACGTTTATCACTGAGATATGAGGTAACTTTGCTACTAAGTAAGAACACGTCACGTAAATGACAAAGTTTTTGTGAGATGAAATAAAAATGATGACCACTAAGAACTTGATGTATAACTTTAATATACACCATTATTAATAATAAAATATTCGTATTATATTAAAATTGCTTTTAAGTTCAAGTTTTGATCTTTATTTTTAACAACTTAACTTACGCACCATGGGTGCAACATAATCTGCTTTTTCCAGATGACAGATCTTTGCAAAAACAAAAATGTATTTTCATTCAATCAGTTAGATGCTCACGTGACTGATGTTCCCGTGTGAATAGGTAATTAGTCCCTATTTTTGCAACGTCGTCAGAGAATAAAGCGCGCCCGAACTTTTTCACGGCAGGGTAAGTAAAAAAAAAATGTAATTATTCACTACGTGCCTACGAATGCAGATCCCACATCTAAACATATTTCAGTAAATAAAAAAACGGAAAGTCCAGCAGAAAGCATTGTGAAAAAAATTGATGGCATTGATATTGGACCTGTCTACGTACGCACATAGTCTATACTCCATAATGTAATACATGACGTATGAAAATAGAAAAATGTAATTTGGTAAAAAATATATACAAAAATACAAGATTCAACTACCGATCTTTTATATTTCGGAGAGTTAAAAATTTTGTTTCTATGTCTTTAGGCAATCGAAATTCTTCGATACAAGGAAGTATATACTTTAAAAAGTGATTTTGTAATGACATCTTTGTCCGTTGACCACAGTCCTGAAAATAAAATTATATTTTGAAATAATGTAGTAATTATATGTTTAATAATGTAATATAAGGTATTTCTATTTAATCGTATATTGAATATAAATCGATCAGTCGACAACATTACCTCTCGTTGAATCATATGATGCCAGACGTCAAGACCTTTGGCACGGGCTATGAAATCATTCTCAATCAAGAAGATCAACATATGCAGTTTTTCCCATTTCGCAAAGTTTCTCCTGGTCACAGTTACAATAAAATATTAATTACAGTTATATACAAAGTTTAATTAATATAGATATTTAATAAGTACATTCGTGGTGCTACTAAATTTTGAGCTTTATGTTTGGCCCATGTTAACCACTCCTGAAGATTGAGATTTTTCTTAACAGACTTTCCATTTTTTCCAGAATTGATATTCAATTTGGTGCTAATTACAAAACAGAAATGATTTAATTCATTAATACAACTTGTACGTTATGATAACCGTAATTAATAAAAAATATTGCTGCGCAATTTTCCACAGAAAGCGAATATATTTACCGCACGGGGCAATACGATGCGTTATTACTCTCATCCTTGACCTTAATATGATGTGCCGTTTCAGAATCATCGCTAATAAAAAAAAATATTAGTAATAAAATAAAATAGGACAAAATATATTTACAAAAATAAACTATCTTCACCTGATTTCCGAATCCGAGATAAATACAGTCGGATCTTTATCTTGGTTATTATCTTTTTTACTACGTGACTTAGTGTTCTTAAGTGTAGCAGGTTCATTAACATCATCAGAATCATCACTGGACACTGCATACGATTTATTCGATAATGCTTTACGAGGTCTCAAAATACGATTCGCTTCATCTCTGAAAATACCCTCAGGATCTGTAACCGAACCAGTGGAATCCTCATTCGATTGTGGATCTTTATTTACCGTTGGATTACCACCAACAGATGCATTACATGTTGGTAGCTTGTTCTTGCATTGTGGTACTGTAAAATTGGAATATAATTAAGGATAGTATGTTACAAAGTTGTAAAAGGTTTAAGACTCTTCGAATTACTACGTAATGGTGACCGGATGTTACTTATTTCACTAATACAAATATCATCAGGATTATTTAGATCAGGAATTAAGTTTGTGCTTTTTCTTGCACCAAGAGAATTCTTTCCTTCATGTGAATCATAAAGGTTGCGTTTCTTAAATTTCTTTCCCTTCTTATTAGTATCATTAATTGCTAATACATCTATGTTACTGCCAAATGATAACTTACTCTTAAAATACTCTCTTTTTATAAATGATGTCTCAGATTTCTCGTTGCCTTTTCTAGATATCTTTCTTTTTCTTTCTCCACAATCGCATCTATCATGATCTTTCCCATTATTTGTTCTGAGAGATTCCTCTTCTTCACTAAATACTCTCGACCATTTTCTTGCAGCTATATACGACATAAAAAGTGGGTTAATCAAATATAATGATCGTCCTTCATGATTATTACGAAGGTCTTTATTACATTTTGCATTAGTTCTTGCTCTAGATTTATTTTTTTCGTTTTCTTCGTTTTGTTCTCTTGCCATAAAATTCTTTCTTCTAGATTTTAAACTATTCTTGATAATATTCGATACTGAAGTTTCCCCAAATTCTTTTTTTTCTTGTTCATGACGTTTCAATTTATATGTTAACAAGACATCTTTTTCTGCTTTCTTTTTACTTTCATCTTTTGTATAACTTTCATGTTCTTTCGCAGAGATATTGGGTACTCGAATAAGTTCCACATCTGGTAAATTGGAGATTTTATATCTATTACCACATTGCAATACTGAAAATTTTTTCTCCAAATTCCATAACTGATCTGATTTGCTATCAGATGACCTATGAATAATTTCAGATGTATCATGCTGTGATTTATGTTTTGCATCATCAACAGCTCTTTTAACAGATCTTTGACTGCCTGAGTCTAATTGATCTATTTCTTTTGCCTGCTGTGTTACAATTATATTTGTTCTGCTTTCAGTATCAGTATACAACTTGTCAATTCCATCCTGTGTTGCTTGCGTTAATGATAAATTACTATCAGGAGAATAATTAACCAAGTGTTCCACTGTCTTGTATATTGAAGATACTTCCTGAGACGATGCATTACCATTTGTTTGTAATTTTATTAATTTAGGAGAGACCTATTTAATTTTACAGTATATTTAATAAGATGTTAAGAAATTTGAAAATTGAGTATTTTTACTAAGATGTGTACCTCAGTTTCATCTTGAAGGAGACTGGGGTGCTTTCTACTAACGGATTTCGAAGATTTTTTAGCATCACTGCCACTTTTTTTATATAATATATTTGACGTTATCACTCTCCACTCATCAGAAGCGTTTTTTGATGGCATTGGTGAATAATTTAGATCCAGAATTTCAAAATTATTTCTGTTGAAAAAAATATACCGAACATGAAACATATATATTATAATATTTCATTCTATGAAATATGTTCGAAATTTCATATCCCTTCCAGAAACATACCTAGATCCACAACTTGAACAGATGTTGTTTTGAGGACATGGATTACTGGCATACCTACTGTAACAACTTTGATATAAAATACCATAATGATAAATTAAAACTAATTTTAATCAATTATCACTTACTGCATGCATGATGGACTTCCATACAAAAATATTGACATAATGCATCCGTCATATATCTTTCTTGGACCAAGCCTAAATATTAAGTATCAGGTTTTCAGATATATATTAAGATGAAAGTAGCACTGTAGTTTTTCAATAGCTTACTTGTATTTATGAAGATCTCCAATTTCTTTCCACATCACACAATCCTTAATAAATTGAACATCGTACATGACCTTCCCAGGAACGTAATTATCAGGGACACTGAAGTTGATTGCTAGAGGATCATCAGTACCTACTATTTCACCCCCGTTATCCTAAGAAAAAAAACTTACAATTCAAAAAATAATGAAACTACACAACACTTAACATTTATCGTATTAAACATAACAATATCATTCATTGTCACACACTTCAAACATAATCTATTTCAATTAAAAATATAGCTTATCTAAAACATTTCAAATTACTTAATGAAAAGGGCGCAATAACCTCTAGTAAAAGATATTCCTTACCAAAATCATTTTTGTAATCTCCTCACTCACATCATTTGGCAAATTTGTTAAGCAAAATTTAAATGCTCTATCATCGTAGGAAAACAGTGGCATTTGATACATATTGTCTGTCACGCAACTTTAAAATACCTTTCTTCCTTTCCTTATGAGCTTTAAAATAGCTGCACACTTATTTTAACTGTTTCGCCAGAACGATGCAGTTCAATACAGTAAGGGCCCAGTCACACTCGTCAAACGGCGCGTTCAAACGCGAACGCGTGCGCGGACGCAACGGTTGGAACCATCGACGTATAGCATGGACTACGCACAGGCATAGAAAAACATGGTCGGCTGAAAGAAAGAGATAGAGATTGGTAGCGGTCAAGCCCTGTCTCTTTCTAATCAGTAGCGTAGTGAGATATTTGAGGACCCCGGACATAATAAGTTTTTACATCATAATGTTATAATTAAATTCTAAATATTCGTATTGTTTTCTAGATTTCATACAAGCGCTTTCTGATCTATTAGTACGTTCTATTTATTGTTATTTTCATATATCTTAGACATTTGAAAACTAAGCTTTTTATTTCGGAAAGTGAATCGTGAGAAAAGGTAACAATATGAAAGAATTTATATGCATAATGTATTTTTGGCATATCGCAATATATTTTTGTTACAAAATTAATAATTAATCGTTTAACACAGTTTTACATTACAATATCCCATCTTACAAGTCGAAATAAGCACTATGCCAAGCAATTTATAAGCAAAGGGATCAGCGTCTAACAGTACGTTCCTGAGATCCTCTGAGCGATAAAAAAGTAGCCAATAGGAACATTAGAAAAGGAAAGCTATTGGCCGCCACCTCGCTCCCTCTTTGTCTATTCGAGCCGACACTTTTTCAATGAGCTCAAAGTACGGAGTGCGCAGTCCATGCTATACGTCGATGGTTGGAACACATGTAATGTCATTACATTACAAGTCAAGCTGGCATTGAACGCACGGTCAAACGTGCGTTCGAGCGCAGCGTTTGGCCCATTTTCTAATTTTGCGTCTACGCGCGCGCGTTCTCTCAATAGTTTCTCATCTAAACTTCGGACTTTTTATGGTTAAGAATTTAAACAGTTTTGCTCATGTGACTTTATTTCAAATGTTGTGTGATCTTATAGTAAGGTATTATATTAATGACAATTTCTGAGTCGTACTTTTACCATAGATAACAATTGATCAAACATCTGTGCATCCATACGTGTATATTGGAAAAACTGTTGTTTGTCATGTTCCTTCATTTCAAGAAATAAATTCCAATATTCGCCTTGCTGCTTTCTCAACCTATTTATTGGTCGAACTCCCCATCTACGACTTCTCCATCGCAGCCATAAAGGTAAAGTTAGTGCAAGAAGAATATTATTGTTTTCTTCTAAATCCCAAGCATACATCTAAAAAATTAACAATTTTTGTATTATAATTTCATGCCACTTATGCGACTTACTAATAAGAAGCAATGGGAAATTGACAGAACATAAAAGAACATTCAAAAATTTTTACAACCGAATATACATAATAAAATTTTAATAAAATTCTTCAATTAACTTCTACGTACCTTTCTATTCTGTATTCCTTCCTTAATTTTCAACGCTTTAATAATTTGAAAGTTAGCTGTCAACAATGTAGCGTAACACATGCACTCTAGTGGACTTACGTATAAACGGCTTTGCGTCGGACGAATGTGACTAGGAACGCATTAAACTACGATTGCGTCCGCGCACGCGTTCGCGTTCGAACGCGCGTTTGACGAGTGTGACTGGGCCCTAACTGACGCTCAAGCGGACATACCGATGCTGGTGTCAACAATGGCCACCTGAGCGCAGAACTGGCGCATCAAGACCGGGCTACGGCAATCTTTAAACGACAAAAATGTATTATTACCATGTATTACTTATTTTGATAGGAAAAGCAAAATATGGGTTGATATGAAGTGCGTAGATGACTTTTTTTTCGGTAATTTCTTTGCCACAACGAACTGGTTAAACAATCTCTTATTTAAAACCCACCTAACAGTAATCGTTTTTGTTTTTCATATTAATAAATTGATTAATAAATTGTTCATATTGAAAATGTGATTAATCCCTAACAGGACAATCTAATGTCAGAGATGAATAGGGTGACTACTAATAAGCTGATTTGCATGGTCCAAGTTTTATTTTGTGAGATTGTTTCTATATGTAGAACGGTATTCAAGCACTCAACCAAACATGCGCTAACTGCAGCGGGTCACCAAATGTTTTATGACTGTTAAAAAGTCTATTAAATTCTTATAAAATGAATGAAACCAATAGATATCCGATTCAATTATCATCGGATTCAATCAAGGCAATCGAAGGTATTTGTATTCCTATTAAAAATTATTCGTAATAAATACGTAATAGTGTCTAATAAGATTTTATAGATGATTACCTAATAAACAATACATTTCTTATTGGAATCAATGGAAATCTCTTTAATTCATAGTAATAAATATCTATAAGATTTAATAACAAATTTCCAATGCACAAATCTGATTCCTTCTGGCTAATTATTTTCAATCGATTTTAATAGGTTTTTTAAGTAGGGTTCCTTCTTCTTCTATAAATATTACATATTGTAACTTTATACGAGAGTAACGAATCTCTCTCTATATTCTTTTGCTGATATTTTTTCAATCATAATATTAAAACACGCATGTGGCTCTCAATTATTGGAACCGAATGAAATCAATATCATTCCACATAGATGGAACGCTATATTATTGATGCTCGGCATTATTTCATTGTAATGGAACAATATAAATTCAATGGGAGGTATATATCTTCATCCCTTATATAAACTCGTTGATCATCGAACCAAAGGCAAAAATCTTAGAAATATAAAACGATACGCTGGACTCTCTCCTAGTGCAAAATTGTATAATGAAAACTAATATTTCACAATGAAAATATTAATTTTACTAGCCATACTTGTCAATGTCTTATATTACGTAAATTGTGGAACTATTACGAAGAATACACTAAGAATTAATTCCGAATCAAAAGCTCTCGCTGGATTATTGGTACATATTATTAATAAATATTTCGATGATTGCGCAATTCTAATTACTTACGACGCTCACTTCGAAAATAGCGAATTTCTTCCATATTTCCTTCCAAAAATCACAAAAACATTCGTTCACGAAAGTCTCAACTTTTCACTCGTCGATAAAACACGAATTGCCTTTAATAATAAAAATTACAATTATATACTCTTTCTTGAAAATTTATCAACAATAAAGTACGCTATCGATCGCGAGACTACCAATAAAATAGTTATCGTCACTACAGCAACTTCTTGGTTAGTTAATGATTTCTTAAGAAGTCACACATCCAAATCCTATATTAATTTACTAATCATCACACAAAGTGCCCGTAAGAAGAGAAATGTAAGTGAAAGGAATATATAAAAATTAAAACGATTACTATAATCAAATAATATTTCAATTTGATTTATATAAATAAACACTTAAAATTTATCGTTTATCAGGAAAGTGCATATTTGCTGTATACACATAAATTATATCTGGATGGCGTTGGAACAAGTAAAGCAATCTTACTGACATCTTGGATCAAGAATTCATTGACGAAGCCACACATCCTACTATTTCCGGATAAATTACAAGATGGCTTCAAAGGTCACAGAATTTTAATATCAACCGCACACCAACCGCCATTCGCTATAAGGAAGTAATATATATTTTTATATTCAATACATTACCCGTTAGCTCATTTCTATAATTACAAGAGAAATTTCTTTATACAAATTATTTCTTATTGTGCAGAGCTATTTCCGGTACCGATGAGATAGCGTGGGATGGAATCGACGTACGTTTAATCAAATTACTCGGTGACATATTAAACTTCACAGCTGATTTTCGTACGCCAACATCAACGACACTCAGGTGGTTCCAATTAATAACTAAATACTTGTATAACATATAGCAATGAGGATCATTAATATATATTTTCCCCCCAGTCCAATCGCTGCAGCAACAAATGACATCAGAATGGGCCTGGCTTCTATAGCTATTGGTGGAATTTACAAAACGACGAACATAACCTCTCATTTCGACACTTCTTTTGGTCACATTGAAGACTGCGCATCATTTTTATCACTTGCATCTACTGCATTACCCAAGTAAAGATGGCACTATGTAAAGAAAAAAAGTTATGCCAAAAAAAACCATAATTTTCTATTTTTAGATATCGCGCCGTTCTTGGTCCTTTTCAATTAACTGTCTGGATTCTATTGACATGTTCATATTTACTTGCAATTATTCCGCTGACAATGAACAGTGAATACTCTCTACTATCTCTGCTGACCCATCCAAGCAGGACAAACGACATGTTCTGGTTTGTGTTCAGCACATTTACGAACTGCTTCACTGTGAAAAATCCTTTGTTGAACTACGGACTAGGAAAGAATTCTACGGCGATTCTAATTGGTACGGCGAAGCGTGAAAATCGTTCCAACGAGTACAGTCGGTTTCTCTTCTTTTTTTCTCTATTGTTCCCTCGTTCCTTTTGTTTCTCCGTGCTCAGCCGGTATACCTTTCTTACCTATCGTTAGACCGTTACCCACCGACCCATGAAGCCATCTTTACCAAACGAATACGTATTTTACCTAAATAGGATCGTTACCGACTTCACGAGATACTTATAACCATTTTCAATCTAATTCATTACTGTTTTCAGGTATTTATTGGGTATTTACAATCATTGTAACTTCTTGCTATACGAGCTCTATTATCGCCTTCATCACTGTGCCCGTCTATCCCACCGCAATGGAAACGGTTGAGCAACTTCTCAGATACAGATATCGAATTGGAACTTTGGGTAGTAAACTATATATTAATAAGAGCACGCGTAATCTGTATTAAAACAATATTGCTGTTCTAGATCATGATGGATGGGAAAAGTGGTTCGAGGATATCGACGAGCCAATGGCTCAGAAATTATTAAAAAATATCGAATGTATTCCTTCAGTCGAAGATGGCGTAAGGAATGTCAGTCGAGCTTATTTCTGGCCATATGCATTTTTAGGGTCTAAAACGTTATTGGAATACATAGTCCAGGCTAATTTTACTCCAAGGTAGTATATTTATTGGATTGAATATCTATATTATGTATTGTTCTTTCATGAAACTCTGAATGAAATCTACTACCGATCTTACGAAATATTCATCAGACCCGTTTTATACATTTTTTTTAAAACTCTTCGTTCAGCTGGAAAACCAAGAGATCTCTTATGCATATCAGTCACGAATGTTTCATGAGATTCGGCGTGACTTTCGTGCTACCACGTAAATCGGTTTACACTGAGGCTTTCAGTAGCGTGATTTATCGAGCACAACAGACCGGCCTCGTTGAGAAGATCGTTCAGGACGTTAAGTGGGACATACAGCGTACAGCAACGGGAAAGTTACTACAAGTGAGTCAATAGTGAATTGTAGAAATGACCACTGGACACCTGTACTTTCGAAATTAATCGATACCTCTGTAATTAGGCAAGTTTTATGCGAATTAATCATTTTTACTTTTGATTAGGTCACCAAAGGTCCTACACTACGCCTGACACCGGTTGAGGAACGTCAATTAACTCTAGATGATGTTCAGGGGATGTTTCTTGTATTTGGGGCTGGTCTACTGATAGGATTTTTTGTTTTATTACTAGAATGTCTTGTTCATAGTGTATTTACTTATTGCTGCAAAAAGCATACGGATGAATCGGTAGCTACAACTACAGATTGGCACGTTGATCCGGAAAGTGTTGAAAACTTATCAAATACTGAAGAGGACTTTCGTAATTTAAGACATAGAAAGGTTAGGGGAAGCGTATGAAAAATATCTCAAAAATAACTAAATATTATTGACGTCGAAACTGTTTATTTTAATATTTGTAAAAAAGAGTATAATTTATTAAAAATCGTCTGTATCACTTTTTTTATTAAGCATTTGTATTCGTCGTGAATATCGAATCGATGAAATCAAATTTTTGTTTCTTTCAAAATACATTCAGTATATCATTCCAGCCACATTGAGCTTTTTCAATAGTCTCCATTGGTGGAACTTCGATTCGCGTGCACATCTGAACCTAAATTTGACAGCAATCATACGTGAATGAAGCATCATCAGCTTGAATTTTTTTCGCAAGAAATCTAAGCAAAACTTTTAATCACTATCCCGTAGGATGTACAACATGAATCTCAGGAAAATATCAACGAATCTAAAAATCCCCAATTATGCATTAGCAATTGCTCAAGACTATTTCCCATCAACATTCTTCCAACATGATTTCAGTAAGTATCAAAGCATCAAATATAATGGCATTAATTGTACTAACAGTAAATCCGATCAGAAACGTCAAATCAAGTCAGACCAGCACACACAGACATCCCAAAACCAAATTTCCAGGAATACCGTCGAAAACCCTTAGAAAATCCAAACACACTATCATCAGAGAGTGTCGACAATCGTCGTGCCATCATGTCTCTCTTTTCATTCGGTGAGCAGAGTCATTCGTCTATTTAAAATTTCTTAGCATTTGTCATCCACAAGATTTATTCGTTCCTCCTGGTTGGAAACGATAGAAATCTTGCTGGTGTGTTTTTCATTACGCAATTAGGTCGAGCGTGACGTCACAACGTATCTTTCGACATCCGCGTTACACGCAAGACTTAAGAATGAATTAACAGATGAAAACTTGGTCCCATTTTTCATTGATACAGTCGGAGGCATTGGAACGTTGTACGGCTGTAAGGCCCATCTCGTGCAATACGTCTTATTCCTTAATCCGGCCCGAGATGTCTTGGCGACCGCATCAACAAGCGTCAGCATAACCGATATACCTGAGGGTAAAACAATGATTGTCAAATGGCGTGGAAAACCAATTTTCATCACACACAGGTAGAAAAATTAATTACTACGTTTCAATATATTTCTCGGATCGGTTTTACAATTATAATTTTTAGTCTCTAGTCGATACGTATTACTCATGCATAACTGTTTCAGAACCCAACAAGTCATCAATACAGAACGCGCTGTGAATTTGGCTGATCTAAGGCATCCGGAAACGGATGATCAACGCGTTCAACGTCCAGAATGGTTGGTAACCGTTGGTATCTGTACGCATTTAGGATGCGTTCCTATTCCTAATGCAGGTAATTACCCCGGAGGATATTTTTGTCCTTGCCATGGCTCCCATTTCGATGGTTCTGGTCGCACGCGTAAAGGACCGGCGCCAACTAACATGGAGATACCGAGTTATAAGTTCTTGGATGATAACACTATTTTTATTGGGTGATGAGAGGTCTGTTTATCCATTATTACACGATATTATTACGCTGATCGATTAATAGTTATTAACGACATTCAATATATATTAACTATTGGCAACTGTGTCTCTGTATTTATTTAAAAAGAGCTAGAATTTGAAGTAAATTTCACGATTACGTCATGGATGACGAAATGGATCTTGCGCAAACTTAAGTTTTTTATTTAAATACTGAAAAAAACGTTGAACGAACTTTTCAATAAATACGGTAATACTACAAACGCGAGAACAAATAACATTCACACGTAGAATTTTTCGGCGATTGGAAAGAGTCGCAGACGGGATACACGAAGATTAGGGCTAGTGTACAGGTAGAATGTTTGCATAAACAATTTAATAGAAAAACAGAAAAAATACAGTCAGCATAAAATCGTCAGGAAGAGTGGCATTCGCTCATGGGACCGTCACAGAAGATATTTATAATTAGCGAAAACGAAATTAATTTGAGTACGCCAATGATAGTTAGAACGTCCCTTATTTCCAATAAAGCCGGTCACCCGGAAGGGGTAATCCGTATCGAGTGCCGTGTCCGAAACTATCGTCCTTTTACTTAGAGGGACTGGAACGACGTTCAGTCCCGGTAAGCGAGAAAATAACCGTCGAGACAAAAGGCCTAAACGGGTATTATTTCAGATATAATCACAAAAAATCTGAAAAATTCTGGTATCGAAAAGTACTCACCAAAAGGGCTTCTCTCCATAAATTAGTAATTCCTAATTGGCACGGTAGAGCCACGACAAAATATAATAATACAGAAGACGCAAATCTAACGCAGGACGTTAGCCAGAGACGAGACGTCTGGTGGCCAGAGTCCGAAGATAGGCGGAACGGGCCGAGCCGAGTGCAGGAGTCCTTAATGCGTCCGATCGTGAATACTCCGTGCGAAATGCAGGATCTAGCGAAGAGTAGGCCCTGGTGTCTTCTCCGGGGGCGACTGATAACGGGAACGCCAGGAGATGTTGGGCGACTGGGTGGCACGATAGAGGATATGGCTTTTCCTCCTATCGGCGGCACAAGTGGTGAAGGTAACTCAGGGAATTCTCCTTGGAGGACCGCTTGGTGCTCGTGGGGATAAGAAGGTAGATTTGCCCATGGCGATACAGGAGACAGGCGAATGCGAATAGGAAAGCTCAAAAAAATAGAAACGAAAAACAGAGAAGCAGAATAGAGATAGGTTTAAGGAACTATAGGCGGAAAAATAGTGCGTAACGAGAAACGTGACAAGCAAGAACAGAACTGAATTTCTCGAATTCGAATAGTTTATTTTATTCGTTCAGATAATCCCATCCAACTTTCTTATTTTTTTTAACGACGAACACATAATTTTAATGCAGACTTTTATTTACATGTTTTTTGTATATTACACGCACTGATGATTGTGCGTATATAAATTTATTACATCTATCATAACTTATCCTCGCGTTAGAAGTTGGAAACGAGATGATGGATTTTTGAGGTTTTCTTGAGCGATACAATAAATTTTGTATTTGAATTGTAATTAGCAAATAATCCAGATCTAAAAATATTTTCATACATTTTTCGTAACGTTTGTATATTTTAATAATCTGCCAAATAATCTGATTGCGTCTTTGGATACTTATGGATAAAAGATCCTAGTTTTTGGAGAGTCACACGTGGGGGATTCCAAAAATCAATGATGCATAGTTATGATGATACACTCATGATACGTTTTTGCGGGTTTTCCTCAAATAGAGAATTATATATTTACGCAATACCTGACATTCGAGCATATGTGAATATCGTTACCAGCTTTCGGCTCGAATCCTCTTACCTACGACATCATGTATTCTTGTACGTATATGTACAAGGATATGTCGTAATGTGAATTTATTTCAAAAGGCTTCCCAAAATCACTTGGACCAATTTGATTACGTCTTGGATACCATTGACGTTCTTGAAGACGGTCTACTTGCATCTTGTGAACCAACCTTTCTATCCAAACTTAAATCGAATACCATCATTTTTTTGAGCTCGTTAAACTTCTTTTCTATTATTTTTGTTTGATCACAGTTTTACTTTACTCACCTGTTACTGCGGGATCCTCTTTTAAACATGTCCGTTAGCTTTTTCTTCAAGTTCTTCTTTTCTCGTTTACCCTCTTCGTTGATACTCGCTTCGGAACCGGAAGTCTAAAATAGTAGGATACTTATTGATCATTCAATCCTCTTTAATGAAAATGTATACTCTGTATTAATTGTTGCTTAATACATATCAATTTTTGACTTACCTGAATTGAGAAATCAAAGGAACTATTTGGATCATCAACACTGGCTGATTTTGTCAGTTTTGTAGTGATCTTTCTTATGATTCCTTTGTTGTATTTTTTGTCGCGCTGTAGCATTTCGCTCTTTGTGGATCCTCCCGAAAGACGACTACAAAAATAATCATGTGATAGTTATATTAAATATTCATCAATTTTTATGTAAGAAATGTTTATACCTGTCAACACTGGAATCCCTTTGTAAACTAAAATGGCGAGGATCGCCCATTTCCGATCCGTCCAATGACTGCATACTAGAGACATTACTGTCGGTGCCCCAAATAATCTGAATGAAAAAATGACAATGATATAGATTCGAGTTATAATAATATATAAATAGTATTAAATACGTACTTGATCATTCTTTCCGGAAGTCTGTTCCAACGAGAGACTTTTTCTCTTCAAACTGGGTTTATGATTTTTGTCACCTATAGATCTACTAGGAGTAGTCCCCCTCGAAGTGTCATTATCGATGGAAGTAGATCTAAAATTCGGAGAATAATAAGTTAGTACCTAGATACTTATTAATTTAGTTGAAGAAGTATACCTCTTCCCGAATTTCTTAGTCTTCGTGGAACTGCTTTCGTCACTAGCTTTCTTCGATTGTTGCAACTCTTTAGCAACTTCCATCAACTTTCCAATAGTGTATTCCAATTTTTCGGTTCGTCCTCCTAAATTACTACTGGATCCTGAGATAACAAACAAAATTTATTGCTACATCCAGCAATAACAAAAATGTATTATTCACGTCGCGTACCCTTAATGTCTTCCTTGGACTCCAACATTGGTGAAGACTCCCTTGACTTTGGTCCCTAAGATAAATTTAATTTTCATCATGAAATATATCACCCTGAAAGCACAAAAAAATATACTTTTTCTTTTATTTTTTTCACATATACCTTCAATCTCCGTGGTGGCGTAGGAGTGTACGTGTCCGGTGTCTTATTTTCCATTTTGGTGCTCAACTCTGGGAAGAGTTTCATAAGATCGTCGACTTGTTGCAACAAAATATTCACATTTCGTGCTTCGTTCTGTTCCTGCCGTCGCTTGCTCGCGATTATATCGCGCAATTCCTCCCGCTCGCGCTCATGGCGTTCTTTTTCCCGTCTCATTTTTTCGTTGCTTGTGCGCAGCTTCGCGTGAGCATCGCGCAACTCCAATAAATCACATTGCAACTGTATTAAAGAAAGACAATTATAAATAAGAATAATCATTATTAAAAATTGTACTTTACCTCTATCAACTTCTTCTTGTTCTCCTCTTTTTCTTCATCGAAAATTTTCTTTTGTTGATCCTGTTTCCTCTTGTTCTCTAAACGTTCTTTATCTCGTTCTCTTTCAATCTGTATTATGACAATATACCTAATTAGTATTTGGAATTCTCTGTATTGATTATTATTTATTTATTTTCTTTGACGTACTTCGAACAACGTTTGTCGTAAGTCTCGAGCAAGTGTCGCAGTTTCTTGTAGCAGTCTTTGTTGTTCTTCTCTTTCCTTTTGCCAAGCCAGTTCCATTCTTACTTTTAATCCTGGAATTTTTGTTCTGCCACTGGCTAATATACGTTCTTCCTCCAGCTGCGTTTGATTTTGATTAATTTAACGATATAAATATTACTCTTGAAATAGTTTAATTTATAGGAGAAATCTCCAAGTACCTCATTGATCCTTGATTGCATTTCAGATAATTTGACTTGCCAAGCGGATTTTTCTGAAACTAATTCAGTCTTCAGTTTTGATGCTTCCAATCGACTCTCAGAAAGCTCATCCTCCATGCAGCTTATCTGCTTCTCCAGTACTGAAATGTTTAATGCCAACGTTTCTTCGTCCTGTAATTATTATAAATTTCTATTTACGTATCTTTTTGCAAATATTCCACTGATAATTAGTCACTTTCAATTATTCATGAATTATTACCTCGTCCGATTTTCCAGTAGAGGTCGTAGATTGTCTACGTTGTCTTACTGTTTTTAAATCGGCTATTGTTTTTTGAGCACCCTCCAACATATGCTTGTAGGTATCGCGCTCTCTCTTGTATCGGGACAATTGATTTTGTATCGATTGTATTTCGTCGTTAATCGCTGTTATTCGATGCTCATAACGCATTTTGCACTGTGCGAGGTCCGCTTTCCGTAGGCGGTCCGCATTCGATAAGGCATTCTTTGCTTTTCTTAATTCCGACTCGAGCGCGGAAGTATCAGCTGAGAAATTACGGTGTATTTTCGATACGCTATTGTAGTCCTTGAGTTTACTTGTCAGATCTTCATTCTGAAAAAACATTAGAAAATTGAGATATATAAGTTTGTCATTGTAAAAGTTATATCTTTATGGTCAAGTAAATCTTACGATTTTCTTCACGTCCGCCAGCTGTTCCGTCAGTGAACTATTCTCTTTTTTCAGCCTATTGATTTCTTCTTTGCTCTCCTCTATTGATTTGTTTGGTGATTTTTCATAATGGCGCAAACGTTCCTGAAAATCAGGGATTATCTTTATCAAATCGAAGACTCTTTAATTCCTGCTGGATATTGAGGAATGTTGATTTTTTAAATATTATTTACCTCAAATCGCAATTTTTCTGACGCCCACTCGGCTTCCTTCTTCTTGAACGTTTCTTGTATTACTCTTAGTTCTGCTTTGTTGCTACTCAAATCGTGTTTGTGATCCAGCAGTTTGCTATTAAAAAAAATATGTCATAAAAGTGCGAATTTTATTGCGAATAAAAATTCAATCTTTACCTGCCTAAAATTTGATTTTCACTTTCCAGGTGTCCTCTTAATTCTGACAATGTAGTGTATTTAGAATTAAGATCAGTGTAATCCTTAAGAGACTTCTTCACCTCATTTTCAAGATCTAGACAAATTGTTATGCATTTTCTTTATTTGAATTTATTTCTTATCTATTATACGTCACGTCACGTTAACTTACTCAAAATACGTTCATTGTAGGTTTGCTTCAATTCATTCATCTTCTTTGCATTCAAACCAGCTTTCTCTAACGTCACGATTTTTTTCTTAAGAGTACCTATCTCCGATTCTTTCGACTCTATTTCTTTTTCGTATTGTGACTTTAACTTTTCCTTCTCTTTTCTTACGTCGGCCAATTCCGACAGGATTCCATCCATTTTCGTAGATGTGGAGGACTTCGTGTTTTCTAATTCCTGTTTGACTCGCTTCAATTCGCCATCCAATTGAGTTTTTGTAAGCTCGACCTGTTTTGCGTGCAATAATTAAGGCGTAAAAATTCAAATATATTCGTAAGAATCGAATTCATTATTTATCGGCATTTCTTAAATAAATAAACATCACATACAGAGGCGAGTGTCTTCGTTATACGACTCTCACGTTCCATGTAAGAGGTCAAGTCATTTTGCAAATTATTACATTTCTCTTTCTCAAGTGACAACTCCTTTCTGAGATCGTTCAAGACAGACTCCATCTTGGCATTATCCTTTCCTGATGAATTTGCGATTTCTATTGATAAGAAAAAAAAATTAATTCACATCTACAATGATTAATGAGAGTAACACCTTATATCGAATTAAGATATGTCAAGTACCCAAATCTTTTTTGAGTTGCACAACTTCATTGTAAACTTTGAGCTTTTCTGCTGACAATGACAACAATTTCGACTTCAATTTCTCCTTTTCCTCTTGCAATGCAGATTTTTCCACCTCGAAAGTTTTTCTTTCCGCTTCCCTCGAGCTGACAGCTTCGTCCAATTTTTTCTTCACTATAAAATTTATTATCGATATTAACATATCTCCGAACCTAATATCACAAACTTCCTTACATCCTTGGGAATCGGTGTTCTTGTTATCATCAGTAGATTTTCCCTTATCAACTTTTCGAGTTTCCTTATCACCGGCAGCCAATTCCCTCGTAGCTTTCTCGAGCTTTTGCTTCAACAATTCGTACTCCTTCGAAAGCTTATCGTATTTCGTGCCAATGTCCGAAGTCGTCATATTGGGCATCTCGACGTCCTTACCGACAACAATGTTGGCAAGAATCCCAACCACGTCACCTGAAAGCGCAACCATAAGTGCACACGAAGCTAAATTTCTTAGTCATTTAAAATCACAACGATTCCACTCTAGTAAACAAAATGGAAAGTCACGTAGTATAATAAAAGCATGATAAAGTATCTACCAATTTCCTTCTCCATATCATCCACCATTTTTCTAAGCTGAATCTTCGTCGTATAGTCAGTCGCCTTTTTCTGCGTCCTATTCTTATATTCGGAACCAATTTTTTTCAAAGCATCTTCAATTTTCTTCATCTAAAATATAATAATAGCATAACAGTTTATTCCGACAATTCTCTCTACTTAA
Organism: Cephus spinipes; assembly: GCA_963971525.1. Taxonomy (NCBI): domain Eukaryota; kingdom Metazoa; phylum Arthropoda; class Insecta; order Hymenoptera; family Cephidae; genus Cephus; species Cephus spinipes. The sequence goes on along the minus strand of OZ020572.1, from coordinate 30,989,024 downwards.
AAACACTCGATACAAAATTTCTTTGCGTTTTCCCCCTCATTACCTCCTCGTACTTCTTCTCAAGGTCCGTCTTCTCGCTTTCTAATTGCTCTGCTTTCCTCTCGACTTTCCTTAATTTAAACGAAAGAATACGACAGTTCTTATTCGACTGCTCCAAATCCTTTCTGAGACTCGTGTACTCGTCCGCCTGCTCCTCCCTGCAGAAATTGCATTGACAATAAAAATAACTGCAGCAACAAATCACGTGGCATATTTTTGCATTGTTATAAAAAGTAAAAAAATTGCATTTTATTTTTTATATTTTTATACCGTCGTATCGTGTTGCATTATAATTGGACATGATCCCCAAATGCATTTAAATCCCAGCTGAGCATTCCATTCAGTGGAATGAATTTTCGGCTAGTCATTCTACAGGGGAGTTAGATACGAATCTAAATGCATCTTCAGATCTGCATCAAGCCGGAATGCAAAGGCATGGGTCCTGAATAAGGAATGCTCCTGCTAAAAATACAACGTTACCTGAAGTTATCCTGCATCTCATATATCTCCTCTTCCAGTTCTCTGATCTCCTTCTTCATATCTTCGTTTTCATCCATCAGAGTCTCGCAAAGCGTCTCGGCTGCTTTCAGTTTTGAACGTAATTCGTCATTTTGCCTGTCTCTCTCGTTTCTACTTGTTTTTGTGGTTGCTTCCTTCTCTAAGGTTTTTACTCTCGATGCCAGACTCGTTTTCTCCTCGGTAAGAGCTTCACGAATAGATACGAATGATAGTAAAATTATTTTAAAAACAAAATTTTACAGTTTTTATTATTATTATTTTCTTTCAAATACCTTCGTTCTTAGCTTGCAGCTCCTTCACGCTTTTTTGAAGCTTCATCACTTCGTTGCTCGATGACTTGTTCGACACCGTGTCCATTGTTGCCAACCGACGAAGCAAGATGTCGCTCTTTTCCTTTTCCACCTTTTCACATCTTGCTCGCATATCGTTCAATTGAGCTTTCAGCTTTTCAATCTCGTTCTACGATTATACCTTGTTTAATGTATTTTATCGAATTTTTATGCTTTGAGAACCTTAAGAATTACCTTTTCCGTTTTTCCACCTTTCTCGGATATTTCATCTTCGGTATTTTTACTTGAAACGTCCAATGACTTTGATGATGATTTCGATGAATCAGTACCTTGAGTCTTCCTCACCTGAAATCATAACAATAGCAGTGCCCCCGTTGGAAAGTCGTGATAATCTATTTTTAACACTTTCTCATCGATCACCTTATATAAGATAGAAAGGTGGAGTCTAATCCCAATCGATTTACATAAATATTCAAATAACAACTATCGCTAAGTAATGACTATGCTGATTAATACTGTACCTGTATAATAAATTCAACGTCCGTATTCGATGTGGTCCCATTGCTGTTATCGATGACACCCTGTATCTGTAATTTTTGGGGTGGATCGAGTCTAGTTTCGTCGTTCGAATATCGACGGAAATTAAAACTATCTGATTGCGATCCGACATAGAAGCGGCTCTTTGGGGCAGCATTGCTAACGGGATTCGATTTGGAAGCAGCATCAATTTCCACAGTACTAAGATCAGATGCCGATGTCCATCCGATTTTGGCTTCCGGTTGGGAATAAAGTTTCGTATCTTCCTTCGATAAATTCGAAGTCGATGCCCACGTTCTTTTGTCGGTAGCTTCGGCAGTACTGATTTTAATTAGAATTCATTAAATTATAATAATAAATAAAAGTATGACTTTTCTATAAAAAATTTAGACAAAAAAATACTCACCGTCCTTGAGACGGTTCCCATGGCGACAGACTTGGGGATGATGCTGTGGTGTCTTTTAAACTGCCTTTCTTATTACCAACGTGCTCCTTGTAATCTCTGAGAACAATATAAAATCGTTTAATACAAATTTATTGAATTTAATTATACAATTTCTATTACGCCAAGTCTTTACGTTAGTTTTGGGCTTCTCATTTTCTTCGGTCTATTTAAATTTTTACTTTAATGTTTTACCAGCTGAATCGGCCTTCGAAGCGATTTGATTTTTTGAACATTAAAAAATTATTAAAATCCTCCGTAAATTGTTTCATTGTTACGAAGAATCAAGCGTCTGTAATTTATTCGTAATATCTAGAACAGTCATTGACTGCGAATAAAGCTACAATAATCGAATTGTAATTGGCATATTATTGTCACGGTATCCTTGAGCAATTGCTCTGATTTCTATAGAATTTTAGATGGACCTATTTTTGGAAATATCGTCGTGGGCGCAACTGGCTCGCACATTATGTGGGTTATTAGTGGTTAACCCTGAACTCTTTGTTTATTCCAAAAACGAACACAGCCTTCATTTTGAGTTTATTAATTATTCAATTCGATCCTTCTTTTTTTACCAAATCTTAAATATCATTGAATCCGATTATAAAAAATATTCCCAATGCATTTATTATTAAGTAAACTTGGAGACACTTTGTATACAAAATAAATTTTTAAAAATATAAAATTTCTACGATCAAGATTTTTTTTATCATAATTCAATCACGTTCATCACTCGAAATCTTTTTTAAATCACGTGTATCCCCCTGATATGTCTTCCGAAAATATGAAAATAAAAGGATATGAATAATTTTTGTTGTTTTGTCAACGACTCATTCTTTTACCATCAAGACATTGTTTTTCGTATCGGAAACATAAAGCATATAAACGCTTTTACGTATGCGGAATACAATACGTTGGGCATCATTATTATCATCGTTCCTCGAACCCTTGCAGAATAATTGTTAAATTTGTATTCAACCAAGTGCCCAGAACTTAAGACATTTCCGCATATTTTCTTGGTGCCTTAACCCTTCTTGTTATTCTTGTTGTTATTCAATTTAAAGTAAGAGAATGTCTCTTTGCTATAGGATGGAAAATATATTCCAAAGAAATAAAAAAAAATTTGTCCATTTTTTAAAAATCAAATATGCTCAAGGTATCTTAATCGAAGATTAAGAATTTTAAATGTATATATATTATACCTGAAACATCGTTTACATCGTGTTGGCCATCGCACCTGAGGATGAAATCCAAGAGGGCACAAAGGATCTCCTTTTGACGTGGGATACAAGTGATGCATTCTAAAGAAAATAATTCAATAATGACTTATGTATTATGAGTATCGATTCACGATGATCGACTGATCGTTAAGTCATCGATACCGATTAATCGATTTTAACGAAAGTAAAAATGGTTTATTATTACGTTTCTTTTATTTTTCTTCTTTTTCACTGTCCCTCCATCTTTCTCTCTCTTTTTCTTCACTATACCAACAATCAAATCCTATTAAGGATGTGAAACCCTTTTCTCATTGGCAGGTCAATGATCACTTACGTTTGATTTTTTTTACACTACCTCAGCCAAATGTCTAATTTTGGATCTGTTTATCGTTGGATTTCGAATCGGTCTTGGCAATTCGATCTATCCGGGTTGCATGTATTTTCGATACATTCTATCATCACTTTTCATATAAGTTTACCCAACTTGTATTTCCCTATTCACTTTTTTTTTCAACTATTTTCAACTTGTATAACTTTACGTGTTTACGGAAAGTCTTATTTATTGGAGCACACGTGCTCCCGATTGACTAAATAGTTTATAAATGTATATCAAGTTTATAAATGTATATCAAGAAATTTTAATATTTCCACCAAAATAATGGCTCGTTTCCATATTTCGTATTTTTTCGTCCTCGCCGTACAGTACACAATGGAACGTATCACTTTTGTGCAAAACACTCAAAGACGTAGAACACTGAAAAATCCACTGTTTGTATATTCCTCGCAAAAGAAAAAAATGCAAAAATTCCTCGAAGACACTTTGAACGATATTCAAAAATCACAAATAACACAAAAAATCACCAATACCCAAAATAACTTTTTTCAATTATTCGACAATTTGAAAAGTCCAAATTATACCGTTCAGAAAAATCTGAGTTTCGCAATCTCGAACGAGCCACTCACGACCCCAATATTCAACAAGAAAAAGACAGAATCACACAACCAAAAAAAGGACAATTGAATCAATCCATAGAATGGAGCCGTGACCCAAAGCACGATAGAAAAATTCCAAAATCCATATCACGCACTTAATTCTCTCTTCTCCCCAAGTATACTCTTACGTAATTAAAACCCACAGGCCAACTCACTTTGCCGGTTGGGTCGCTAACCCAAATGCAGTTCCATCCAACACGAGTAAATTTATCCCCAGACTTTTTGCAACTAGTCATCAAAAACGTCTGGCCAGGTCATTTTCCTTATCGCAAAGATGCTCATCGGTCCTCTATTTTCCTTACGCAACAAATCCATCGCAGCATCCTTTCCCATCACCATCCGTACTGATCGACTCTCGTACGAAAAAAAAATCCACTAAAAATTATTGAACCCCTTCACCATATCTTTCCTGCAATTTTTTTCCTATTTTACACAATTTTCAAAAAAAAAATTCTCTCGCCCCAATGGCGTCTCCACTTTTCGCGCGTCCTTTGGAATCGGCTGCTGCACTGACACAGCTACTATTACAGGGGTAAGATCTCTCCAACAGAAATCACAGACCGAGCGTGTTCGTTTGGCTCATAGCCAGAGTATATATTTATCTTCGGCTATATATAGTACACGCTACGTATGTACAAGGCAGAACGTTTCCGCAGCTCGAAAATTTTTCACTCAACGACAATCACGAGAAACGTAAAGACTTTAGTGTCTGACAAACCTTTAATGAAGATACGACCATCCACCCTTGAATCAGCACGTGTCCTATACATGCGCGCCACCCTCGAATTTCACATAATTTTCAGCTTACGTAGCGATCCACAGACATAGCTGAATACGTAGACGCGACAGCGACGAAAAACGGAATTTCGTGACGCGAGCGTCGGGACGCCTACGATGATTTGCCTACTACGATGCATCCCCCTCTCGCCACATATACTTTATATATCTATATAAAAATTTCTTCAATCAATTTTTTTATTATTTTTTACCAATTTCCATACACTTTTATATACACGCAGATTACATATGTATATATATACAAGATGCATAATATATTGCTATGCAACGTGCACTGGCCTTTCCATTGTTGTCTTTTGATTAATGAAATCCCTATTGACTTGCATTTTTACAAACATATGTATTCCATTATGTATCAATGAAATTGTACGTTCAATTATGAAAGTAAAAAAAAAATGTTAACAGAATGATAAATTAATTGCCATATTCATTAGCAAGCATGAAAAAGCTCACTACTTGCGTGTAAGTACGGTTGACTGTGCGCAGGCTGAATTTTATAATATGCCAACGATTATCCTATAGTATTTTTATCAATGACTCCTATTACCTAATTGACAATTTACATTGAAAACTCGTTTACCATTACAGTCATGACTTTGTGATAATCTCAGGGCTATTTGGCTGACGTATTCGTATTTAATATCTCCTACAACTCGGATCAAGCTCTAACGCTTATCTTGCTTGTTTAGCACGTTTAACAGTTATTCCTGCAGTTTACATAGGTGCCTAGGACTCGTTCATTATTCTCGGATCATTATCTACTTTCCTCGCCGAAGGATGAATAGGAGTGACGAAGAGAAAAAAACGTCATGACCACCAGCGTCATAAATATGCAGGATCGCTATTGAAATGCGTAAAATGAAATGAACTAAAAAAAACTTATGCATAAAGCGATACCAGGGATGGCCCGTGGACGTGTGTACATACCTTTATGAATTTATGCATAACGTGACAAATGATATTCTGCATTTAGACCGTATAGGCTTATCAAAGCAATGTATACATATATCTCGTAAAGATGCATATGACTCGATGATTCTTACTAATTATTTTGAACCTTTTTTGTAATTTAATATATAACGAGATAAGATTACGTAGAATCGTTAAATCCATTAATTAACGATCGTGATCTAAAGGCTTATAATTAATATTATTACGTATTACAATGATCGGTTTCATCAGACCATGATGGCATTGATGCTCTGCACCTTGTTTTTTCTCTTTTTTTTTTGTGTTCTCTTCTCTATCTTTCTCCCGTGTTATTTCACTAGCACAGACTGTACAGTTTATTGTTGCTCGTGTAACTTTATTTATCGTTACACTTTCTGAGTTGACACTTACCATTACCATTGGAAAGCCATAATTTCCATGCTGAGACAGTGCAGCCATGCGTGTCCACGTTGCGCTCTTTGCTTCGGATATTGTCTAGATCATTTTTCAGGTACTTCGTTACAGGGTGATAACCCAGCTGAGATTAAGTTGTCAAACGAGAAGCGTGAAGGATTGAAATGGAAAGTAAAAAAAGGCAAAATTTACTAATCGGAATGACTAAAGGATTAGGAATCGTGAAGTTGGGATTAGAAGGGTTATTTGATATCTCCATGGTATACAGGTTGGAAGTAGTCAAAGTACTGATAGTCGTCAGACGGGGTACGCAGAGAATCTCATTGGTGTTACCTGAGGCTGTATCGGTGTGAACGTCGCTTCAAATGTCAAACGCATTTCTCAATGTATTGTGGCGATGGAAATTTCAACGTGATAAATTCCAAAGGCAGATATACAGTGCGGTTCAACGTTAACGAGATCGGAGCGGATGTTGATTATGAATAAAGTTATTAAAAAAAAAAAGTGAAAAATTCATCTTCGTTACGTTGAGTTCACGCGCGTTGCTTCACCTTGCTCTACTTTATTTTCTCCCTTCGTATACATGCGTGCATATAAATTGCAGTTGATAAGCTTCCAGCGTGGAATAGAGTATTTGCGTCAGTTTTAAATTCGCGAATCCCTCAGAAGGAGAATAGGATTAGCATATTGATTTACGTCGATCGTCATAACGGTGCAATCCGGTTTATCCTTGCAATTCCAACTGAATAATCGCTGCTGCATAATCGTCCGTTATTACCGAACTTGAACTTCCCAATAGTCAATGGGAAAACTTGAGTGAAGTCCGAAGTCAGTATTTAAATTTCACTGAATGAAAATAAAATCGATAAAATAAACAAAGCCTTTATCTCATAATCCCATACAGACATTATCTGGCCTGGATCTTGACATGCATTTAAAATTGCATCAATAATGCACCCCAACGATCCTACATGCAGTAGCTTCTACGTAGTCCTAAAAAATCTAATAATAGATCAGGACCAAGTGGAAAAGTCTCAAAGTAAAATCACACGACCAAAAGCATAAGCGGCATAATTGAATTTTTACGAAAGAAAAAGAAGAGGTGGCAAAATTATAAGTAAAAAAATTCCAGCAAATTGTAGCAAAAAAAGCAAAATAGAAAATCGATAAAGGACGCGAGTGAAGAGAAGATGAAGATTGAGAAAAGGATAAAGAAAGAAAAGCTGAAAAAGATAATAAAAAAGAGAGACAAGACAGAAGATAGTTTAGTGGCCGTCCCCTTCCTCGTATTCCCAAAGGCCACCAGCTCCTTGTCCTATTTCTGACGTCACGGCCCGAAGTCACCTAACGGCGCATGCGCGGTCTTCGCCAAGATGGTGAACGTCTTGTAACTCTCACTCGCAAGGCTGTCTGCAGCAGCTTTGACAATCGGACATGTCTGGACGAAGGAGTAAGTGACTAAGTGAGTGCCGATGAAAGTGTCGATCGTCGTTAACGTACTGCGACAAGTGTCGAAAAGTTGATTAACGCGGCTAAAAATAGTAAAAGGGATCGTTTTAATTAATCGATATTATTATGGACCTCCGTGGTGGCAGAAAGTGCGAAGACCTTTGACATCTTTGAACCATATTGGAGGCTTGGCCGTGTATAGTTGCTGTCACCGGAAAGGTATGTTGCCGCCACCGCTGACTACTACCGCTCCTGCTACTGCTACTGCTGCTGTTGCTGCTGCTTCTGCTGCTGCTGCATGCAGCATAACGGTACACAACTCGCTACATAGATGACATATAACAACCGGTGCTTCCTTTGGCTGTCCTATCCAATAGTATAGATCTCATAGATATATACGTACAAGCACGAATTAAATGAATCTATAGATAGGCTGCTAATAAAAACGTAGGATAAGAATGTACCCATGGCCATTTACGTACTTGGGTATCTGGCTCCCTTCGCAAAGAAGCAGCCTCTCGAAGGTCTCCTGTATGTAAATCCGCGAAGGCACGTATACGGGAATAGATGGGCGTACTCGCGTTTCGATAGGCCAGCCGAAGCAAGAGCTCTCGAGCATTGTTGCTAGTTTTCAAGGGAAAATAAAAAGGAGTTATTCTTCTTCCATAAGTATGTATGTATGCCTGCCTACGCGTCCAGGCATAACCAGTTTCTTCCACTCGTTGAAGTCTCTCCTGTGCGGACTCTCAGCTTGTTGAAGTCTCTCGATCCTTTTTCTCGTATCATCTTGCCATATTTCCTTCTCGCTCGCACTCACTCGCACACTCTCTCTTTCTCTTTCGATTTAACCCCTTGCTCTCTCTTTCGTCTCTCGCTCTTTGCGTGCACACTTTGAAGTCCCTGCAAGGGAACGAAGGAACGAACGAAAGAAGGAACTGAACCCGCGAACGAGCGAAAGACCCGTGTCTACCGAGACTTCTGCCATACTTGATACTGTATATATATATATCTAGGGTATATATTACAGCCTTCGCATTCTTTGGAGAAGTGAAAGCCAGCGGTTTCAGGGAAATTGTCACTATTCCCATTTTTATATCACTGTCATAATTTTCATTACTCACTCTTGTCCGAGGATAAATGATCGTTTAGCGCCCTGCTGATTCGGGACCAGACGAAATCGTTATCCGTGTCGATCGGCGTTGCGATCTGTGAAAAGGGAAAGTTCGCCAAGTCGCACGAACGAGGTTCGTTTGGGATACGTGTCCCATTTTAAAATATCGTCCGATTCAGGATTTTTTACGATCTTTTTTTTTTCGCGATCTATTTTCGTCCAACTTCTTTTGTTCGCATCTCGTACGAGATCCGATCCGGGTCTTTGAAAAACTTCTATTACAAAAAAAATTAGCCCAAAGTCACGTTATGCTGATTAATCGAATTTCTAGGTTATGCCACGTTACGAAAGACTTGCAACAGATTTTATTGAAATTTTCTTATTTTTATGAATCACGGGATCATCTCGCACTGAGAAGTTTCCCATGATTCACCGTAAGGTATCGCAAGGACGATCGAATTCTGTTGGGAATCTGAACGGTCATTTCCTTTGCGACATCTTACATTGAAACTGGAAATGAAATTTGCTCTTTCACTCGCGGTCTTGATGCTGCGGTCAGAAATTATCCTTGAGTCGAGGAATTGAGCGCCATGAACTTTTATAGTAAAACTTTAATTTATAGGGAAACCAGAAATAATTGACGAACGTATAACATGTGGAAAGTAATCGTAAAAATTGACGCGCTACCGTAGTAATTTTTGGGATTATCATTATTATTATATTCAAAAGTGATGAAACCGATGCTTAAGAAATGCCAATATGAATATTATTAAAAAAATTTTTGCACGGCACAAACATACCTGTACGATCTCCCCACCGATTCTTTTCTTTCTCTCCGTTGGTAACCCTGGACGTGTATTATGAAAGAGTTATATAAAGCCACGGCTGGGTGTCTATAATTGAAGAGTGAAAATAAGAAAGGAATTTTCGTTCCGCGGCAACGATTATGCCTTGGAGTAGCTAGGGATAAATTAAAACGAAAAAAAAAAAACCTAACCAAGTATCAGCGTTCTATCGCAACGTAATCTCGCGCATAAGTATTTACCTGAAATGTTTGAATTTTACGACAATTTCCATGATATTCCTCGATAACGATAAACCAGACCATAAATCCACCCCACACGTGTAACAAAACTTCTCGACCCTCTTATCCGCAGAAACTCAAGAAAAAATGTTGCTACATTCGTTATATCACGTAGTACGTACGCATTATACAAATGGAGTACACGAAGTGCAGTATATCCTTTCTCTTCCCTCTCTACACTCGATTTCTCGTAACTCCCAGTGACAACACGGCCGTCGAGCTATCAGCAGTGGATAGAGGAAAGGCGCCGGGTTACATACGGTACAAGTGTGAAGATTCGAAGTTGGTGAAACTCTGACGATTAAAAAAAACCCCATATAAAAATGTTTCACGAGTGACGTCACGGAGGGGATAGCCAATATCAAAAAAAATATACAGACTCGTGTTTGATCGCAACCAAAAAAAAAAAAAAAACGGTCACAATAAAAAATTTCTTAAATCCTAATGGAGCTATAACAGTGAACGATCTATAATTAAGAGTGTTGAAACTCGAGGTGCCCGAAGAAAGTGAATCTGCCGTAACGTGCCTGTACGTACCAACGTAAGAGATACCTCGATATATATATACAATAGTACAGATATATCATAAAGGAGAGTGTACACCAACCAGAGCAAAGTGTCAGATGCAGTCTTATGCCTTTGGCAAGTTATGGCAAATGGCTATAACTATACAGTTAGTCAACTGTATAGTTAATGCATCCGGACTATAAGTTATTTACCTAGAAAATCACGTTGGCCGACCTGGACCACGTATCGGGAGGGTACATAAACCTGGAGCTGCGAGTCTCTTATAAATGACTGTACGTAAGAACGTGGCATGTGTGGCATATATGGAAGAGAAGGCGCCCGGTATTTTTTTTCTTTACTCGAGAGCTTCGGATGGTTGAACTTTTAATACGAAAGGGAAATTCTTGTCGGGCCTGTTGGGGTCCGTGCATAGAGCCAAGGCCGTTGAAGGTCACCAGAGTTCAACTTTTTTTATTCTCTTTGGCCCTCCTTCTCTTACTCATACTATATATACATCTCCCACATCTTCCGTCCTCTTTTACCTTTTACTTCTACTTGGTCTCCTCCTGCTGCACAATCATCCTTCTTTCTCCTCCTCATCCTCCTCCTTCGCTACCATCTCTCGAACCTTCTTGTTCCCTAGTCCAGGTGAACCCGAGGCACTCCGCTTCTCTTCGACTATATATATGTATATATAATTATATATATACCTGAAACTTTCTGCCCGTATGTATCATACGTGCACACGGTTATATATACTCGGGATAAATTGATCCATGCCAGTAGCCACATACGCGAACAGTCGCACGCATGTGATGCAGCTGCGCTCTGGTATGGGCGTGCGTGTACGATCTCGGATGAAAGATTTGCCTTAATTTTGTGAACGTAAAAAAATAAGGAGCGAGAGGGAGAAAAGGGCCAAGGAACGAAAATTAGAGAGAAAAACAACGAGGCGTTATACTCCGGTGCTATTTATAGAAACTGGACGAGCCCGTATACACGCACGGCCGTAAACCGTTTATGCTAATAAGGATGCGCCAAAGATAATTCATTCTTGTCCGACCATCCTGCTGAGAATTCAACCATTTGACTTGCACCACCTTCTGCCAACACTTTACACTTTACCCTAACCCCAAAAGTGTGAACACGTCCACCCGCGGGCATCCATCTTACAGTTCATAAATCCTAGGAACCACTAAATAATTCCTTTATTTTTGTATTTCCAAGACGAATTCAATTAACCAGGCCCGGTTCTTTTTTTTTTGAATACCAAAAACAACCAACGAATTCTTTTTACGCGCTAGAGGGACGTGCTTGTCTCGGGTTGTAAAATAAAAAAATAAAAAAAAGTCCATATGCATCCACTTTGTTTTTCTGTTTTTGCACTCACTTTTATACACACGGATCGCAGGCGGTGTCGTACGTAGTTTTAAATCTTAATGAAAAAAATGAATTTTTTTTTCTTTTTTTTCTTAAAAAAAAATTACCTCATTCTTTATGGATTTTCTACTGACAAGGACATTCCTGCCTGACGGTCGATACTTCTCTCTTTTTTTTTTACAACTGTTTTTTCGCCATTCTTGACCGTCGCTACAAAATCGATCGGGACGCGACAATTTTGCATGGTTATGGGGTTATTATGCTAAGGACCATTGCGCGCTATGCCCGGTGTATAATAATGTTGGTTTTATTCAGTAGAGTCATTGAAGCCGGTGACTTCGTAATAAAAGGCTGTGGCTTTAGGCCACGGCCTTGAACAGTTTACTTGCAACGATCAAATGTTATGAGTTCGCTTAGCGAGGAACCGGTCCTACGATCCTTTTCTGGGATAACAAAATGGCTCGTGTGACAAGCTCCGTCGCTTCGTTACATTAGGTTCTTAGCCCCACTACGTACGGTTCGTGTAAATGGTATACACAGTACACGTTGCATTTATATACAGCGGCAAGAATTAATTAGCTATCGAACTTCCGGAATAGGATCCATCTCGGACGATCTGAACTTGCTTCCTTTTCGCAATATGTCGATCGGATTCCCCGCTGTAAGGGAATACGCTCCTCGTTTGCCCCTGGCAATTCAATACCATTCAAGGACGTCGGTCGAGTGATTGTTAATTAATTCCCTCCCCTTTTTTTGTTCTCTTTACTCATTCCATCAACTAATTTGCTTGAGTGCCTACGTACACGCCTACGGTCCCCCGTAACAGTACACGAGTTCAAATTAGTCGAAATCATTATTGCCTTTGACAATAGGTTCCGAGGATTTTTGTGATATAAAAGATAATAAAATAATTACACGAAATGTATATTGAAAAAGGGGAGGGAGATATATGAAATTATTCAATTTATTTATTAAAACGAGATGGAATATTCCACGATAATTTTTTCAATGACGCAAAGTCTCTGAACGTAAAAAATATTTTTGTGTTGCAACGAATGGGATGGAGGTTACGTTTTTTTTTTATTTTTTTTTTTTTATATTTAGACAACTTTACGAGAATTATTCAAAGATCGTGGATTATCGTGCGCACGAGGTCGAGATCCTGTTTCCGAAATTCCAGTTCGACAAATCATTGGCTCCAGTCGAATGTTTTTCGTAAGGTCCCCCCCCCCCCTTGTGCCTGAGGCCTAACGATTCCGGACCTACAAATAAAAGACGTCGTTCGACTTTTCTCAATCGGTTTCGTGGAAAATAAAAAGACGAAACGGACGTGATGGTTTCGTGTTGTTTTACGGGGGAAGTGACTTGGGTCAATAAAAGAAAAATTGAAAACGGATAAAGGACACTGGAGGCTTCTCTGTTCTTTGGGACTGAAGTACCGTTCGCGGTATGAAAAAGGGGACTAATACAAAATATATGGTGCTTGACTTCGAAAGACAATTTTTACATACGGTTTTGCTTAAATGACAAAAAATACCACCTTTGATTCCGCTGATTCAATTTTGTTTACCCAACTCTTTTTTTTTCAATTGCATTCAGTGCTTCTGGTTTTGCTGGTTTTGTTTCTCTCTCATACTCCTTTAATATTCTTTCTCGCCTCTTCTTCTCTCGAGACTACAGTTATCGAAGCTGTTACACAGAAGTAGATCGAAATGCAGTAAATCACGGTAATGAGATCGATATCGGAGTGCAGGAGACACTATGCTGAATAATTGAGACTCGTGGCAAGGACGTCGGGTTAAATAAAATGAAGAAAATACTCAACGATTATTTAAATTAACAGACTGCACCTGAAATGCATTATTGCACGTGCACTTTGCTGCGTTTTGCACATGCGGTCGAATTAGATGCGACGGTAAATATCGTACGTCAGATCAAATTAGCATTAACAACACTCTGGTATTTCAATAGGAAATTCATATTCCCGATATATAATTTCAAACAATTAATTAAATCCAGCTTCAGATTTTTTCACAATAGCAAAGGAGAATATATATTGAGTATGAGGCCTGATTCGAACTCAGTTAAAAAATAGGAATGACAATTTTTTTTATTAAATACGTCATCGTATATACGAATAACGTATGACGTACCGACGAAACGACTTTTTAAAAAATCGTGCATGGTTTGATATAATAGAAAAAAAATCTACGATAAAAAAAATCCTTGCATGCCTGCACTCCATTAGATGACCATAATAGGACATACGGCCTTATTCACGGGATCGCAATCGGCATTTCAATTAGATTCTGTGTTTTAGGTCATAATTGGAAAGCGAATAAATTAACGAAGAAACGTCCTGAAGTCTTTTGTAATAAGAATTCGATAGTCTGACGTACTCATCGCGAGCCCAACTAGGATCGGTATCATTAAACCGAAAAGAAAAGTCGATCGATAATAATCGATGTTACGATCATCTATAAACTGTAATTAAGTAATTTATAATATCTTTATTGCTTAACAATTTATAGCTAATAAAAGCAAAATGATCCAGGCGATCGACCTTAGCTTTTATTATAACTTTTACTGTCGACTGGCAAGTTTCGCATTGTTGATAATTTCAAAAAGCCCGCGCTTACGGGGAATCCCCCAGATATATCACCAGCCCACATTACCGTTGTACGTAACTAGTACGATTATCAAATAGTGATCGTACAACATTCCCGATATGCCCAAGTTTATAGAATCACGTGTTTCGACTTACGGCAATGGGAAAGTCGCGCTTTCTGAACGGTTAAATAATCCAATCGTTTCGGCGAGTTGAATATTGTTTTATCGGACACCCTCTTGCGAAACAAAGGAAAGCGATTGGTATCTCCGGCATAGCTGTTCCACTATACATATAGTTCGGATACAGAGTGCCTGCCGGCGGTCCTTTCATCCCAGCCACACGGACTGCCATTTGCATCAAGTTCCCTAGGTTAGGTTCACATGTAACTAGACTTTGCAGGGTGACTCAGATATAAAAGTAACTACAGTAACCACCACACTTAACTGCTGCAGTTACTTTCAAATGGAGCACTATCTATATACAGTCCTATTAGAGTGAAATTAGTCGGTTGGAATGGCGGGGCTCTTAGGGTCAAGAAGGTTCTACGTTCAGACTTCAGAATGAATAGGTTCCTTCGGTCTGTCCCAACATTATTTTACCGGTCTTTGTTGGACATGATCTTACTTGCGCCGAAGGATGAACTGGTTTAATTTTTTTTTTTTCATTCCCTTGCCTTAAACTCTCCACTCTGTCGAGAACTGCTGCTAATTATAGTACAGAGTTGTGGCAATACTGACGTTTTAAGCGGTACTCGTATATATAGCTTAAACGTCGAAACTCTGACCTTTAACCAACGATCGCTTGACTCCAAGTCAAATATATTATCCCACGTGTACCTTGTACGTGGGCTAAGCTACTATACTCTCGAATGGACATACCATAAAAGTGACAGATTTAGCACTGGCAGTCGATATAGTTTAATATACCGGAGTGTATTGTGCACCGAAATTGGAAGCTCGGACAATACGTTATGGGAAAGATATTGCATGATTGCACCTTTATGGTATCAATGGCAAAGAAATTTCATATCCATACGTTTCATTTCTTATGGTACCATTACGGCTGACCACGCCTTTATCAATTCCCCGTAACAGCCATAGTGAAAGTACCACCTAACTCCTATTCGATATCAACCGGTGAAATGATAGCGGTAGTCACGAAAAGCCTGAAGAATTTTATAGTCAAAGACGTTATATCGAATAAAAGGGGAAATAAAGAAAGTAAAACCAATGATTCAAAGCAGGGAGACGTCTGTTCTTACGAATTCCATGCATTCAGATTTACTTGATGAAAAGATACATGTATTACTCTTACATAGCTATATATATATATGTATGTAAATGTTATGCAGCTATGTGAAAAAGGACGAGTCAACATTTTTGCACACGATGTATTCGTAGTATGTGTAAACAACGTACAAGAATACATATATTGTACGTTCGCCACTCAGGTATATGGAACTTTCTATGACTATGGACCATAAAGTGTTTTACATAAGTATTTGAAAAAAAAAAATTTTTATTCGCTACAGACAATTTTTAGTGGTAATAATGAATAATACGCCTACTGCGTATTACGACTGCACAAGCCTCGTTCACAAGCACGGGTGTCTAGCGACAAAAATATTTCGGTCGTGACCCTGCTTAATCGTCTCGAAAGTATACTTTCGAATGATTACATACTACGAAGAAGTCTTTATTGCAAAATGATATTTTGAGTTTCTGCCTCTCGATTTCTCACGTGTAAACTAAAGGTCAGACATTATGGTACTAGTAACGCGTACGAGTAAAGGAGGGGCGCGACTTTACTCTAAAATCAAGGGCTGAGTCAGAGTGTAAACTCGCTGGAGTATGAATAAAGAAGTTGGGCTGTCGTGTATTGAAGATTCTGGTAAAATTTTGGACATGAGAAAAATATTGCTAGAAACTTTCTATGCGTCTCGTACTTCGTTGACCTAATTATTTAGCCTCTCGTATGATCGTCTAATGAATATTCATGAAGCGACAATAACTCGTCTGACTTTCTGTCGTAATTTATTAATGGCTATTTTAATATGTTGATCGAGTAAATATTTTTGTTCTATTTTTATACAACCCAATGCCTTTAGTGTTAAGGCGTTAATTGTGAATCCAGCATTATTTACGAGTGTCTATACATACAGGCCTTTACCGTGAATCGAGCATTATGACAATGCATGGATACCTTAAGGAATAACATTACTGGGAAATACCTTTTGATTATCTTTTTCCTTGGCGATATACGAGCGTCGCCATATTGATCGTGACAGGAAGAAAAGGAATATATCGATTGTCAGCCTACGGCATTTATGCCAGCGCTCGATACCAAAATGGTCAGTATTCTTCGTCACGGGGACAGTTTCGTTATAGCGGTACTCTAGCGCGCATCTTCTATCGCAAGAAAAATCGAGCGACTGTCGCGTTACAGTAAATCCACCTAAAGTGATTTACGGTATACGGATCAATAATAAATCAATAACCCGGACGAATTTTACACGGTTAAATCGATTTCGGGGGTTACGCCGCCTGCAAAGTTATACACATAACGGAAAACGGTATCTCGAACAATAGTTATTTCTTTTGTAAGTGCAATAAAAAGAAAATCAATACAGTTATAAGCGCGATAAGATTTTTATAAATCTCTACGAAATTGGCAATCTCGGTGAAAAATGAACGCGCGTATTTTCATCGGCGTAAAAAAAAAATATCGTACAAATTATTACTTAGAAATTTAGCCCCTGGTAACGAAAACTATGCTTAATTACAATATCTATCGATTATCGATAAATCACATGCCGTCCGAACACGAATAAATAACTAAGTTCTTACCTCGGACACTTTCACTGGGTTTACCAAATTTCAAATAATCCCGCCTCTTTCCCACAAGGCCAATCACAGCGCTCGAAACTCCAGACCCAGAACAGCCGAGCTTCATATATGATAGACGGCGTAAAACGTGAATAAAAATTTGGTCGATCGAATCGTTGAAAAATCGTCTTATCCCGATCGATCATGCACAATTCTTATATAGATTCGTGTAACGTAACAGGTGCATAACGGGACGGTATTGCGCAATCGGCTGAAAGCAGTGTCTGCACGTGGGAATGGCAAGAGTCGTTAAATCAGTTTCCACGATAAAACATTCTATCCGTTGTCAATATCCCGAATCAAAATAAATAACCTGTACGCAATACGTAACAGACAGTAGACACACTACACTAGTTCGGAGCTAACCTCAAAAAGCAGCCCGGCCATGTCGAGCTAATAAAGTACGTAAACAAAATATATATATATCTATATAGACGATCCAATCTAAAATCCCACATTTATTAGTTTTAAAGACCAACCACTCGTTATTCATTGTTTTAATAGCGACGTAAATCTCGTATAAGGATACTAACCTAACCCCAGTGAATACTAGTACGAGATATTTGATGCCGACGGCCATATTTATACGGCATGGATTTCGTAAGGATCTCGTACGTACATATACCTATACCACAAGCTACATACCGTATATATATATATATATACATATAATACATAACACATACCTTAAAGTCTATATACGAAACTATTCGAGAAAGTTGGCAAGTATAGGTTATGTACGTTCTATAGATATATTTACTACAGGATCATCGATTCCATTGATACGCTATTTTAAATGGTATTATCCATCTTAATTAACTCTGCTCCTCGTTACGAAATCTCTTCAAAAGTGACTTAGCACCTACCTACGTCTAACGCAATCCAATTGAACAATACGCGAAGCATACCGAAGATGACACGGTTAATGGAAAACTAGAACGAGAAGTAACAGAATCACTATTTATTACCATCTGACAGATGACAGTTTGTGATAACAGTTGGCGCGTAACGTATACGTCCTTTGTACGATTCTTCGCAGTATAAATACTATGGTATATACCATATCTTTTGGATATAGGTAGACAGACTTAAGCACAGTCGTACCTCGTACTACAGTACAGTTACTTATTGTAAGCAGCATACATATGCATAAGTGCAAGCATTCAGGACACGTGGACAGTTATACGTATAGGCTTTGAAAATGAAAAATATTCATTCGATTATACTTCTCCTCGTACCTCTACGTTACCAGTCATCGTACGGTATAATATATACCTTGCATACGGTGCATTCTTATAAACTGTACCAGAACTAAGCGCTGCCTACCAACTGCCGTGAACTATCGAAGCATAGTTGGACTAGTACAACTATATCGATGGACTTTGGTATAACACGATCTCCAGTGACTGTATATATGTATATTATCGTATGACTGTACTATCCTGTATAATCTTATACCGTATACTATCTATCTATATGTATACAGGTATAGTATACGACGAGGTTAACCGAGACGAAGAACAGGCCTTCGCATTTTATTAGAAGTGAAAGTTGGCGTTTTAGGTGGCGTTGCCTATGGCTACCTATAAAATATGCCGTGTGATTGCAAACCTCGCGCCATTATTACACGATCGCTATACCGGACGTGGCCACGATCGTTGCGAATTTCCGTAGGATCTTTACACTCGGACACCCATTACTTATGCCGGCCAATGAAGAATTCGCGAATATCGTATTAAAGTGGTGCTATCGAGGTACGTCATTGGTTTGGTATGCAGCTGAAATTCGTTTGGGAGTGTAATGCATAGTGTATAGACGAGCTTGTATAATGATAATACACAGGATTATACAGTGTATACAGATATATACCAGGTGTCACGGAGTATCGTAGGATTTCGTAAATTATCATTTCTCCCGATTCTATGACTCGTGGCATTATTATGCAAACGCAATAGCGAGTCGTGCCAGCCGCATAATAATGGCACCGGTCGTACACAATTGCGATATAAATGAAATTTCGTATGACTTTTCGGTCTTTGTTTTAACGCGGTATTTTCGCTCTCTTATATTGTCCGTATATTTTATCGGACGTCTTATATGCTACGGTTATGCGTTATATGGACATCGATAATTTTTTTGTAATTTCTCTATCGTCCAAACGATCGTACAATCAGGATTGACTTCCTGTATCGGGAATTAAGGTTTCTTCACACTTGTATGACTATACCATAGGAAGATCTCGCTCCCCACGTCTCACGTACGTGCTCGAGACAAATCCGTTTGATTTTCGTCCAATTGTTACGCGAGTTAACGGACAATGGGTATAAGGTCGACGGGCTCGTGGCGTGACTCCATGACAGAGAGAACCGAACATCGAAAAGTCAATGTCCGCACAGCGTGCCGATGCTGTTTCGAAGCATTGGTTATGCCGTTTCCGAAATTCAGTGACTGTACGGGCAAAAGTAATTTTTAAAATTTATATATGTGAAAATTAATTTTTTTTTCAGTCTCGAGTTTTCCGACAGTCTCCTATTAATTATTTGACGAGGGTACGCGCAACGTTATCTTAGGACCGAATTGTGAAAAATTTTCCCAAAAAAATATTTCGTTTAATGACATTCGTTTGGCCGTCTAATCTTTCTCATGTGTATACATTACGGATTCTCATGAGTAATCGTCACCCATTGTATTGCCGAACGGACAAGGATACGTTTACCGATTTCGAAATCGCCGGTACGTGTGTCCTTCTCTTACGCACGTAAGCGCCCATGACTCTGTCTCTCTCGCGCTCGTGGCAAGTATAGGAAACCGTGAAAATCTAAAGGATCAGGCCTTTTCCTAACCCACCGATGAAATTAGCACTTTGCTAATGGGCATTAAAAAACTTCGTCATCGTTTTAGATAGTTTCAAAACAGCTGTTTAACCGCAGTTATCGCGGCTGTCAAAGACTCGTACGTTTCGACTATCCGTATAGGCCACACGAGTGAAGTATCTTTATTTAAAAAAAAAATTTTGTTATTCCAATAGCCTAATGCTCTTTACGTACCACAGTTGCTCGCCCGAGGATATGGTAATTCGTAAAGAAATTTTTTCGTGGAACAATAAACCGGAAGCTAATGTAAATTGACATTGGCCCGATTAATACCCATAACGAAACCCTCGTTCCTCAAAGTGGGCACGAAGAACCAATTCCTCTTTAGTTTCAGAACCTATAAACGGTGAAAGTACAGGGGGAAAAAAAATGTCAAGGACACCGTAAGATCTTACGAACCGGATTGTCTGTCCGACAGAGTCACGAAACCCCTCGTGAGAGACATAAAATCATACAAAAGAATTTTGGATTGAACGATCATTTATTAAATTTATATATAGACACGTTAAGATTAAATATGGACAATTACAATCACCCTGTGATATCTCGCGGTTTTGAAAAGGATAAAAAAAGAATATAAAAAGTAAACGTATGCGCGTATGCGTTATGCAAAATCCGATAGTTATCGATTCAAGGACCACGGATGTACAGCGATCAAATTTATTTCGTATATTTTAAGCCTAAGGACTTCAACGACAAGGAAGAATTAAACTCGCACAAAATTATCTCGTTCGACTATCTAGCTCTAGTATCCGTGTCTCGGACCTCCATCGATGTACACTTCAAAGATCGCGTTCCGATTCGTAAACTTCAGACTTAAAAACCTGGAACGGTATCTCCATCCTGAAATAATTACAAGGCATCGATGACGTCATAAACTTCGAAGGTAAACGATAAAATACGGACGATCGCGTAGACTTCACTGTTACGTATCGGCAAATTAATTTTTATGCTGACTGTACATAAGTTTCGGTAAGATAAATCCTTCCTGTCCGATCGATTACTAATAGATACCAGGCGCCATAAGTTTGATCAACTGTAATTAACGTACCTTGTTGTAGCCACTCAATTGATACAGCGGTTAATTTTAGAATCGACGACCAAAAAAAACAATCGTACAACCGATGAATCCTTCTTGATACCACGGGAACATACGTCATCCTTCATTAAAGTATTTTTACAGATTTTCATTTGTACCCGCAAGAACGCCTCGCATAAGCTTGTATATGCTAAACCGAATGATTTATAAGATCGTTCGCTTAACTAAGCCCTAGAATAAGTATAGGGATTAGGAGAATTGCCAAGCTCTTTGTATCCAGAGCAAATCGCACGGAAGGTCTTCTAATTCGCTTTGACGTACCCAACGCCCTCGTACTGACCACACCCCGTGGGTCTGCGGGGTCAAGGAGTATGAAAAAAAAGAGCATCGAAATGGACAAAAAGAATCAAGGACCTTCACGGCTATTGGGCGACAAGTATTGGGTGTGCGAAAAAAAACGCACGGAACTCATTGCCATTTCGGTTTGGCGATGCAACTGAGAATAAATGACCAGTCTTTACTGGGACTTTACGAATGCCGATGGTAAATAACGTTATATGCATATCCTAGCGTGACGATAAATTTTTTTTTAATCGCGTCTACTCGCTCGACATGTGAAAAAATTTTGAAAAAAAAACTACTCGCAAGGCCGCTTCTTCCATGCCGATTCCACTCCGAGCACGATGGACCTCCCACGCTGGGGGGCAGTGATAGTGATGGAAGCAAAATAAATTGAAATAAAATACTTATAGCACTTTACAAAGGAACCCCTTTGCTCGCTTTACGATACATTTTCGATTCTGATATGCACTCGAAAAATTTTTTTTTCTTTGGTTTCTTGTTATGCAACATCGGAGTGAACGATCGCGGTACGACGGTTAAACTAGGTAGTGAATTCTCGGATGATAATAGGCCCAAAAAAAGGGAGAATGAATGGAGCAATTAGGATCTGTAAGATAAATTCTACGGCAGTTAACGATTATGCTTTTCGGCTAAGTCGAGAGTAATGGAGACGCGTTATTATAGTATGCTTACTACGATTCTTCGTTACGTGACGTGCTTCCTTTTTAACTATTAATTATACTAAATTTCCAAGGCATTGAATTCCTTGTATTAAGCTTTGGGAGACACGTGATTTAATTTTTAACGAGCACGACTGCTTCTTCAAATAATAAAGGTTACTGTAATTTATTTTGGAAATTCAATATGCATCGAGTCCGTGCAATCAAATTTGCAAATTATTTTGCACTTTTTTTAAGTCTCAATCGGATACCCATTCGCTTATATTTGTCTTACGAAAAAAATCTTGATTGTACAATCCGTTTAAATATGTATATATTGTATGACTACGTTATTAGAATTAGACAGATAATAGTCAGCTCTCTTAATATCAAGATCGCGTGATACTCACGAGATAAGACGAGGATAAATAAAAAGACCCTAATTCGTAGGAGCCCTGCTGTCAGGATAGGTATATCGCACTTTCTCACTGGATAGTACCTTTGGTTAATAAAAAAAAAAATATACCTATTTATGTCGGTGATAATATATGGTTTCACTTTCGTTTAAAAGAACCATCGTTCTAGTCGAGAGTATAATATATGGTTACGTAAATTTATACTACGGGACATTGAGAATCGTGCTTCGGCGTTCCTGTTTAAACTGTTTGACAGTTAAACGATCTTTAAACGCTACGTCCAATTACTGCTTATTTATAGTGTAAAATTTGTACGACAGCCCCGGAACAAAGAAAATTGCCCATTACGCATGTTAAAATGTCGAAAGAACTTTTGTGTGTACATGAATAACACGTAGAGAACGATAGCTGTGGTAAACTTGTTTGTACCGTTAAAAAAATTAAGAAAATTATTTGGAATTATGTTTGAAAATTTATGGGACGCTGAAAAAAGTAAGTTCCTGAAATTAAGGAGATAAATTATTGTACGTAATACACTTTTATTTGGAGTCGTTATGGTACTCAAATTATTGGCGGAGATTTTTATGGCGAAATAGGACATGTTTACTGGTTCGTCATATTGCGAAAAATAATTTTGAACTTTTAATCCCTTACTAACTTTCACCGTACTCGGGGCTAACTTTAACGCGCTCCACCTTCCCATCATTTTTTTGACTGTCAAACAGAAATGCAATCCAACCTGTTTTCTCAATGATTTGCAGATTAATACACTGACTCGCCATGGTCTCCAGACGAAAAATTCTTTCCCGTTCGCGAGACAACCTTGCCGAGTACGAGGAGCAGGAAGAAGAGGATGTGTGGTATAATTTGGATAAGCTGTACAAGGTAAGAGAATTGATAAAAATTGTCTTATAGATATTGATGCAATCATTAAAAATTGTACCGAGCGTTTCAATTGTCTATGATAACAAGTACAAAAAAAAATTAAAATATACGAGGTAATGAAGAATACATAAAACGAAAGGAATGATCAAATTTTTCAGTTAAGCTGCCGTAACCTAAATAGTAATAGAGCCACAATTGGGCAATGAGTAATAAAATATAATGTTTTGTCTGTACCTTTTGTTTTGCCGCAACGTGGAGTCTCGCATAACAAGGGGGATCCTTTCTCTCTTCCTCTACCCTTTTCTTCTTCTCTTTACACTGTTCCATGGTGCTCTCGTAATAACTCTATTATTTACAGTGTAAATTTAACACGAAGACACCGCGCTTCACTCCCAGCATAACGAACGATTTATTTTACGAGGCTGTATTCTCCTTGTTATGCATTTTCGCGCGTTGCTGTAAATCACTTGCAATGATGTTCAATTGACAATTACGTACGCTTGTATTCAGGATCACATACAAGAGGTCTTAGACAAATGGAACCAGATAGATGATGAAATATGGGCGAAAGTTATTGTCTTCGAAAGAAACAGACGTGTGGCTAAGGCGTATGCAAGGGCGCCTGTACTAACCATAAATGGATCGAACGAAGGTTTCGATGGCTACCGGTGAGTATTAGATAAATTAAAAAAATAGTAGATAGTAAAAAAAGGCAAGAAGAGATAATTGAGAAAAAGCGTGATCGAGCAGCGCTCAATTTTCCGGAAGTCATATCGTTACGTTTCCTTTTTTCTCTCTACCTTTTATATATCCAACGAGGAAAGGAAATGCAAGATTTCTAGACCATAAATAGGAACCGCAATGTTGCGAGGAAACGATCGACATTCACCCGGTTTCTACGCGAGCTACCATTCTCGATATTACAACGGCCATTTTCCAAGCCGCCATGATTTCTCTTCGAACTCACAGAATGATCCACATTTCCGGATTGAGCTCGTAACTCAATGAACGTCATTGTCGAATTATTTAATGTTTACAGCATTACCCCAATTGCTCTTATTCTCCACTGAAATTAATGCGCCATTTCTTTTATGCTCCTTTTTATGCCAACTTTAGAATTCCACTATTGAATTCGCACTCTTCATGAAATTTCATCCATATTTTCACTGTGCCTAACGGTTTTAATACGAACTAGCGAAACTTCAAGCTACTAAAAACACCTCCCGCTTCTTCTGCTCGTCCGGTGAAATTTTCCACGTCGTATTATACTTACCGACCTCTATCCCATTCTCATGCGGCCAGTCGATTCTACAGAGCATTCCACGAAATCGCTTACTGAAAGTCAAGCAGAAGACTTTAGTATATGCGGAGCAAGTGAGCCTTTTTACAAGCGACCCGATTTCTAATTATTTGATGAAGACTAATCAACGAGTCACGTTCCAATTCGTGACACGAATTCACCGCTCGATCTCATTTCGCGATCAAAGTGCGAAACGTTTTCAAGTTGAAGTTACGACAAATAAAATGGGGAGAAAGAAAACATCAAATAGACTGAATACTCACATAACCCTCAATAAGCATAAATTAAGCATCCCAAATTGAGGTGAATTTTTTTATCTTTTTTTCACTCTCATTTTACAAGTCTTCAACGCGTTACGTAACATACGTATTTTGCATCCAAGGTTTACGCTTGCAATAAATTCTCACGTTAATCCGTGCATATATACACTTATACGAAATATCATTTCGGCCATTGTCGTGATGCGTATGCGAGAATCCACCGCGCGTGGAATCGAACTTAGTCATTTGAATTTTCATGATGTAACCTCTCGAATGTGGGACGAGCCGTAAACCGTATCGCAGTTTGAATACTAATGCTCACCTAATAGTTCAGTGAAATTGAAGATCTACAAAGTAAATTGACTACCGTTCCTAATTGAAATTATCATACTTTTGTTCGTAAGAGCAATTCCACCTCATTGTTTCCGTATTGACTTCCACATAGAAATAATTACTCTCCCACGCTCTCCCGAACTCACTGTTATAACTACTAATATAAATGAAGTTCTTGGTGTGTATATACTATATATGTATACTGGTAGTATCATGAAGAAGAGACGGATTCTCTGTTCGCGTAGTTACTATTATTATAATTAATAATCAGGTATGCTTCTTCAATGTCTTTCAGCAGTGCGCACTACTTGCGAATTCCCGTTATTAATTATCGTGTTAATTATAGCCAACTGAATGAATCCCTGTAATTAATTATCAGGATAGGACTGTGCGGTTTCGACAATCCGATGCGAGATTCGAAAACGGACGAAGCCAAGAGACACATAAATCAAGGTGTAAAGCTAAAAATGGACAATGAAGGCAACATCCAAATAAAACGCTTATGCAAGAGTAATGTATACATAAAAGCAACGCATCCGGAAGACAATGCCATAGGTTCAGAAATAATACGTAATTCACAAGGTGCATTAGAACATGAAAAGCCTGGAAAGGTAAAATTTTTAGTTTGATTTTAAAAAGAAATTTTTTTATTTACTATACAATACATTTCTGAATGACATTTAAATATCTTTATATTATTTTTTTCAGTTGTTCGACATTGACAAATACGAAACAAACTTATCCAGAGAAACAAGAAGAGCGTATCCAGATAGACGAAGATTAGAAACGCAATGTCTAAGCGCCATTGTATTTGTACGTACCGAGGCTGACTTATTGCAATGCCCTGTCTGGGCTCTAATCGTAAACGTAGTAGGACTTGATATGTTAAAGTCAAAATTACCACCAGGTACGTGCGAGACAGTCCGCATGATTCTATTCTAAAATAATCATTGTACGGTACGATAAAGGTTCCGTTATTGCACGCAATGTCTTGAATCAGTTCTAGCGCTCCAAAGGCCCGTAGATATAAAGAACCGGCCGAGAATACCAATTCCAGATGAAGACCCCTATAGCGTAGCCGGAGTCTCGTCTTCGGGTCAAAGTGAAGATCCGCAAACTAGTAGAGACACCAGAGCACAAGTTTATATGCCATCATCGAGTTATCATCCCCGTCGTCCTGAGAAACCGCCTAAGCTGCCACCCAGAGAAAATCTCTACAGTCATGACATTCCTAAGGTACTGTACAATGGCTGGATGCATGCTTAGGATGTTAGGAATTAAGGCACGTGCTAAAAGACTGATGTATTGACGGCATTAAAGTGCCGCATTGTCGCCTACGCTATAATCGATGACGCTTCTTTATTGCAGCCGGATTATGATGACATCGAGGATGACTATGCGAGTGCTATAAGACCTTCGGTTATGGTGGGCGATGAAAAGAAGAGTAAAAGAGATGACAGTAAGAAATATGGTATGCGCTCACAGTATCCTGTCTCGTTGTCAAATATTTTACATGTCATAACGAGGATTATACGTTTAAACGTCCATGTCATTCCGTTATAGATGATCCGTATTATTGTGGGCTTAGAGCACGCGTGCCAAACTTCGTGAAAATGGCAAAGAACGGTCAGAGCAAAGTTTCTTCACCGTATGGACATATAAGACCTCAACCAGCACCTGCATACGTTAGTAGCGGATATGTGAGCAGTCAGTCTTCACAAATATATGGGCATCATGTGCCAGCAAAAAGACCACCGATCATGTACCACGCAAGAAGCTTTGAGAGCGGACTCGGTACGTACGTACATTTCATCTTGTTGCCTTTTTTTTTCTAATCATCAACCAATACCATATTAGGTAGAACAGAACGAAATGTTTGAGTGTGCTCTTACTAAAAATATTGCATGTGAATCAATGCTATCTGTGTGCATTTTCCTTTGATTTTTTTAATTTTTATTGAATTTCAATTAATCATAGAATTAATTGTATTACAGATTCGGACGACAGAATTGATTCCCCGTACAACCATATTTATGGTAGGTTACCCATCCCGACGAGGGGCCTGATACCGGCACCACGTGCTATGTATATCGGAGAATGGGATTAAGATTAAGTAATATCTTCGTATTTGTACTTACAAACTGTATATTGTTAATATACCATATAAATACTCATATTTTTTATGCCAGCACCATGATTCTCACTTCTTTTAATATATATTTTCTTATCGGTGACATGCAACCACCCAGATATTATTAAAACCTGAACACATTGTATTTCATGCGTGATACTTTCTCAAGATACTTTCATAACCCTCAACTAAACTGTGCCGGCCGCCTTGGCATACGATTTCAAAACGTTTGTGGTTTTCAACTAGGAGAATTAATAGAACAATCGTGATCGGTGACCGGTAAAGAATTTCTTTCTTGACCTTCGATCTTTATTTTTTTTTTTTGAAAATAATTTCACTGCAATCAATTTTATTTTTGCTTCCATCACTGAACTTTCGATATTCCTAGGTTTGATCGAGTGAAACTCGATATTCATTATATCAGATAAAATTATTTACTTCTTATACTATATACGTACAAAAGTGTCGTTATTCGACAGAGGTTAATGTTGTGTTTTATTTAATTAGTGGCAAAAGAAATAGAAATGTGAATGACTATCAGAGCACGATGATAGGAAGAAATAAAAAGCCTTTCAACGGTATCTCTTTCCTACATTCCAAGTTTAACTGTACTAACATAGCTGTTATACTGAAAGTACTTTGTATTTGGAACGTGACGAGTTACTCGTACGTGCATTCAGCATTTCAATTTCGATTTTTTTTTTCATGGTATACTTGAGCTTAAGGTCGTTCAAAGTAATTCATAACTTCTCGAAGAGTTTAATAATACGGATTCGCAACGTTGACAAATTATCTCACGTCTTAGTACAGCCAGACAAGAATGCGCGGTCATTATGTATCCATAAACTTGTATTGATGATTTATAAAAATGTCAGTATTGTTCATGCTTACAGTATGTTGCGCGCAACTAATTGATGCGTCCATTTGATATTGGTACTTTAAAAAAACTCAGCCTTAAGATATATGCTTATTGAAAATTTCACTGGGTCCTGATGGCAGCGAGATATCGTCCGTAAGAAAGTCTATCAATTTCAGTTGCGTATCAGTTGCCCCGATTTTTTAAATCTTTCACTTTGTAAATCCGCACCAGCCAATGTTCCGTCGTATACGCTTCCTCTAGCACATCCAATTCGAAATCTTTATTTCCGATTTCCATGTTCCTTACTCTGTCGTATCCCGGGGGTTTTCCTAATTTTGCAAACAGAAATTAACATTAACCATCCTTTGAGAACGTATGGCATAACGGGAAATAAAGTGCTTTAGAATTTTACCAATCGAAAATTCTGCACTTAATTTTCAAGAAACGTCAGAATGATACGAAACTTACCTCCTTCGGTGTAAACTTGACCAAATCGATAGTAACACATTTTGTACATAAGACAATTGAGCCAAATGGGAGATGCTTCTTTATCTACTCTAAATTCGCCAGCAGCGTTATAATAATCCCACTCGGTGATAGATTTACCTTCCTCGGTGCTACCACCGATACGCACCATCCATAGGAACTTATTAATATCTAAGACAAGAAAGGAGCGTCAGATTATTAAATAAAATCGGTTCGCGTATGCATATAAATCGAAGATGTATACAAGAAATGATATTTTCTTGTTGGTGCCATTAGAATAAGGTAAAGATAGATACCAAAATATATATAAACTCATACATGAAATTAATACGATCCAATAATCAGTATATTTACAAAGTGGGACCAAACTTTACACGGCTCTACTCTATCTTCGAAGATCACTCTAACCGAACGTATAAGAAGTTTATCAGTAACAGATAGTCTCAGCGTTATAATGCTTGGATCAAAGATTTGTAAAAAGGGATAAAATTACTTACCGTCCGATGAGTAGCCTGTAAGTCCACCGAAAATAACAAGTACATAATTCACATCCAATTCTCTCATTATTTCGTAAGCCTTGTCCTCACTACTCGCCATTGCTTGTCCAACTCTCGATATGTGTGTATTGTTCCATGTATTATTGTCTACTAAAATAGTTCTGTTTGCCATCGCCGTTATTTGATAGCCATAATCCCACCAGGACATCACCTTGGCGTCCTGTTTTTAAATAAAAGCGTCAAAATGAATTCAATTAATATTCTAAATGTGGTGACTATGGATTTGCATGTGAATATTACCTCAGGAGTATTCATGCGTAGCCAGTAATAAGCTTCTCTGAAATCATCAAAAATCATTCGGCCTCCGTCAGGTGAGCGAGCTGATAAGACTATACTTGGTGAACTATATGCTTCGGCTGTGACCCATGTGCAATGCACGGTATACGAGAAGAACAAAATGGACATTATGACGATGAAGAACATGGCGATCTGTAAGTCACAAGATGATGGTATTGTCTATATCTGTTTTGAATTTCTTGTGATAGATATGTAGCGAATAAATCTTACTTCGGTTTTTAGTACGTAATTGTTTTCAAATTTGCGAGACTTCTTGTCGGTGACTTTTCCACTCTCTATCTGTTTCATGTAAGTTAGCAGCAGTGCTGATGCACCGATTGCACCAAGTATACACATGACAGGTGCAAGTACTAACATTAGACGTACCATGACTCCCTGTAAAAAAATGTAACAAATTTTTAATATTTAGTTCATGTAAAATAAATAATTAAGAATGTTTGATAGTAGTTAGATAGGAATACATACAGCAAAGTAGAGACTGGTAACTCCATAGAGTATGAGGAAGATATTGGAGTCTGACAATTTAGAGAAACAAAAGTATAAACCAGCAGGGAAAAGGAATACAAGGATCTGTAGATCGAAGTAGAATGAACTCCAGGAGGTTGGTTGATGCTCCGACACAGATGCGATAATAGGAATGTGATTCTTCGCGTACGATGGATCCAGCAGAGAATAGAAGCGTCCAGTCCATGGAGATATCTTGCCTGTTTAAAGAAAATTGTATGAAAATAATCTAACAGAAATATTCTAATATAACAGTCGAAAAGGAGTATTACCAGTCAATGTCAGTACAGTTCCAATGATGGCGGATGCTGTGAGCATCGATAAAAGGAGTCCACGAAACAGTAATTCAAAATCACTTTGAGATAGTTTACTGCGAAGATAGTCTACAAGTGTATGAATTTGACACAAGCCAAATACTCCAAATGCCTATGCAGAACACATAACATACAACATTATCATAAGAATATTGTAAAGTAAGAGTGTTATGAGACTTGTATATTTTACCAGCATGTGTTCGGAACTTTGCACAGGTTGGAAGCCGACGAATGAAATTTGCATAGAGAGGATCGTTCCTATGCAGTAAAGTACGTTATATGCAACATATATTCTGTGCGAAAAGCGTCCAGTAACCATAAGCGTCAGAACGTGCATGGGAATGAGATTGATTAGGAAGACGTATCCTCCCCAGGAAGAAACCATATAAAAGTAAGCTAGTGCAGCGCATGTAGACCAAAAAATAGCGCCTGTTTTTACGGCCTTTATCCACATATAGTATGTAAACAGCATGCAGAAAATTGCTATGCCTTCGTTGTCGTAAGAACCAGCTACAGATCTAGATATATAACCAGGAACGATAGCGATCATTGCTGCGGCAAGTAGTCCTGAGGCAGAATCCTGAAAATGATAAGAATTAAGATTATTTTATATTATGAAAACTTGTCTAGGTGTATAAAGATTCTGTAATCTAAGAAACTGATGATAATACCCTTAGTTCTTTCGTAAGAAGATAAGTAACTATAGTAGTGAAACTAGAAAATAAAGGTGCAAGGAAAACGCAGACATTGCGTATATCGATGGTGATATTCAGTAGCCATGCTAAGTGGTACAAAGCCGCAGAGGTTATCATCAATCCGGGATATATAGTGCCTGAAAGTTTCATTTATTATGCATATAATCAGGTGAAACAGATATCGATTATCTTAAGGTTACATAAAGAACACTACCTCCGATAATTCTGCCAAGAGGATACCAGACACGATCATCAAACCAATTATGAAATTTATAGAATCCTTCTTCAGCCAGGAACTTTGTTGTTCTATAGTTAAAATATGGATCAAACTCATGGATAACACTCTCGAATCTTAATACCGAGAATAACCGCGTTGCAAAAGCTGAAACATCAAGAATATTATGTATTCTGTTACTAGCAAGACCAAGTAAAAACATGCTGAACAAAGTTGTTCAATCAGATAATTAATCATGTTAGTAATATCTTATTATCTATCTGATTTTTGAGCATGTACCATTAAAACATATACTTACACAACACAGCTGCTAGGGATAATATAGTCAGTTTCAAAAGTGTTTCTTGCTTTTCAGCTGATAAACGCAGACCCCGTGCCTTTGCAAGGATTGCCATGATGGATCTAAATGAAATTTAAGTTTGCCTGTAATGCAAAAAATTTATTAAATAATTATACACGCGCAGGATTTAACAGTCAGATTTTACCTAATTTAAGAAAATAAAATGTAAAATAAATTATTAGGCAATAAAAGTTTATATAGACTATATCTTAAGAAATATATCAATTGCTAAAATAAGCAAGTACACATTTTGAAAATATTTACAATTGCAATATGATATGATATTTGAATTTTATATAAATAGTATTTATTTCATAAATAACAAAATCCAAAGAATTCATAGTTTAACATATGCAATTTTTAAACAATATTTATTAATATTATATTTCATGCATCATTTTACCCAGTCACAATTTATTTAGATACCACAAATAATAATTGTTCCGTTCAATCAATCACATAAATATTATTAATATTGGAACATAATTTAATGAAATATATATATATTCATAGCTACAAAGTACCATATGCTTACTAATCCTATCAGCTGGTTTGCTTTGAGAAAAATTTAACATGTGGCATTTATTTGATCATAGTATCATTCAACTTCTGTATTTTATGAGGTCGATCTAGAACATTTTTAAAAGAACTAACTTTAACTATAAAATACAACTAGCATCTGCTAATCATCAACACATAATTCTGTGATAAACAAAAAATCAATCTTATCATAAAAGTATAGTTTAGATAGTCACATGCAGCTTATCCAGAGTTATCATATTGCAGATGTCTAACCTTAAAATTCGGTTAAAATCTATGCCAATAAAAAGCGTATAAGATCGCTAAAAAAAATTTAATTTTAAACTTTAAAAATATAAAGATATCAATCTGGTTCGAATTACGTTATTATCTCATGCGTAAATCACAACAATAGCGATAATTAGATTTACTGTATTCTTGGCCTGACCACGTACACAAAATTACCGGCCGGCAAATTCATCCAAATTCTAACATACAGCACTGTATTAGAAGCAATCGGATAGTAGAATATTAAAATGCCTTGCGAATCAGATAGTACTTACAAATTTGTGTAGTGGAAAAATTGGCAAAACAATAAGATTATTTAAATCATTAACTTAGAAATGTCACACCCCACTCCAAAGAAAAACCATGTAGGCAAGTGTGACGTTTATGTCCTTAGAATCAGCAGTAGCTTACAGATGAACT
This sequence comes from Cephus spinipes, assembly GCA_963971525.1. Classification (NCBI taxonomy): domain Eukaryota; kingdom Metazoa; phylum Arthropoda; class Insecta; order Hymenoptera; family Cephidae; genus Cephus; species Cephus spinipes. The sequence continues at coordinate 30,956,063 of OZ020572.1, read as the reverse complement.
TTACATGAAGTAAAATGCAGAGATGAGTAGAGAGATGCACAACGCTACGGTTTTAGGCGATACCAAAAGCATGGCGCTAAATCGTAGCGGCGAGTCCGCAAATAGAATTTTGTGATCATCGCCTCCGTCGATAATACGTATCCCGTCGTAGCCGAGTTAAACGCAGGGACCGCAACCGTAACCGAAACCGGAACCGAAAACCGATAAAAACCGAAAAAAATTAGGAACCGAAACCGTAACCTTTAACCGAAATTTCGAAATTGTTATATTCCGCACCGTAACCGGTATTCGAAATAATTGAAATTAAAAACCGAAACCGAAACTGTTAACCGAAATGTAATATTTCGAGAAAAAAAATTTTAAACGGATAATGGTCTAGTTTACACCGTACAGTATTTAGACAGAATTAACCAATCTCGTTCGTTTATTCTGTTTTAAACCTTCCACGTCATTGGTTAGACTTCTCTATAATTCTGTATGAGGTAAATTAGACTAATGGTATAACCATGGGCTATGCTTCCACTGTGCTGTGCTCAAACAGAGTTAACCAATCAAACACAAGATTTCAGCGGAATAACTAACACACGAGTGTTTAATTCTATGGCTATATTGCTACAAGGTTAAAAGAGAGTTAACCAATCAAGATAGTTTATTCCGCTTAAATCCCTTTTTTTGTTGGTTAACTCTATTTTAATCTTGCACGATGAAAACAGTTCTATTTCAACCGTCAGGATGGTAGCAGAAATTCAAATAGGCAATGGTTGCGTTCAGCAGAAACACCGCTGAGGGAGCAAATACATTTGATTGGTCAAATCTCACACTGTTTCAAGATTAACGATCTAATGACCAATCAAATGTACTTGCTCCCTCAGCGGTGTTTCTGCTGAACGCAACCAATAACTGTTATCATCATACGAAACGGACTGAAGAAAGAGCATGCGGTCACCGTTTTTGTGCAAACGGTATAGTTTTTTTTATGGTGTCTTGCATTGTCTTGTAAGCTAAATATGGGACGCATGAAATCAAACTGAAATAAGTAAAGTTTAATCCTCAATTTTCCTTGATAAGATCTCTATGCGTCGAAAAAATATCAGTACACAAAAAAAGTGGTTGATTAGAGTGTTGTATATAATGGATAAATATAAAGGATAAATTAGTTAATTGTTACCAAAAACTATCTCTCGTTAAAACCGAAACCGAAACCGAAACCGAAATATATTAAGTTTAAAAACCGAAACTGAAAACCGTAAACGAAAAATTATGAATTAGAAACCGAAAACCGAAACCTAAAACCGGAATTCAAGCTTTTACCATTCCGAAAACCGTAACCGAACCGTTATTTCTTTCGGTTGCGGTCCCTGGTTAAACGTGATCCCGAACGTGTAGCTTGGCAGGTAGAGGTTCTCCGCCACTCACCACTGGTTCTGAAAGCAACACTTCGAATGAGGCCGCTTATAAGGCATTGCCTAAATATATTTTTTTTGCAATCTTAAGTTCGAGCGCACAGTGTAAGATCAACAAGATTTACTATGACAAAGGCCAGCACCTCATGCCTACCTGTACTGCAGCGTATGATGCCACCAGTACCTTTAATAGATATTTTACCAATGCTGCATAGCAGAACTATTCTTAAAATCTATCAGAACTCATAGAACAGCTTGAAAACTATTGAAAAAGCCTATTCAATTTGTACACCACTATATTTGCTTTAATTTCCTTTTAATAATTTTTTTTCTTGTTTCAGGTCATCAGATGTCATCCGGTCTTCAAGAATCCTCAGGTAAGTATATTAGATATTAATTAAATTAATAAATAATCCCCTTCCGATGTTGAATACGAATCCACCCAACTTCCTTGTTATTTATAATCTTGCTGATTATTTAATACACTGTATGTAAGTATGACAGCTATTGCCTTTACAATAATTATGCTGTACTTTCATATTTAATTTTTTATTTATTAACACCTTAGTTCTTATAATCACTACAGGAAAAGGGGTGCAATAATAATTATTAAACTCCTTTATAATATTCAAATTATAAAGTAACTTTATTATTCATATTCAACTTCAATAAAGTTAACATACGACTTATATATCTATATACACGGATAGTAACACGGGAAATGAAATGCATTCTAAATATGCCATAACTCGAGTGAGCTCTCGATTAGAGGTCCGTTGCCTTTTATACGCTTCTGGGTTACCCCTACGGCGTCCCCACTACTTCCTCTGACTCTCCTTAAAATTATTTAAATAATGAATTAATGTTAACATACAGAAACGGATATAGTATATCGTTAGCGATTATCGGTGTACCCTATTTTTAACATATCATTGTTATAAAAAGTGTTATATTGTCACAATAAAACTTGAATAAAAATATTCTGACATAAATCAAAACCTTCTGGTATTTGTTCTGTAATCTTCCTTATTATGTGTAATAATAATCTTTAATACGACTTATAATTACGGAGTTGACAATAATACTTTTTAATTAACAAATGTATGGTAAATAGCTAAAACGCTTTTGTCACAGTTTGCTTAATTCAAGACGTGTAACTCAGATTTGTGTTTAAATCATTAGTTCTTTCGGGATATATAATTGCGCTCTTTTAAATACTTTTTAGCAAAATAATTTTACGGTATTCTAGCCACATTTTATATGTATGCTACCGTGACTCCCTGTAGCATTCTTCCCCTTACGAATATTTTAAGAAATTTTTCTAAAACTATTTGTACCAAACTATATATATAAAATCTTATAGCTTTAATATGTAATATCATAATAGTAAGGTTAATGCAAAATAATATAATATAAGCCTGTGTTAACCATGTATTGTATCAAAACTAAATATCTCTTTTAATCACTAGAGTCACTCGAATAGATCGACCATCTAGATCTGCCTTTCTTTGATCTCTTAGTATCCAAGCATTTTCTATTGCGAATTGCCCTAGCATTCGCGTTCAACCTTCTGGGAGTGACACCCTCTTCGAAAATTTTTTTATAATAATACGCATTTCTACGCTTGATTTTAGTATTTAAGTTTTTATCAACAAACTTTGGTCGGTCAGCCATGATTACATCATCAGCTTCGTTGCTTCTTTCACCAAAAAACTTGGTTTGTTTTCTTGCCCGTTTGGATCTATTATTTTCCAATTCTCGAGAAATTTGTTCATCTTTTAGGTTTTCCAGTCTAACTATTGACTTCATATCCAGCTTTGGATCTCTCCCTTTAACTATTTTAATCTTCTTAATTATTTTCGTACTTGGAACTCGAAGTTTGTCTTTTTTTTTATCATTCATATTGACATCAGTTTCTTTTTCTTCAATCAATTCAATATTTTTGGCTTTATTCACATCTCTTTTGTTTTCTTGAATCTCTCCGATTACTACTCTTCCGCAAGCTTTATGCAATTTATCTTCTAACTTTTCTTGCAACTGTTCAAAATTTGTAAATAAATTCCCTATTCCAACTTCATACTTGTGCCAAAATTTGGAACATGTGTCTAGAATTTTAAGATATTGATTCATTTGCTGCATCATTTTTCTTATGTCTCTTGACTCTGCTGTATTCTGGTTAGCTTCGTACTCGGCGCTGTCCTGAAGACTACTGATCATTTCCAATACTTGTTGTTTATTATAGGCATTTGTGTCAACTGCGGTCGAATCTGTATATGCGTCGCTCGAATCTTCCTCTTCTTCAGGTTTGATGATCACTAGTGGGTTATTCCTTTCTGTTTTTACTTTCTTTTCTTGTATTATTTGAATAGTCTTGGATCCTTCCCCTCCGTCTTTATCCTTTTTGATCTGTGTCTTATACTTCCTATAGTCAGCATCTTTCTTCAATTCTTTCTCTACAATTCCTTTGCCTATCCTTTTTGGATCCTCAGAACTCTTTCCTTCTCTTATCCTATTCCTGTTTCCTTGATACTTATTCGTTAGATATCTCCCTTCCTGCGTTCTGACTATGTCTCTTCCTTGTTTATTCAAATCTCCTTTATCCTTATTAGTTCTCTTTCCTCTCCCAAGAGTAGAATCACCTCCCTGATATTGATCGTCCATTTCTTTTAACCCTTTGCTTATTGCTTCGATAGACTTTATTCTTAAAGCTTCTTGTTTACTCTTAGTAATTTCCTTTGGTTTGTTAGAGCGAAGCAGCATCAGTGTATTGAAAACTGCGCATCAATACCTGATAACCGTCTTTGTCCAATTCTTCTCTGTTTAGGTTCCTCGTTGTTCCAGTGTCAGGTGAGTAATCACGATTTCTCAGCAATATTTTATCATAGGCTTATTTATATTTACCATTAGATAAGTATACACCACTATATTTTTTTAATTTTCTTTGAATCATTCTTTTTCTTCTGTTTCAGGTCATCAGATGTCATCTGGTCTTCAAGAATCCTCAAGTGAATATATTTGATATTAATTAAATTAATAATTAATCCCCTTCAGCATACTGAAAGCTCACACTTGCTTCCGGCTTCATAGGTAAGTATGAGAGCTATTGCCCTTTGCAATAATTATGCTGTACTTTTATATTTAATTTTTTTATTTATTAACACCACTTATAATCATTACAGGAAAATGGGTGCATTAATAATTGATGAACTGCTTTATAATATTCAAATTATAAAGTAATTTTATTATTCACACTCAACTTCAATGAGGTTACACACGCTTGGACATCTATGTATATATATAGATACGACACAAAATGCCTTTATGCGCACTACACTCACCAGAGATGAATAGGGAGATTGCCAATGGGCCGATATTCTTGAAACCAATTTTATTTGAGAGTAAACGCGCCACCTGAGCGGGGGGCCGTCGAACCGTACCCACGTTTTTGATTAGTCGAGTATATATAGATATACTACGCGTGATATTCGTGAGCTCCGTGAGACGCATGGACTATAACGGGTGGCACTTTAAAGCGTATGTTTTCTATTGTCGACGCGTCACCTAGACGGAGAAGCTTCGAACCATACCCACGTTTTTGATTGGTCAAGCGTATGTATCAGAGTACTCTAGCAAACTCGAAACGTGTATAACAACTGAAATACAGTTTTCCCAATCTGTACGTCACGGTAATTAAATATCATACGTCCATGGTAACGAGTCAACGTGCAAGAGTCTCGGGTTCGAGACCCGATTATTATTACTTTTTTTTTATTCATGAACAATGCTTATTGAATCTATTAATTAACTTGGAATGTAGCAAATGCATGATTATATTATACTATATACATTTTATTATATTATACAGTCGTGTCTATTTTTATGCCGTTGATACGTTCCACAGAAAACAGCATATAAAAAATATAAGTAAAGTAGAAGGAGGAACCCGGAACTTTCATGAACCTTTAAAACCGCATTAAAAAGCCACCTGCAAATGGATTTTACCTATTGAAATGCTATATTTACATATATTCCGCATATAAAGATCGCGAGGTACATAATGCATGGGTATGTCCAGTCTATTGACATATAGTGTGGACTACGCGATCCCTACCTTAGATCCTTTGAAAAATTGTCCGCTCAAATAAACAAAGAGGAAATGAGGTGGCGGCCAATTGTTCTCCTTTTCTAATGTTCCCATTGCCTATGTTTTCTATACTCTCGTACTACGGCTGCTGGTTAGAAGAAGATAGGGCTTGGCCGCCACCAGTCGTTATCTTTTTCTTTCAGCCGACCATTTTTTCTGTCTATGCGTAGTCCATACTATATGTCGATGGACCAGTCTATTTGTACTGATAAGGGGAGGAAACGGTATGAGAAATGAAGTTCCGAATGAGACTTCGTAATGATGAAACCTCATACCATGCTCAAGTTCTACAGACCAATGGGCAGCCAATTTTGATAAAAAGAGCCCTAAAGTTTGTATGGGAACTTATATATCTAAAGGTGTAACTTTAGCTATAAGTGGGTTGGCGGGCGAAGCGGTAGCGTGTCAACTTGATAAGCCAAGGGTTCCCTGCTCGAATTTCTGTGCTCGAGATTTTTAATTTCACGAATTTTTTTGCATGTTACTTATGAGTTTGTTTAATATTATAATAATAATCATGCAAATATGTGTTGTCATTACAATTCTATTATTTTTGCTTCTTGTAAATAATAAAAATTTAGAAATAAAATGCAAAAAAATTTATGAAAAAAAGAAGTTTACAAGCAGAGACTCGAACACGAAAACTTAAAAAGTCACAAGCCTGCATGTTCAATTTTTTTTACATCCAATTTTTTTTAATTGTCATGAGTAGTTATTGAACTTTATAAATAAATTTTACAAAAATGATCAACAAATAAGTAATTTAAATAACTTTTTCAATGTAAAATTCCTTTCACTCTAGAAATGGACTTTGTTGTTGAAAACGATGTGCCATTGAAAACTAATATCAGAAGACATTAAAAAATTAATGATTGTTAGTAAAACTAGGACTTTCTTAAAAGTTGATAAATGTGAGGAAAATGGAATATTGATAATTAATAGAGATATGCAGCAAAAAGAGTAATTTATTGGATCTCAAGAATACCGTGCGTTCGTGCCGGCTTTACAAGGACGACTAAATTAATAATCCAAAAGATCGTATCGGTTACCTGTGTTCTCATACGCAAAGTACAAACACAGTAACCGAATGACGAATAACATGCGTGCACGTTTGCTAGGTCGAAAACAAATAAATTCCAACATGGAATTTCACATTGAAAAAATGATTTAAGTTACTTATTTTTTTATTATTTTTGTAAAATTTATTAAGGTGTTTCTATGGACAGCAATTTTAGAAATATAAATAAATCGCTAGATAGCGATAAAATCTTTTAAAAAACGATAATTTAGATTATTAAAGATTGGAGATATTATTTGCATTCGACTATATACCTAAATATGCGAGTTTCAATTACTCGTAATTATTGAGATAGCTTGACAATGGCGTGTTCATTTTTTTTGGTTGCCGACTATGAGCGGCGCGCTTCGCGTAGCAGCTCTGATAATATGATTGACAGATTGCAACAGCTGGCTCGAGTAATTCTTATATTTATAAAATTGCATGCGAACTATAGGTGTATATATGTAACAAAAATACGAGTGTGTGCGTTACACATACCATTAGACCCTCCTATCTCAAATACAGTGTTGTCAATTCACCACAATTTTTTGGCATTAGACACATTTTCAATCAAAATTCATTTACGCTGACCGATATTAATTTTTTAGAACGTAGGCGATCTCAGTCTCGCGATTCAAGCCCTATCTTCTTCTAACCAGCAGCCGTAGTACGAGAGTATAGAAAACATAGGCAATGGGAACATTAGAAAAGGAGAACAATTGGCCGCCACCTCATTTCCTCTTTGTTTATTTGAGCGGACAATTTTTCAAAGGATCTAAGGTAGGGATCGCGTAGTCCACACTATATGTCAATAGACTGGACATACCCATGCATTATGTACCTCGCGATCTTTATATGCGGAATATATGTAAATATAGCATTTCAATAGGTAAAATCCATTTGCAGGTGGCTTTTTAATGCGGTTTTAAAGGTTCATGAAAGTTCCGGGTTCCTCCTTCTACTTTACTTATATTTTTTATATGCTGTTTTCTGTGGAACGTATCAACGGCATAAAAATAGACACGACTGTATAATATAATAAAATGTATATAGTATAATATAATCATGCATTTGCTACATTCCAAGTTAATTAATAGATTCAATAAGCATTGTTCATGAATAAAAAAAAAGTAATAATAATCGGGTCTCGAACCCGAGACTCTTGCACGTTGACTCGTTACCATGGACGTATGATATTTAATTACCGTGACGTACAGATTGGGAAAACTGTATTTCAGTTGTTATACACGTTTCGAGTTTGCTAGAGTACTCTGATACATACGCTTGACCAATCAAAAACGTGGGTATGGTTCGAAGCTTCTCCGTCTAGGTGACGCGTCGACAATAGAAAACATACGCTTTAAAGTGCCACCCGTTATAGTCCATGCGTCTCACGGAGCTCACGAATATCACGCGTAGTATATCTATATATACTCGACCAATCAAAAACGTGGGTACGGTTCGACGGCCCCCCGCTCAGGTGGCGCGTTTACTCTCAAATAAAATTGGTTTCAAGAATATCGGCCCATTGGCAATCTCCCTATTCATCTCTGCACTCACTGTGTGGCTGCAGTGTACTTCCTATCTCTCTCTCTGCGCGGCCCCCACCACTGCCGTACGGATTCCACTATGGTAGAGTTCAGTGGTATCGCCTAAAAACCGTAGAGTTGTGCATCTCCACATGTTTCATGTTTAAAGTTAGTTAGAAGGTGAATTTCTATGGATGCAGAAATAACGTACTAAAGCGCCACATGTATCTTCTTTGTCTCCATATCTGTTCTATACATACAGGCCGTTTCAATCAGTTTCTGAAAAGCTAAAACGTATATAGCAATAAGTTGTACAACGCCCCATAAAGCTTTATTTACAACAATTAAAGTTAAACATACGCTTTAATATAATATCTGATAAATGTATAACAAATTTTCATTCATGTAAATTTAATTTTTACAGTTATTCTTTTTATTTCTATATTATCGATGACTATGAACATTCAAAATAGAAAATGAAGTGGTGGTAGAATAGCTGTTACTCGTAAATTTCGAGAGCGTCAAAAAGATCTAAATACCAAAAACATACAAAGATAAAGATAATTGTTCATTTTATATTTAGTTGGTTGAAAATGGGAAAGCGCGAAAAAACTAGAGAATGGAAAGGGCCGATAAAAGTGGTAGGTCCGAAAAGGACAGTATCGCGACTGTCTATGATGGCACAACTCATGACCATCCCGTGAGCAAAGAGGCAGCCATTTTTAAACTGCTCACCTGCTATAATAGAATAGAGAAGACATGGATGGTGAAAATTGCACCGAACAGTAATGTAACGGCACAAGAACGAATGGAGCGTGGCCAGCCGTAAAAGAGCAGGCGAGTTCGTGTCTGAACGCGAGGCTCGCTTATAGTTGACGTTACTCCAGCGAAGGCACTGTACTCCCGTGAAATAGATGAAATGGTGAACTGTCAACATCGCCTAGAGATTGGAACATGATTTTCTGTGGTGTTCAGGCGGATATTAACGGTTCCTCGTTGTAAGGGTGCACAACGGAAAAGTTTGATAATTGAGGAAGCATCGAATTCATCGGCTACGGCACACAGCGATGACGGTTTTAATATGCGAGAGAATAGCAGCAGCGCACGTAGAAACCGTGGATCACGAATGTTAAGTTTCGACAATAATGGCAGATAATGTACACAGAAAATCGCATAAGTTGTCGGATCGGAAGTTATCTAACCCGGTGCATCGTACAACCACGGAAACGATTCGGCTGGGCGAACCGGACAAGTTGCACCATCCGGTCTCGTTGTCCGCGTCGAGCAACGCGACAGCGAACAATCAGTGCAGGAAGAAGACGTCGTCCTTCCAGATTACTAGCGTTACGGTGGGCTGCCGGATGAGTAACGATGCTGGTGAGGATTCCAATGATGATCTTGATGAGTCCCATACTGAGGACAATTCAGTCGAGCACTCCAGGATCACTGACATCGACATTGAGACACCAAGTTATTCGGAGGACACGTTTTCCAAGGAGGATGTATTCTTCAATACGAGCAATGCTGCACTGGGTACAGCCCCGGTGATTCCCACAAGTTCCCAGTATGGCCTGGCAATTGTACCCTCTGAAGGGAGCAATGTCAGTAATTCGGTCAACGACAACAATATAAATACTCTTGACATCACCTCTGTCACTGACAACAATATCATCAACCTGCTGTCGAGCAATACGAAGCAAGATGCAGACCTACGTGAGGTGCATTCGCATGGCAGAAATGAACGTTTCAAGGTGGTCAAGATTGAGAGCACCGAACCTTTCAAGAGAGGACGCTGGACTTGCATGGATTACTTAGATCATACCTCTGTGAATCAGCCTACAGCCATTAGCACCCCTAAAGTCTCTGATCCAAACGAGGTGTGCATTTCGTATGGAGTGACTGATAGCGGGGTAGTCATACCAGACGCGCCTAAGCAGTCAGTAGTGTCCGACGACAAGGGCGTCAGTGTCGACGCTAACGGGCAAGTGTCCCATCAGGACGTTCACCCTTCAATGGGCGTAACAAACAATCCGACGACAGTTTCCAGTGCGAACTACGCGGTAAATAATTCAATTCCCCAGAGTGTACAGCATAATTCTGCGCAGGTACAGGCACAAGCGCAGGTTCAACCTCCTTCACAGATGCCCCAATACTTCCAGCCATCCTCGCAGCAGCAACTGACCCCGCAACAGCAGCAGCAGCAGCAACAACAACAACAACAACCTGGTGGACAGGGCTCGACGCTGCCCTCGAACCTACAACCTGCCCATCCCAACAATTTGGGACAGCCTCAGAGCATGCCTCAAGGCTCTATTCCTATTATTACACAGACTAATAATAACAATGTGACGCCTCAACAGAATATAACCCATCCCACAGAGGATACATACGTGACAGTCAGCTCGCAAAATCAGTCTTTGCCAGGTCAAAATGTTTGTCAACCGTCGGTGCAGCAGGCTTCGGCGCCAAACTCTCAGGCGCCGAATATTCTCGTCACCCAGCATCCACCACAACAACAGCAGCCCCAACAACAGCAACAGCCACAGACCTTACCATCCCAGAAGCAGATGACCCAAGTGTCCGAGTCCATGACTGCCATGCAAGGGACACAGGCTATCCAGAATATACACAAAGTTCCTCAATCAGGTGCGCAACAGACACCTTCGAACATTCACGGCCCGGGGGCCCCGGTACAAACTCAGGTGATGCCGCCGGCTCAGATGCAACCCCAGACAACTGGTAGCAATGCTCAAGTGCAAATGGCCCAAGTGTCGGCCAGCTGCCAGAACGTGGTGGGCGGAATACAGCAAGGAAGTATGACGTTTCATCAGTCCGACCCGGAGCAGGACTCCGTTTCGGGCATTATTGCAGCTGCCGCTGCACAATCAGCGGGTGCTGCCCTTCTTGAATCCCTTGCCGAAGTTACTCAGAGCGGTGATGACCACAATGCCCTCGAGGACAATGAAAGGTTTGTTCTACCTAACGTAACATCATCCCAATGCGAATTGAGCCAGTCTATCCTGGACAATGTCCTCTATGACCTTGCGTTCCATATAACAAGTTCCTATATCCATTCAACTCGATACTTTCTGTTGAACTGCCACTCGATAAGCTCAAGTATCTTCTGAAGTGGTCCATCCGTCAAAACGAATGTAAACATTCATAGTATTTTTCCAAACATCTTCTTGAACACTTCACTAGAAATTGTCAGAATGGCAACCAGCCAAAAGAACTTCGATTCCTTGAGTTACTACCACGTACGACTATTAATATTAATGACAAGGGCTTAATTGCGCACAGAAAAATTTTGACATGTAAAGCATACAGGTCTCACGTAAAAATAGTACTCGTTAATGCAAAAAGAACGAAGAAATTGAAACGTATGAGAGGATGACGTTAACGGAGACTCGTTCTAGGATGGAAGACGTATTCAGTATTACGCTTGAGACTGACACCAAGCAACGCTATTGTTTGAATCAAGCTCAAGAACGCCGTTACTTATTTTCTAAATAATACATAAACGAATACGTTGCATATGATTTGCCAGAGTTAAACAATAATTGTATCGATAATATCCTTGACTGCAATCAATTGCCGTACGTACACAATTTTCATTTTCTTTGACTATTATGCAACTGACTATCACTATCTTTATAGACACAATACTTCTTTCTAAGCTAACAAAAGATGGCACGCATTCGCTCCAATTTTTTTTTTATATTTGCACTTACATTAGTCTGATACGAAACTGGCGATTCTTCCATCAATATCAGATCTTCACCCGGTAATTAATGTTTAATGAGAATTATGAATTATACGCTCCTTGTGATTTTTGTTTCAGTATGTCCGGGACAAGTGCCGTAGCAATCGATAATAAAATCGAACAAGCTATGGTACGTATGTTATTTCAAATAGTATTTTTTCATGTAAATTTCATGTACATTTTACTTTATATAATTGATTATTACGGTTTATTAAGCGTAAGTGCATTGCTAGATAGAGTATGACTTTTTGTAAGAGGAAATTGATTTGGACTTGTTTAGGACTTGGTGAAGAGTCATTTGATGTTTGCCGTACGGGAAGAGGTGGAAGTATTGAAAGAAAAGATAGCAGAACTGATGGACCGCATAAATCAGCTGGAGGCTGAGAATTCAATCCTTAAGGCGCACGCGACGCCGGAAACGTTGGCTCAGCTGAGCCCCCAGTCGTCGACAAAATTACCCCAAAACAATTCAGGAAGTGGTCAATAGGTAACCGTTGTACATAAGTTTCTATCAATACTTCGTCAAGTACATAATGGATAATATAATTATTGTATATAACTTTACGATTTTTAGAAATTTATAAATAATGAGATTTATTATATTATAAATATTAGCATTAGAGATTTTTTTTAAGTAAATTAAAGATAATAGATTATTTTTTACTATTTCAGTTTATTGTTTAGGAAATATATTTAATGCTGTAAATTCGATCTTTTCTTTCAAAATGGTGCGGCATTTTGGAAATGTATATTGTTACGACCCCGAGAGGAGGCAAGAATATTTGAGAGTGCATGACATGACGACTGTGCAGCCTAAGTAACAATGTTGATATTGTTTTATTATAGAATTGAGGTTCTGAGTATGTTAAAAAAAAGAATACCTAACGATACGAAGTAGGCAGCTAGCCAGCCATAGCTTATTTTACCTACTACCTACATTACTGAATTCGGCCAATTTTAAAGAAAACCAAAGCCATAATATCATGCGATTGACACTGCGAGCGCAAATTTCTCATTGTAAAAAAAATACTCGTATTAAAGAGTATTACTGAGATTCAATATAATTTCATTCTAACAATTATCACTTGGTTTTTTTTTGTTTAATTCCGTCAATTTCCAGTTGAACTTAGAGATTCAAACTAGATTTTTGTACACCTCGCCATTATCAAAACTCATCGATTACTATTGTTTCTTTAAGGTGGTGCGTAACGTAAGCAGTAACAAAATCAGACAGCGCACGAGAACTTTCATTAACGGTATCGGTATTTTGAAAAACAAACTCAACATTGTCCTGCCAATATGTTTCAGATAAGCATAAGTATTTTGCGCTAAAACGACAAAAATTCATTCTCTACATTTCACTATTGGAATAACGTTTTCCGTTTGTTAGTTTCTAATGAACTACGATAATTCACGCCGTGCTTTATTCATTAGCTTACTTTTCTCCAATGTTAATACCCGCCCCCTTAAAAGAGAAAAACGAAAAAAAAAACATTGAAACTGTATTAATTGTTCTGTGACTAATCCATACCATCCATTGTTTTTCATGACCGATTAACCACTTTCTCAACATGACGTTCAATAAAAGATTCGTTTCTTTTACTTAATGCATACCTTATCCGTGATACTTACCTCCTTTCATAGAATTTAAATAGTCTAGACAGTATTAGTAGAATATACGTCTGCCCTAAATTTTTAAAACTCAATTGTTATCGCCAGTCAATGTCCGTAATCGTCAATGGCAACGATTCATGATAATCCAGAAACAGGAAGGAAGTAATCACATACCAAAATGAGTATTCTTGTAACTCACAAGAGGATAAGACAAGTATATTTACAAGAATACAATAATTTTTGAGAAAGTTTTATTGGGTCGCTATAAAGGCTAAATATGACACTTTAACATAAAACCTTATTACGATGGAGACCACTTCTCGATAATAGAAATCATAATTCGTAATTACACCTTATAAATTTATAAATGTTATAAATTTGCCTAGGAAGGAAAGGAAAGTAACAACATATAACTTTGTTTTTTTGTTTCTTATATCATTACGAATAATGCAACTTCCTTTTGGAGCTAATGCGTACGAACGTGGGCGGCTTCGGCGGCGGCGGCGGCTCATTACGACTGCTGCCAACCGAATTCATACGAATCCAAAGTTCTTTGTCTTGATGGCAAGGAGTAACTTATGACGCAATACATGACGCGAGCTGTACAACGGAACGTACAGACGTGAGATACAAGTATTCGCGGTTGGTAAATGAGCATCGTCGGCTGGTCGAATAGTCACACTGGGCATAGGTTGAAAACCATCCTCGCTAGCCGGAAGTGCAGGAGAACCAGTCCAGAAGTATACCTAAAATCAAAATAATAAAAGCGCAAAAGGATTAGAAAAAAATTCTGTATTGTTGATGACCAATTAATAGTCTTGACCGCGAACTGCACCTTGTATAGCATATACAGATGGAAACCTGACAGAGTGAAGTCCATCGAATCGTTAACTCACCAAATCTTGTCGCTCTACGTGTGACATCTTCTCGACGATGGACCATAGCCACCGTTTGAATTTGACTAGCCGATCCGTCGATTCTCCGGATTCGTCATTGAATGACGTATACGATATTAGAACGGAAACGTTAATGTCGCCAACTCCGTTCAATAGGAGTCTCAAGTCTTCTGAAGTTAGACCATCCAATGCACCATCAGGAAGGACGTCGAAAACACCCTCTCGCATTGCTTCCAAGGCCTTCTCCTGGACCTTTATCATGCGGACTTCTGCATACTTGCGAACGTAATCGTAAACGTTACTAGCTGTCACTTCCATATCACGACCATTGGGCACTAGTTCAATCGATCCACCTCCTTCTTCAGGGCACAGGTCAATACTACTCGGAAAATAACAATATTTGTTACAGCTACTATAGCAATATATCGACTATATAGACAGTATGGATCATTATTCTATCCTGTGTTCCTGTAACGAAAGTGTTTACCTGAACGTAAGATCAAGAGTAGAGAACAAACTGTTGCTATCCTTAGTCTCAGCATCGATCACCAATTGTCGGAGACTCTCATAGATCACAGAATCGAAGAAGGCAAGATCGTGGAAGCGTATCGGCCTCCCCAGGATGTACTTGATCACGTGCCGGTTCAAGAATATTGGGCACAATTCATTTTGTAGGAGACAAAGGCCTATCAGTCTGTTGTACAGAATAAATTATATGCTTGAGGAATTAATTCTGCACGACGCTTGACGAATACAAAATATGAGTCACGTACCTGCCCACGTTCCTGAATGCATTTAGACGCTCGTAACTGGCTCTTCCTTGTCTTGGCGTATAAAATCCTCTTTTCCCCGGGGAGTAGAACAGAGGTGCATTGTCTTCGGTGTCGTCCAGGATGCTGTTCTCCATTTTCTTTTTGTTAGCACCGCAACGTTCGGTTAGACTAAACACGTCCAGGTCGAGTAGTGCCTCACTTGCCAAATCCTGATTGCGACTATGAATTAATTCAAATGCCTCCTCGACCTTCTGTCGAAGTGCATCCTCTGAAGCCAGCAGCATCAGCAATTGTGCCGGTGGCAGTTCTAACAACATTCCTGTTATTTTCTCAGCCAGTGTGGATCGCAGAGCATGTACCTGGTTAAAGAAAATTATCCAGTTTAATTACATAACCCTTATGTGGTAAAGATTGTCGATTGTAGAGTTTGACGTATAAGAAAATTCGCAGAAAGAATTTGTGCCCGTACCTTGGGATAGAGTCTGTTGCCAAGTTGCTCCTGCTGCATTGTTAAATGATCGTTACTAGGATGACTGACTGGTAATGGATGAGCACTTGATGACGAACTACCAGGACCTGATCCACTAGCACCTTCCACAGAGACAGTAGGATGGAAGGAACGAGCTTCGAGAGAAAGCGCTCTGCGTGTCTCTCGACATTTTCCAGAAGATCGTGGATTCTGTAAATATAAATACGAAGGTGCATTATTATTCTTTTTTTTATATTAATGACATACTTTAATAAATTTTAGAAATTACCTGTCGACGAAGGTCACGATCACGATCTCTACTTTTCAATTTTTGTAATACGTTATATTGCGTGTATTTAGATCCGACCTGCGCTGCTTCCAGATTCGGAAGTTTTTCATTTGCTAATAAAGCCTGCGAATTACCAGAGAATAATTTATTTGTTTCACGCAATAAGTTATTGGCATAATATTGAAGAATGATTTCTTTCTTCTACAAACCTCTGCAATCGCCGTATAAAAACTTCTAGTTACACCAGATCCTTCACCTGGTTCATCTTTGAATGTCACTTTTATCCTATTCACTGCCAATGGCGGTGTGTTAGAAGCTCTCCTATTGTAGAGGTTGTACTGTGTATTTAATTCCTTCATCGTCTGCACTAGCAATTGCGTCCTGTCGCGTTCAACCTAATTACACATTCAAAATTTAGTATATTAAGTAAACCCTTGTTTTACTATCCTACTGTATAAATACCTTAGATAAGGTAATGTCCTTTTGTTGTGAATTTCTCAACTTCTCCATGTCCCTGCGGAATTTAACTTCCTTAACTGGAAAACCACCCAGCTCGGACACCACAGATCCAGCTTCCAGTCCAACATCCTCCATAAAAACTCGACCGAATAGATCAAGGGAAAGTCTCCAACGTCCCAATAAGATATTATGAGATATATTCGGCCCGATTGACGACACAGCTCTGGCAGATTCTACAGGACTTGTCTCAACGGTTTCATGAGCTGATATTTCATGGCTCGAAGCAGCAGGATCTACTTCCTCAGATACATTCTGTGCCTCCACTGTAGGCACAACCAATACTTCAGGAGCTCCAACTTTATTTACACTTGGTTCCTGTTTAGATAACATCAATTAGTACTTGGCAAATGAAAACCATTGATGAATTTTTAAGATTTATCATTTACCGATACTGTTCCTGCCCTGACGATGACACTTCTGCCATTTTTACAAATATCCTTGCCCTTAGCAGTACCTGCATCATTCTGACTACTGGGTGATACAATGATAGGAGCTCTATCCACTTGCTCAGTTATCATAGGCTGCTGATTGTCAGTCGTTTGATTAAACGATTTTGGTTTCTCCTATGAAAAGAATATCTCGACATAATCTCCGTACTATATTCAATGGGAAAATAAAATAATGAATCGAAATACTTACCATGCATTTACTAGGTCCAGGTTCATTGGAACAAACTGAGCTTCGTCTATTGTCCGAGGATCCACTAGGACCAGGACCCTGTACAACTTGACTGAAAGTTGGCGTTACCGAAGGGTTCTGATTGTCGGTGTTACGCACTGATAGTCCCAACCATGTTGGCAAACCTTCCAAAGGATTTTGATTTGGACCAGTGGTGCCCGGTGTTGCTGTAGGTTGTCTTGGAACGCCAAAAAGGTCTTCGCGCCTCGAGTGCGGCTGCAATAAATGCGGCTGATCAGCTAGCGGTAACGCTTCACTCATGACAGTGTCAAAGGGATCGAGTGGCGGGCAACCGAGGCACAAGGTGGAGTCCGATCTTTGTAAGAAAGGATGCTTCCTTCCTTTTGCTGTGGTATTATTGTTGTTGCCTGTACCACATATGGGCACTTGAAGCAGGTCCGGATAATCTACTGAATCAGTTTCCATCGCTGTTGCCGCTGGTAAATTGTCTTCCTCGCCTTCCTCATTATCATTCTCATCCTGCGTATAAGAAAGTTAATGTAAAAACTCCGTACAACCGTCGCCATTTAGATGCATTATGCAATTTTTTTAAAGGATCTACTTATACTAACTTGATCATTCCAGGTTGAGTAGGTTGAAGACTCTTTTTGGGCATCCCTTTCCTCGGATAGCGAACGCATGTAGTAGACCAAAGCATCAAATACATAAGCTACGTGTCGCAACGCTGACACGTCCAAAACAGGCAAGCTGTCCCTATGCTCTCCGTTATGGGCACGCATTAAGGACAAGCAATAAGATAAAAATTCACGTCTTGCCGAGTTTGCGTCTCCACCTAAAAAGTCAAAATTTTCTACTGCTTTTTTTGCCTTTGCGTTCTCGCGTAACACTTATAAAACATATACGGTAATGGCAATATGCGCACAATAGTTGCGAGTACAATTTCAAAAAAAAGAACTTGTACAATTTAATACAAAAATAATAATGTTGAATATTCAAACATAAAGAAAAATTGCTTCATCGAGCAATTTTTCAAAGTGTACACGAATTATCTTCCTATATTATAACAAAATGATATTTCAAATAATGGGATCCGCCTGAAATATTATATATATATTCATTCAACTAAATCAGCTGACGATAAGAGTGATTAGAGATTATTTGAAGGATAAACCAATTTTAGAGAACATGTATGAACTTGAAAAATCAGTAAAGGCCTTAAAAATATGTCTAGTAATTAATCACTCTAATTTCTAATATACATGTAGCATCGCGTAATAACTAGAGTGAACTTGCCAAAAATATTTAAATAAATCCATTATATCTCGGATCTAAATACGTTCCCATGAAATATCATTACCAATCGCTCATTCTATTCCAATTTAGATATAAGTATTGAGAATTAGATATCTATTGAATTATTAGATATAAAACACTCCCAATAACGATTATAGAGATGGTATAAAATTATGAAGATAGTTTGTGTACACTCAATAGTGCAAACCTTCGCGATCCCTATTGTTCCTAGGAGGTTCGCCAACGCCTGTAAAACCAACGGTGAGTCGTGTTGAACCTTGAGTGGTGGAGATATTGGAGGTTGTAGTGATACCACTGCGTTGATTCCGACCTGTATTTCCTTGCAACGTAAGCGAAAGAGCAGCTGAATTAAGTAATCCTGTAAAGTTTCCTCCGGAGAGCGAGGGTGCATTGTTTAATGGATGTTCAGGATGAGTTGGATCAGCGCTACGGGTTAACGAAACTCCGAATCTTAATTGTGCTTCTGTGGCATCCATTACAGTCAGCAACCAATCCCATGTTGGTTTAAGATGACCTTCCAGATACATCTGTAAAAGTGGGAAAATAATTTAGTTTTAACGAAGATCATAATGGTCCACATGGAATTATTAAAAAATAATTTCTAATGACTAATTAACTGCTGATAATTATATTAATCTATGGGCACTTACTTGTAAGGTGGTGGCATCCTGATAGGTAATCTCTATAAGTCGTGGCAGAGCTGGTGCCAAGGTTTTGTAATCTTGCATCATTGTGAGGAGATCGGCTATTTGCCTAATGACAATTCCAAATGCTCGTGCCAAACAACTGGCTGTTGTTCCCATGGTAATTGGTTCCTGGGCAGCTGCCACAGCAGAAGTAGCGGTCGAACGTCTTAGAGAGGAAGGATCTATGAATACTAAGTTGTTGCTACTGGCCATTCTCAGGCCTGCTGTGCGGGTGCTTGACTCTCGATTTCGTATAGCCCATTGCATCGAAACAGGAGCGAGATTGTTACGATGAGAATGACTGGTAGAACCGCTGAAACGAATTATTACAAATCTATTTACCCTCACTGCCTGATCTAATACGTAAAGACGCACAACACTTAAATAATATTGTCCATACCCTTAATTATTATGTTAATAAAATGATAATCATAGCGTAAAAAAACTCATTTGCAAGTATTCCTACCATTAAGGAATCTTTTAATACTTTACATTACCTTAATCAAAAGACACAAATTTTTAAATATCAAAACTTCAAGATACCTTCTGCGTTCAAGTTGCTCATCGGCAATTTGGAACTCGTCATTATCCTGTTCATCGGTTTCACCAGCTTCACTCTCATCATCTTCTTGCTGACTGGACTCTCCGGACTCATCTTCAGGGAACAGAAGAATAGATCCCATACCGCCGTCGGATCCTGCCGTCGCTCCAGTCTGTACACTACGTTGAGCGGATGCTGCATCCTGATTGCTGTGATTGTCATCCGAATCAGACTCTGTTTCTGGTTCTGCTAGAAGATCTAACTCTGTATCTGATTCGCCGTCTCCAGTTTGTTCTTCACCGACGCCTCCAGCATTGCTATCTACTTCTCCAAGAGGTTGTCCAGCTACAGCACCAAGAACTCCTGACTCTTCATGCTCGCTTATATCTCCGTCCATGTCCATTGGAACTTCTGTAAACCCGAAAGTCAAATTAAAGGTAAAAATAGTTCTTTTTGCAAACTGTAGAAGGTGATTTTATATTCAAATTACCTTCACCACCCTCCGCTTCATCTATAGCAGATACATCTCTAGCAATTGTAATATTATTATTGCCCTGTTGAGTTTGCAGAGCAGCATCCAAAATTTGAGAACTGACGCCACTATGTGGAATTAAAGGCTCTATCGAGAAAAGTTCTTCAGACCCGTTTATGACTTCAATGGTTGAGCTAGTTAATGTGAAAGGAGCAGTCGGACGAGCAACGCCCAAACGTACAGGAGCTATTAAGGAATCAGCTGTTTCGCACAATTCTTCTACAGCTAATTTAATCAGTGCTTGGAATACACGACGACACTTCATCAGCGGCTGTGAAGATTGACTGACGCTGAAAAAAAAAATATATTCGTTCACCACTTTTCACCACCGAACTCTTTAAATAAAACTAATAAAAAAAATCAGTATACACACCCTCTTCGCTTTGTTGTGTTTGGTGCCATTTCTACAGTGAATATAACAAATATTCTTGCAACGGATCTTACAAACCGACGTGCCACATGATTTGCTTCCTCCTGGCGACCTGGTACCGATTCATTTTGCAATTCTCTTATAAGTGTTGTGAGTAACGTGTCTAGCATCTGAAGATTATACAACAATTTTATTGTAATCGAGCATTAGCTAATTGGTTTAATAAATAATGATTTTTCGAGCAAAAATAATTACCTCTGCGCTGCACTTCACTAACAAAGTGTGAGTGAACTTGTCTAGCAGAGCGGTACCACTTTGTCTACAGGATTGTCCTTGGTCTCCAAACAGCTGATCATTCGAATTCTCCGAGACACCAGACATTATCATACATTGCACCGCTGGCCAGTCATTCAAAAGTCTTTCTAAAGCTCTTCGACTGAATCGTGGTGGCTCCAGATCGTGATCCGGCATGTCTAAATCAGCACCCAAACCTGAGAGGAACACTATATGGAAGGTACATTTTTTTGGGCAACAAAAGCACAGCTTATTCCTTTCATTTCGTATCACCGAAGGACCGTTTCATAGCTGCCTTCCTTCGTAATAATATTACATAGTCTTAAGAAGATACTGATTTTGTTGTGAAAGGAATAATAATAACTTTGCTTTTGGCCACTTACATGCTAAATAATACGAGTATCCACAGAAGTCACATAGAGCCTAATTCAATGTTAAGAAATAAATTCACTGTAATGTTTAGCAAAACTAAAACTACTTACCATCGGACGACGGAGTCTTGCGACTGGCGGAAGTCGAACGCTGTCGTGGTGCTGACCGGAACTGTCGTTGTTCTACTGATTGTCTTCCTACAGTTTGTACGAGGAACAGCAATATACTTTCACCCCTGTGAATATTAATGAAATGATTACTCATAGTTTATTGCACGTCTAATACATTGCAAATTTAATGCACTTACCGAGAATTAATTTTTGTAGCAAGGTCAGTATTAGTAACAAGACGACACAGAAGATCGTAACGAGCACCTTGATGTCCAGCAATGAGAGCACGACACTTGCACTTCTCCCAGCAATCGCAATAAGCTGTCGGTGAAGTTTTTTTAAGTTTACAATCGTGTCCCCTGTGACAGACTCTTGCACATTCGGTGCAGCAGCATAAAGATCCTGTTAGACCACAGGTTCTACATTCGAAGATGTCCTGTAACATATAGTTTTGTAGTGTTGTACTTTAATAACACTTAATAATTCGCATTACGTATGCGGAGTTCTATATACCTGGTTTATGTGTTCAGCACCTGTCCAAGTGAAGCTGCAGGTATCATTGCAGCAGGTCACAAACAATGGTGATAAATCAGGACTCGCGTCAGACGGAAGGATCATAGCTGAACAATCCTTTCCATCTCTTCCAACTCGTTGAATAGTATCCAATAGAATAAGAGCAGCATGATATGCTCTTACAGAAACAGCAAGCATTAATGGTGTCTGACCTTGTGCATCTCTGTGAAATAGAATTGATTCCACGTTAATGAGGTTAAAAAATAAAGTCGCACGAATTGTACAAGTAAAAAAATACTATATATTCTGTACCTCGCAACTAATAAATCCTTGAGGTGTGGTGCTAATACGGGATTTTCACACATGTATTTCAGTATCATTAAAGCATTGTTTCGTCTCTCAACTGAATCAACGATATAAGTATTATTTGACGCGGATCCTACACCTGTAATAAATATGATGGACACGTAAGAATTCTTCTAGAATAATGAAAAGTATCAAACACAAACAAAAACAATTGTTACCAGTCTTATTCATCATAGAAATACTAGCTGCACCTATACTCAAAAGACTGTCTTCCTCTCCAGATGTATTGTCAAATGCCTCTGCGGACCAACTTAATGTTGGAATAGGTTCTTCGATAGGAGTAGAATTACCATCGACAGCATTAGTTACTAGTTCACGTTCAATACCTTCATATTTGAAAATTGTAATATTACAGAAAATGACAGAATCAGGTTCATTTAACAAAATTCTTTAAATTCATACCTTGTTCATTTTCTTTGTTCGATGTTGGAGAACACATATTGACGCATGCGTGAAGAATGTTGCGATTTCCGTCACAACGCTCTGTTAAAATAGTTTGAATCTGTCCTGCAGTAACTTCTGTAAATAAAACAATTAGCAATTAAAAGTTGTTAATTTAATTGGTCAGTCAGTGGCACTTTTTTTTACGACGCTTTTACTTACTTAGATCTTGTTCCAGATTCACAAAGACTTGTTTAACTCCATCGTAATCACATCTAAGTATACGAGGCATCAACAACAAGTTATCAAATACTAACGCTATGACAGCTACTTGGTTTTTTAAATTTGTCGAATTGGTGCAACTTGGAATTGGAATGGTTGAAGCTCCGATACATAATATTGGCACAAGATCGATCCAATTCGGATCACGAATCGCCTCTGCACAATCCTTGGCGATGGGATAGATAGTGTTATTACCATCGCGAAGAATCATAGAACATTCGTTATTCTGAAAGGTAATAAATATTGTTACTTTTTTCAAAACACGAATCAGATTGAAACAGAAGATACGGGATTATTTTATTTACCTCGCCAGCACTCGTGAGACTAATATTCTGAGGTTGCAGTCCCAAGAAAGATGATATTTCTGATGGAATATAACAATCTTGAACGTACCGACCAGTACTCAAATTGTAAACCACATAGCTCAATTTATTTCCATTTTTCAATATAGCATGGATACCTGCAAATTAAGAAAAATGTAAGAAATTTAATACACGAAGTTTAATGATACAATTTCTGTTTGAATAATAAATTGGACAAATGTTATACCTTGACCATCGGTAGAGATAGTCAACAAACTCTCATTGGAACCCTCTAGGATATTGACCCTTCTGGGTGTTCTTTGGAAACAATCTGGGGCTCGAGAGTTTAGTGGTGACTTAATCACCTAAAAGAGAAGAAAGAAAAAAAAATCAATTTATTTACAGAAACTTTAATCAGAGATTCATGATGATAGAAGTAGAGCACATTATACAATATTTCACCTGCAATTCATCTTTACGCAAGAGTCGACAGTCAGCAAGTAACTTAATCAATTCTTCGGCAGTCAAATCCTTGAAGTCTGAACTACTAAAATCTTTCTCTTTAGTTTCCTTCTCCTTTTCCTTTGAATCCTTCGAAAAGAATTTCACAGCAACATAGCAGCCATCGACCTTAATAACTTTTCCTATAAAATAATATAACCAATTAAACATAAACAATCTGATGGAATGAAACAAAAAAATATTTGATGTATCTAGAATATTACCAATAGGTACAGTTTTAACGTCCTCGACGAAAACAACATCTTTTAGTTGCCAATCTTCTTCGTCCTTTCTCTCAGATTCACCTTCACTTCTAGGAGCCATACGTTTTTGTCGCTCTGAAAGAGGTATTGCTTTATAAAAATTTAATGTGCAAATCAACCAACAAATAAATCTATCTCAAAATTCTACGACTAGTTAATAAACAGCAAAAACGCATTTAAAACATACTGTGACTAGTTGTAATGCTGCCAGTATCACTGCAAGTGCTCGAAGCAGGTGAAGGTGGTGGAGGCATATCAAGTCGATCAGCAGTTTCCTTATGATTTGTTTTAGTAGTAGTGCCTGTGCTGCCATTTCCATTAGTTTCTCTTTTCTCGGGAGGTGCAGTAGGCAACAAAGTACCAGCAGGTAAAATTTTAAAACGACAAACAGCATCCAAATTCCAGGCTGCTGATAACAGTTGCCCAACCTTAGGAACTCCATTGGCAATTGTGAAACCTAATAAAAAATGGAATATCGTTAATCAATAAATTAAATATGATGTATAAAATTTCATATGGATCAATTATATTAAATAAAAGTAACTTCGTTTGGAACAAATGTAAAACTCTGTTGATATTTTAATCACGTTTGGACATATGATGCTTTCGTAACAGTGATAATTCATAAGCAATCGTAGATAGCTGAATATTTACCAATGGCTCCCGGTTGATAGATGGGACTATTCTTCATACAAACGTGCCTGCCGTAACTGATATCTGTCGATAATACAGTTGACGGCCTGTGTTTGCGCGATTTAGCCTTGTACTTTTCCCATAACTTCTTCCGTTGGGCAAATGGCAAAACTCCCCTATGAATCAAACAACACATTACACAATGAAAAACTGTATTGTCTGAATTTAAAGATAAAAATTGTTGATAAAAATGAAATAGAAAACTAACCACCAATAGAGCGCCCCACTCTCCAGTCTAGCAACAGTGTACAGAGCACAAGTGTGAAGAGAGATAATTTTATCTAAAGTGAATTCAGTAAATGCTTGTGCCGGATGTTCTAGACGGGAAGCTACATGCCCGAGGAGTTCGTCAAGCCATGTTGCGACTTTCCCACTCTCTGTACTGACAGAACAGCGAATTGCAGTGGCGGATATATTCACGATTTTCTCACCCATCAAAGCCAACGGGATACTTTTTGGATGGTGCACATTCGGATTCTAATATAAAAGATATAATGTATAAAAATCTTCTGCAGTTTATTACTTATTCTCAAGATACCAGGAAGGTGTATTATTGTAGACTGATATACCTCAGGATGTTTGTATGGTTCAGGATCGGCCCATCTCCACTGGTATAATTGGCCAGTTACAGAAACGGCAATTAATTCGCTATAAAGGGCAGCAATTTGTACAAAGCGAGGTGCAGGCTCTGCACTACGTTCATGCCACCATTCCAATTCCTCTGATATCCATAAAGGGCTTTGAGATACCAGTTCCTTTTTTTTATTATCTTAAACATAAGAGGAAGATTAGGAAGTGCTCTTAGACATCAATAGACAGCTGACTCTTATCAAAGCATTCAAATTTGGTTCGACCAGAGGATCAACTTCTTTCTATGGGTAAGGTTTCATATCAATAGTTTAGTTACCAGGATCTTTCTCCCATGAATCCTTCAGGGCTGTTTCTAACCATCTTCGTGGACCGTAATATTGACGATCCCTCCATCTGCTAAAACTATCTCGGTCTCTTTCGCGTTCTGCCGGTCTCTCGCCATCTCTATCATTTCCAAGTCTTCGTGATGAACTACCACGACTATGAAGAATATTTGATTGAAGTATACTAATCCTGGTGTATTTTTTACTTTTTTATTTGTACTTACCTTCTCATGCCTGCGTAACCGAACATGTCTTCAGAAAACATAGAATCAGCATCAATGATGACTGAGTGCTCATTGCTGAAGCCACCATCGAGTAACGATATAAGATCTTCGGGTACGTAACTGTCGGCAGCATCTTCTGCGTCGTCACCTTCCTCGTCGTCCCGTGACAGAAGATTATTCACGGCCAAGTTAACGTCCAGATTCGTACGCTGTAGAAACAATTGATGACAAATAAAACTTATTGGAGTAGTGCGTATGATGATTTACAATTGCATGTTGCATCTTGTCAAAAAGGTAACAATTGACGGCCACAGATTAACTATTGCTGTTCTCATAAGAATAAAGTCTGAAATGTGAAAGTGTGACATTTTTACGAATTTGACAAACCTGTAGCTCCCTAATGATCAGATTGCGACTCTTTCCTTGTAAGACTACTTGAGCCTGAGAGATTAAATCCTCTGGAACGAACGGAGCCGGTACGGAAACTATAGGTCGAGAACTGCTTCCACCACCTCCGCTCATTATTACACCAGGTGGTCCAATTCGACCACCGCTTCCTCCACCACCTCCACTTCCACCGCCCCGAATTGCAGAACTGCTACGCATAATTCGAGCACGGGATCTGATACCTGCACGTCCGCCTCCGCCGCTACCGCCACTTCCGCTTGGTGCAGAACTTGAATTTCCAACGTGGCTCTTACTGGTACTGATGTAATTAAAAATTAACTTATTATAATACACTACTCTTTGAGAGAAAGGAAGAAGATAGACAATGATCCTTAATGAATTTTATGCTTACTTTCGGTTAGGTTCATTTTTGGTTAGGTCTAATCTGTCTGATAGGACTGTGAAGGCAAGTCGGCAGATTCTGTTGTCTTCCATAAGAAGAGCAATGTGAGTTGGCCCTACTACAATACGCTTAACGGCGACTTTTTGGCCGCTAAGCGCTGGTGGAGTCATAAATCCATATCTGTTAATTTTCTCTGCAACTTCTTTCAATCTGTAAAGTAATACAGATGCTGTTTAATATAGAAATCATAGGAAGGATGAAAAATGATTAAAAAAGTATACAGAGTAAAGAAAGTCCTTTTACTATAGCGATAGTTTCCTTCGAATCATTGTTACTTTTTTTTTCTAACAGGAGAAAACATAGAACAGTATTAATTACAATTCAAGGAATAAATTAATAATATATTCATATACAAAAATTCATACTTTTTGCAATGCATACATTATTTTTTGAAAATTACATTTTCAGAGTGTGAAAATAATAAATTATAGAACAAAATATATTTTTAGTATCGTTCTGATTATTCTATAAAATTATATTTGTAACATGTATCTTATATGCTAGTATATGGTATTTTCTTTGACAAATGTAAAACAACAAAACATAGTTACTTTTATCCTTTTCACTAATTGGTAGAAAATCACTCGAATAAATGAAACGCATCTATAAGACTATATGCATGTAAACTTGTAAGTATAAGCTGACACAATGTATACCATGCTGCCAATGTATCTGAGAGATATGCAACGAAAGCATAATACTATCAACATCTACAAAAAAAAGATAGATATACTAAATTACTCATGTAACACGTATCTCAATCGTCCAAAAAATTCAAAATAATCAACTATTAAATCATATATTAATTTACCATGTACATAACTAATGCATCAAATCATACATAAGAAAGTTCTAGATCAATGATTCAAAATTATTACTAATGCCTACGATACGGTAACTTCATTTTATGGATTGGAGTAATATATTTTTGATTTGTGAATTGAATGAAAAAAGTATATGAAAAATAATACAAAAGAGAAACATTATAATGAAACAATGCAAGTAATATTAGAATCGAGATTATTGTGCCAAAATACTAATGATATGTAGATGGAACTGCATGACTAAAGCAAAACACAAATCATCCATTACAGGACATAACAGTATCATCCAAATGTGATTCATAAAGTAATCATCAATTATAATACAAAAAAAGATTCATGAAGAAAAAGTAAAATTATTTACAGTAAACGATAGTTCTAGAAACGTGTCCATCTAGGCGTTAGAACTCCTGCGTGCATTACTCAACAGGGATGCAATTATCTGACAGCAATCATGTACGTCACTATACTGAGGGGATGAATTAATGCAGAATGAAGGAAAAAATACGAGGCCTTGAATAAGTTGATAAATAAAAGAAGGTACAGTGCTAATGTACGAAACAAGAAAGCCGACACGGAGCCACGTAAGATTGAAGAATCGGAGTGTTCAGTACGGCGCAAAGGACAGGCATGCGAAACGATGCGTTAATGCGAAATCAAGAGGCCACAAAGTTTTTCTTACCTATCATTAAGCTGATCATCGGTTCCCGGTAATGGATGAACCACAAAGTGTATCGAAGACATGATGTCTTCGTTTTACACTCTCGCACGGCTTTAGGATTTCTTTTAATGCTCCTTTACACAGAATTTCACTATATCAGCGGAACGATATGCAGCCATGTTTCGGGAGAAACAACCAGTTACGTGTTCTCGAAAGCAAACATGGCGAGTCGATTAAGCGTTCATAAAAACGATGTAAAATGTTCACCTCAACGGAAAATCATAGACGATGTAATAATGTGAAGAGAAACCTTAACAAAATTCAATAACGCTTTGTTTATGTCCAACATGCGAAGCTGAACCATGTAAAAATATGCAAAAGCATTTGCAATTAATAAAATTCCAAATTAAACACAACGAAACCCATTTGCATTGTGCTCTTATAGCCACAATATTATTAGTTCAAATAATTTACAAGTGCCACAATTCAATTTCTCCTAATATAATTATAATTCAAGTATAAATTTAAGTATAGCTATGTTCAGGTAGTATCAGTTCTGTTAATTTCTCTTAATTAAAATTTTTACATAATCCCTGACACTCAAATGTATTCATGTTGTTTAAACAATCGGATCGATATTTGAAATGATAAAAAAATATAATCATACCAAATATTATAAATACAATGTTTCTCAGTCGGTATATTCGTACAGATCATTTGTGTCTGATGATACTTGGTTCACGTGTGAACGTCCGCTTGCAGTACATTGCATGGCTGTAGATTGTAGCTCCTTGGCTGTTCGGGACCGTGCTCGCACGTTTGCCACTTGCCTTTATTAATTAGTAAGAAAGATAAAATTCAGGCGTGAGGCAGATCGTGCACCAGGAAACGTGAGGCGTGAGGAGGATTCATCAAATACGCAAAGAAGATACTTCATTCTCATTCGACTGCCTCATCGTCTCTGCACGGTCAGGTAAGCGAGCGGGAACCTCGCGCACGTTTAGCCTGGAGATTATTTTCGGAAAAATCCTGGCTGCCAGAGTTTTACTAATTTTGAGATCATTTTCATTATGTTAATTAACACATTGTCATCCTCGTGGGTTATAGCTTTGCGTTGTTTACACGAATATTCAAAATGACCTTTTTGGTACCAGATGTTCAGATATTGGAATCATTTCATATTGGTATTTCGGTCGCTGCATTTTTCTATGTCAGAAAGAAAGTCATCAAGAGAGAATAGAAAGGATGATGACGATAGCATTGTACGTTTATGGCGTATAGATCTACATTCATTATTAGATGATTTGAATTAACAACAATTCATAATTCTTCAGTATGCAAAGTTATTGATAAATATTTCGCGCCGAATTATTTATGGGCAAATGGAAAGAAAATTAAATAAACTTGAAAACCTATTTCTTCTTTAAATTTATACAATATTTATGCACAAGTTATTGACTGTTTTCTTTTTTAAATATACTTCACGTTGCTCTTGTGACATACATATACACTGCTTCCCTTTATATTTTGTAAATTGTCAACACTTATTTCTAATGGGCTTAGAAAAGAATTGGAAAGAGCTCGAGAAAATATATTATGTTCAAGAGTGATCTTGATCAAATCATTATCTCTTTGCGAAATTAATACAAATTGGAAGTTAGCTACTATGTGATACGGATAAGGCACTGATTTTATTTTATTGCATCACGGTAGGAAATATTATGTATGGTAACATTTTTATTGATATCCAAAACAATTTGGTTTTTACTCTTGAAAAGTTAAGAAACTTGATGTGCACTATAGTTTATATACATATCAGAAATATACAATAAGGCAGAGTATGTAATTAATTTATTGGTAGGATGCATTGTATCATTCCAAAGCAAGAAAGGATGATCATTCATCTATGCAAACTCTGATGCAGAGTAGAGCATCTGATAGGGTAAGCACAAAATTTATTTCATAGAGCTATGTACAATGTTTTGTGTTCAAGGAGAACCCTTTGAAGGGAAAACACCATTTTACTCCAATGGAACATAAAGTAGTATGGCATTTCATCAAACCACATACGTACAACATAATATTTATAATTGATCTTTCTTTCTTTCCACAGAATGGCACGTGGACAGCAGAAAATCCAGTCACAGGCCAAAGCAGCTGAGAAGGCTGCAAAAGTAAAGAAGCAACAAGGTCATAGTGCCAATGACCAAAAGAAAGCTGCACAGAAAGCCCTTGTTCATGTCTGTGCGGTATGCAAGGTTTGTAATAAATCTTATCAGAACGTTCTATCTTCATCGTATCATCAACCAGACAGTACTCTTATCTGCACCCTATGTGTCTAACAATAATTTAACATATCTGCTTACAAGATAGTATTCTAATAGATAATTTCTCATATTACATATTCATATTCTTATATAGGCACAGATGCCAGATCCAAAAACCTACAAACAACACTTTGAAAACAAACATCCGAAGAATGACCTGCCGGATGACCTAAAAAATATATGAGGGTAGAGTCCTTTACACTCTTGTGGATAGGTGGAGAAGAGGAAACAAAAGGAGACGAGAACGCCAGTTTGTGCAACTAACTCACGACGTGATATAGTTTAAGATTCATCTAATAATTGATTAACTTCGAACAGAGAAATAAATTACACTCCATTGCTGCGTTATCAAGAGACCTCAGTACACGGAGTAAATTTTATGCACAATCCCATTAAGTCGTAAAACTGGTGGTTTAACTGAATTAAAAAATAAATAAAAAACAAGTGACTCCAGAGTAAAAGCACTTTTTGAAAAAAAGTCCGAAACACACATGGAATTGCGCTTAGCCGTAAATTATTGACAAAGTCTGTACCATGGTTGTGAAATGTTACAGATAAACAGTGTATGACCGGATTTCGCGGACGTACACGCTCAGCTGAATAGATTCATATGCAATCTGAAATAAGGCTATGAAAAAGAAAAGGAAAGTATTATTGACAGGACTCTTTTTCGACGAAGATGCTTCATTTTGTACAATCGATTGCTTCTCTTTCACGTAATTTATCGAAGATCTTTTGCCCAAGTTTATACATTTTCCTTTCTGTAAAGCAATGGATTCTATAAAGCATTTACTCTTTAGGTTATCAAATCACCTGTCTATCATCCAAGAAAGTAACTGCAATCAATGGTTAATTCTTAATATATTGTGTAGCTTATGAAAAAGTTAGAGAAATAATATTCCCCGTTAATTGTCATACGAAAATATGTAAATAACGACTGGAAAATAACTGCCAAGGTCCGGTCTGCCTGTGATCATCCTTTTTGAAAGTCTTTTACTTAATTTTACATTTTAGTCAGGCCTCAAATACAATAATCAATTATTTTTTTGTGAAATATCATCCGTCTACCGTCAACAGATGATTCTGATTAAGTTAATCTGTTAAACTTCATTTGCGTTGTGACTATTAAAATAGTAATGAAGCCTAAGACAATTTATATATATTAGTTATTCAATTTTGACGGCTATCCGAATCTAACTCATAACTTGCGGTACGTAATTTACCTGCGAGATTGATCAAAAATGTAATTAATTTCCTTAATCGTACTTGAGTTAATACTGTGATGACGAACGGTCATTCTAACTCCAAGTAAATTATCCTGCTGATTTTTACGAACTGAGGAATGAGTGCCAAAAATAGAGAACAGTATCTTATGTCAAGTATGATTTTGGAAACCATTAAAGTCGATCATATGGTGTTAAAATAAAGGACAAGTGTCTTACAAAATTCGTATTGTAAAACAAATGTCCTCATCTTCAGATATAACTATCAGCGTTCATTATCGGTAGGGATAATAAAAATTTAAAGCAAATACTTAACTTTTGGGATAATTATATGGCATCATGTATCTTGTACTGTCCTAATTACATTATTTTACATCATATCGCCGTTTTGTCACTCAATCTGATTGTGCACTGTTGCGGGTAATTGTACACTTGTAATTTTCTGTCGCGTAAACCATGAGATTCGTTTGAAGAAAATGACTCTTATGAAAGAACAAAGCAGACATGACATCAATCTAATAAATTTTATTGATCGTTAATCGATAACAGTTTCATCTTTCTCTTGAAATAAGTCTACCTGTAAAATATGCATTTTGTACCCTTATTTATTTTCCTATAATAGATTTATCAAGCGATTTAAAAATTAAATATTAATTTTAATATCACTAGCAGAGCAGTACTTAAGGTTTAATTAATTTTAACAATCAAGTTACTAGCGTATTATTGTCAAATTTAATTAATGAATATATACCGAAAAGATTTATAAAATTTATATTAAAAAACAGTTTTAGTTATTATTGATCTAAAACACTGAATGGAATTTATATATTGCAAAACAAAGTTTGAGATTGATCGTTCATATCAACCTTGAAAACAAAAAAAAGATCCAATTAAACGTTGTCAAACGCTTGGAAAGAAAGATGAAGACCTTGAAACACCTCTAGTTGTTCTACCCTATTATACACGGAACTATACGAGATACAGGTAACAACAAAAAGCAACAATACCTTATCGTCATTAACGAACAGGTGAGTTATAATACCTCAAGATGATATAGTACGTAATAGAACATTAAAATAAAATCATCCTACATAATGAGTTATCCCTACAAGCATTATAAAGAGTTTAAAAAGCATTATAAAGCATTACATAACATAAAACAAATTTATTAAACAAAACCAGATAATGCCAATTGCGTCACAATATTTATGCAAAAACCTTACGTACGCAATTTGGTCAACTGAAATGAAGTCGTCTTCGTTGACTCCACAAAACCGGAAAGACGAAAGGAAACGTATAAGAATATTAACCCTTCTTTGCATGATGATGGAAATTTCAATCATAATATTTAGTCAACAAAAAAAGGTATTCAAAACCCTTGTACTGTAAATTTGTTGTTGCTGGCAACTTTTTAAGCGACTATTGCGTACAACAAAACGCAGTTGTCAAAAATTAGCAAACGTCACTGTGAATTACCAGGCCTTTAATCTAGAGCATTAATTACATCACCCTGATTTATTTAAAAAAAAAAAATAGAAAAAATCATGCAAAGAAGGGTTAAATATTTTTCATTTTTTTCCCAAGAAACGGAACTTCGAATGACAGGCTGATCACCCTGATTACGCAAGCAATACAGGAAAGTTGACATACATACATTTCGGAATCTGGTTTTCACGTGGCACAATAGTATACCTATTCATCAATCTGATAATGACGTCAGACGCCTGCTTCACGCCGATTGGTTGATACAAAGGCGAGCCTCTACAATCCCACCATTCGCTGACCTCGCACTGACAAGCCCGCAAACACGTTATGTATGCATATGCCAGCCTTTTGATTTGATCGACACTAATTATTGTATTTTTTTATCGCGGAACAATATTGCGAAAGCTACAGAATGTCGCAAGGACCAAAACGAGCACAGCACATATTTATTTCCTGGCGACTGTATCGTGTCTTACACAACATCCGAGTGCAATAACCTAACATTATTTCGTGCCTACATAAACAAATCTATTATTGCTTGCTTTTCATGGTAAGCAAAAAAATTATTCGCCAACAATACCTTCAAAGTTCTTGGAATTTTATGCAATTCAATGGAATCAACCTTCATGGTTTACGCAACTCCTAATCGTTTTCTTAATGCAATGTCAAAGTCATTATTACACCAGGACGAGAGGTACACTTTAACGTAATTATGGAATACATATGTTTTACTGAACTGTATATTATGTAGAGTGAAGTATCGATTTGTATATTGAAGAATTAACACGGAGGTTTGGAGAATTGAATATGGTTAGAATTCATCAAGATCGTCAAGAATTCATAAAGGATTGGTATAACTGAGTAAATATACTTTCGTAGTTTTAGTTTTTATCTGCCGCCAAAGAACAGACTAATTTCACGAGAAGGTTGACTGGCGGACTAATAAATGAAAGGAGTAAACCATCAGACGGAAATGTGCGAGGAAATTGTCGTAATAAAATTAATAAATTACATTTTATCTTGACTTAAATCCTCATCACCTGTCAATTAAATAAGGAAATTCATATGAAAACAATCAAGATTATATTTACAAAATTAAAACGTAGCTGAGTATGTATGCATTAGAAAAAAATCTTTCACGTTCAATGAATAAAGTCACATCAAACCACCGCTGATAATTTGCTCACGCTTTTTCATATTCATGTACACCAAGAAAATATTGGTAAAAAGAATCAGCCCCTGTGTATTTTATGTCCAAAACGAAACGCATCGCATTTCAACTCCCTTCAAAACTTTTTTGCTGATGCAACACTTGTCCCATTCCCAGAGTGCGCACTAACCGTCAGACACAAAGTACACTAGTCGTCTTCTCGGCGCCATGTACAAAACGCACACTTGCCAATAAAATCCACCACGCTCGCTCAATTTTTAAACACAGTCACTCTATCCACCTGAAGTTAGCCTGTTCTTTTGATTTCTATGGTAGAACCATCTTCAGATAGTACATTTTTCGTGAATAACCCCATACACATTCTCGTATTTCAAAGTAATAGAAAACGCACGCCATTTGCCAATGGAAAAGCCTGAGGTATTCGCTTTCATGAATATTCGATAACTTGGTCATACATCTTAATAAGTGACATACGCTGTTACTATAGTCGCAATAGCATTGAAAATCCACATGTGTATATGCGTATGATATATGCGAACAATGGCCGACGCTAATTAGAAGCGATAAGCAAAAATTGTCAATATACAGGATATCTGGTAAGCCTGAATACGTGTGCAGTTTAACGTCCACGTCTATTGTTCTTTATTTCATACGAAATTTTATGAGTGACCTAATAGTGACGAATTAAACTGTTCGCCTATGCCATACTTTTCGGTAACTAACCTTAAATGGGAAGAACATTCATTAAGGTCCTTGCGTATAGAATTTCGTACGCCATAATTTTCATGTATAAACATTCACACGTATATATGTATATTATAGGATGGGATTTCTAGCAGTTGTCCTGATTACAGCTCGAATCAACCGGCTTTTGCGTTCGTCCATTCCTTGTTTCACCCATCGATACACCAGATACACTCTCACACCATACACACAATACACGGTCTCGCACTCATATTCGCTCTCTAAAAAAAAATATATTTTTGTACATCCGGTGGATTAGATTGCATGGACATTTCGTACAGAGCGAATAATTTATGAACTTCGCGTGAAATAGCAAGACTCATTCATCCGTCACAGTTCTTTCTAGACTGTACCTAAAAATAAGATGACTAAAACATATCCTTAGCCAATATCGAGTATAGTGTTAACGGTATAGGAATAAGTTTATACAGAATATTCTAGAGTGTCTAGAGATATTCGAGTGGAAATTTTGATCCTTGGAAACAGGATATAGTCGACGGTGTGTCATATGTTATCTGTATTAAATAAATAAAGTCGAGATAAGGGATACATATATGTATACGTGTATATCAAATAACGAGTTCTTTATTTCGACGAACTTTTTCACGAGTAAAATTCATCGAAAAGTTTCGACTTCTCGTTCGTAATTTCATCATCGTCCTGGTTGGTCGTGACGAGCGACAGGGAGTACCCGCAACTCATCCCGTAGTTCAGCGAAGAAGGGGAACGTTGAGAATTGCGTATCCAGCACTGTTACCATGCGAATTTACCGTGGAAAGGGCGTAATGCCGTTCTCTGCACTGATTGGTTGAACGTGGCGAGCCTCTGTTTGACTGAAATGACCTTCGCATTCCACGAGATTCATTGGCGCCACCGGACACTCATGTTCTTGCACGGAGTCATCGTCACAGACCTCCCTATCAGTACGAATTATTATGGATTACGAAAAGAATTTATAGGTTAGATAACTATAGGTGGGGATAAGAAAAAAAAAATGTATATACATGAATTACCAACTGAATATACATGATATGGAGGTTAGAATAGGAATAGACTATTTTTATGTGTATTACGGATTTTAGTGATACCAACCAATGACGTAATATAAATATAAAGATAATTTGACTAGTTTAATAACAAAGGAGCGTATTGACAATATTGAATATTCATATCGCATAGTCAGAGTCTCTTTAGTTTTTGCAATATTATTTTATTTACAGATCTAGACATTAGCATATATGTATAAGTATAATCATTTGGAGTGCCGTAGCTCGGAGCTATTGATTTCTAAAAAAAAAACCTTTTTGGCAATACATTCAAAATTGAGTGGAAAGTTTCGAAAGAATGGCCCCACTGCTAGTTCATCTGGACACTCCACAGGGGGGTCTGCTTCTGGTAATTTTTTTCTTCTTTAACCATGTCTTACTTTTTTGTTCTGTTGGCTCTCTTAAAATATTAGCAAACACTCATCCTTGTGGCTTCTTTGACTTCCGGGTAAGTGTAAAGGGCTATCAACTTAATGTACAATAATTATTATTGGCTTTGAAACGACGTATAATTCAAGTGCGAGTACGTAGGGCCAGTCACGTAGCCAAAGTAATACTTGAGTACAGTAACGACCAAGAGTCACCGCAGTCTAAGTTCATGCAGGTTCCAAGAATTCTTCACGTTCTAGAAGTTTCTAATCCGTCCATGGGCATCTGTGCGCCCTCGTGAAATGGATCGCAAACTCGATTTGTAATTTCTTGGACGTTTTGTTATTATTCTTATTGTTTAAACAAGGACTACTACTACTACTACTGTAGAAATAATTTTTATATTCAGGATTACCTCTCCAAGATTCATTAATATAAGACCCGACCAAATCGTACTTCTTGGGTTGCATCTTATTGCATCATGGATTCTGCACTGAAAAATATGACGTGTAGACGAGACGCCCTGCGTACGATGCAGCTAAAAAAAAAGAAGTCGTTATTAATGGGGGAATTTAAAATTTACTCATAGTCTAGACAGCTGTGCTTAGACTGTTTATTCGTATGATGATCTTGTATTAGAATCATATGATGCAACATTATGCATCATGGACGCAACAAGGCTGCAGGTCGCGTGGACGTGACAAAAGTCTTGTACGTGACTGAAATTTCTCGATTTTTTATGTAATACGTGCACGCACTAATTATTACAGTGAAAATGATCGTCATTAATTTAAAAAAATTTGTTGTGATATCCGATGTGAATCAGTGCATTCGGTATATTTTGGGCACTTTAAAGTATATATTATTATATTATTATTTAATATAATATTATTTAATCTTTGGTATCTTCAGGATATGCGAAAGTCAGCCATTTTATATAAGTAGATAAGTTTCACCATGGAAGATAAATGGATTTTCTCTTCTCTGATCTTTCACGAATTCTCTATGGATTTCATCTTCAGACTCTGCTAAACTTGCGGGTATAGAACGTTAAGAATGTTCTCGTATACGTTGAGCTACTCTCACTATACTCAGTTACGGGCAATTTTAGCACTGCCAGATCTGCAGAATTATTAATCTTTTGCAACTGGTTCAACGCTTGGTCCAGGTACCTGTCTTTCTATAGATTTTACGAGAATATAGGAATCAGACCTCTTGGTACTCCAAAGTGTATTTGTCCTTGTGAACAAAATTTTATAATAGAAATATGTTAATCTAAATACGATAATACGACGTAACAGGGAATATAAAAAAATTACAGCATAGAACAATATTCCATATATTTTGTATACATGTTCGGATTAATTAATTCTTTAAAAAAGCTTGAATTTTGTTAAACAAAAAATTTATTATTGACATTGTAATATAAAAAAAAAAGATAAGTATAATGGAACGTGTAACCTTGAATACAAACCACCTTGTAAGTTCCAATTAATTCACCTTTCCGTTTTAACGACCTTTCAAGCCATTACCTGTGTATAATTTGACATTTCATAAACTTTTGTGCGAACCCTTGAAATGATTTGTTGTGAAAATGAAATTTAAAAAAATGTATAACGTACAATCGATATCTCTAGATCATTAATTATTTCTAATTTTCTGCGCACAAGAATTTGTGCTGTTGCATTCCGTGGAGAAACACATAAACGAAGCAATTCCTAATGGAAATTGGCAAACAGGAAGTGTTAAATTTGGCAGGTCAATCGTCCTTAACAAAGATCATGGGAGTTCGAATTAGCTTTGAAATTACGTGGCATGACGTCGATGAATGACGATCGATCGTCAAACGAGGGGGGTTGTGTAAATAAAAAATAGAGGTTTGGCACTGGATGACGAATGCCAACCTCCAGCAAAGAATTTTTCAAGCTAGTAGTAAGGAAGGAATTGACAAGGATACGACAAGTCTATTATCGTAATTCCGCAAGGGGCACGTCCAAGTATTGTCCTTATTAAGATGGTACCAGGCACCGTGCCAGCACGAGACCAAACGGGGTCAAAAATATTTTTACGTATTAATAATTTAGTCACATGATGGTCCAAGTCCAAAGACGAGTTCACTCACGTGTCTTTCCACCTAAAGTTTGGAGAACGTACATCTTTTATTTTTTTCATACATTTTTTTGCTTATGATGGTCCATAAAAAAAAATCTGCGGAAAGTTTTTGCCAATTTACATCATCCTGTACAAGCTACCGACTGATCGGCAGTCGTCATTAAATATTCAGCAGTCTTGATCCACCTTCTCTTGGTCCTTCGGAACAGAGAGGATTTTTTTTCAAAATAAATGTAAATTTTTAATACCTCGGAAGATGCAACCATGATATTCATATAAAAAGCATCTTTCATATTTTCAGATACATGTATCCTGGACCCAGAGATAAATATCAAACGTATTTCTGCGTCAAAGAGCAGGGAGTATTTTGGTATTTCAGAGCAAGACAAATATTTCTAAATATTATATACTCAAATTTGTAAAATTAATATGGATATCAACAAGATCTTTAAGGATAGTGCTCGCAGCATCTTCCACATATATAAAGATCTCATCTGAAGTAATAAAATAAAAAGTATTTCCATTACACGTCCTTTTACCATGTATCGTTATTATAGCATCGACTTACCCATTCATTAATAATATCTGTAATAATACCTTATGCAAAATTGTACCAGAGTATCCTGTGCATAAATTATTTATCAAGTCCTCGATAATATCTTTACGTATCATTCAAATCGATTCCAGTATGATGACTGATCACCCATATTAAAAATTCCCTATAATAAAATTCCTAAAAAAATGGTACAAGGCACGTAATACAAAAAAGAGTCGTATCAGAAGTCCCAGGGGGCTTATGAATTTTTAGTGTAAAAAATATATATAACGTAGACGAGCCCCTGGAGAAAATAATTTCGTTAGAAAAATTGCAATAAACATGTATGACGATTTCCCGAAATATAAAAAATTTTTTTTATAACCATTTCTTACGTCTCGTCAAATTTCATAATTCACAAGCCTCTTCCGAACAATAAATAAATACGTCAATTTGACAAATAACATCGGCCGAATGGTTTATGGCCTGACGTGTACTTTCATTTCCGCGAATTTCCCACATCCCTCCCGCATGTAGCGTATAGTCGACGTGGCAAGTACGTTTAAGAATTCTGAGTAACTGTTAAAGATAAAAAAAGGCATAGTGAACGAAAGACTGACGACGAATGCATATGCGAGATAGACGGGTAGGGGCTTTGCTCGCCTTTCTACCAGCTGATTGGCTGAGACGCGTCGAGCCTCCTGATCGTGACGAGAAAACGACCTTCGCTGGCTTCTACGTGCTGACTACCGCGCAGCCCAAGTAAGCAGACTTAAGTAAAGCAAAGGAAGAACTGACCAATCAAGTAACCATCCGATGCGAGTAACGATCCGTAGATGTCAGGCACACAGCCTCCATATCACTTGAATCATCTTCTATTAACCTTTATTCTCTTTTATTTCCAACGTCAGAAACCGGCAAACATATTGATGACTTTAAAACGAGTTCGCGACACTGAGTTGCCTAACTTACGCAATTGTCATGCGAAATCACCAGGTTCCGACGATTGGGTCGCGTTTAGTATTTTTACATGAAAACCGGTTGCGATTCTTTTAATAGACAATAATGATGTCAGGTGTCATTTATGGGTGTGGTTTGTTTCGATGCATTGAGAATTTACAGTGTTTTCGTTCGGTTAGACAATGTTTGGTTATTCAAAAAAATTTAGCTGGTTAAAAATGACAATTAGCATTTATACCTTGTAATTGATTTATCATTTATCTTATTGGCAATTGCGTAACGCTTAGCAATGCCAGTCATTGTTTTACGGAGACAAGGTCCACTGTGATTAAGTTATCAGTAGGTCGAAGGTGTGTCTAGATTAATAAATGAGTATCGGTATTGATCATGAAATTGATCTATACTGCTAATTTTTATAAATCACTTTTGCGGATTTTGTACTATTGATTATTGCGTCATACATATCGGTAGGAAACGGCATGACGAAATATTATACTAGACAAGCCTCCTATTTCGTCATAATAACATTCCACGTAAGATTAATCGTCATGGATAATAATATTAATTATCGAATGGGACCAGTGACTGAAATAGATTAACAAAACTTTAATTCGATAAGGACGATGCTTCGGGACGTACTACTGGATTTTGAGTATTAATGATGATGATTAAAGTAAATATAGTTTCCTGAATGAATTCTATATCAGCCTCTGATAATATAAGTGTAAACGAAACGCGAGACTAATGACCCGAGGAAAAGTGATACATTCTTAAGCAATATACACGTTTATATAGAACTTATTACATTTAACAAGATTATAAACGAGGTATATAAAAACGAGGAAATAAACATTAAAAAAGTTTTTATTTATAAAAGAAAAAGAAGATATGGATAATCAATGAGGTAAAAATGTCATAAACGTACAGAAATATATTGATAAATTGAAGATTTTATAAACGAATCAAGTAGCACATACTATTTTTATTTCTTAATCAAATTGATTTTAAAAAAAGTCTATACTGACAATGAAATTCAAAAACTTAACGTAATTTTAAAAACATTGATCCTACGATAAGTATGTTACAGAAAAAAAAAAGTTTGAAAATTCGACAAGGTTCTTCATTCGCTCTCGAACGATCTTGCTAATCTTTAAAAATCCTTTCCAGATGAATCCAGCCTCCTCTTAGTTATTTTCCCATACGTTGGATGGACCATTCTTGCTGGCAAAGAGGACAGCGATTATTCTGTTTCACCCAGAGTGACATACAGCAATAATGGAAGGAATGATTGCATTCGCCCCACACAACGACGCAATCCTGTCGACCGTAGAAATCCTTTTTGCTCTCAGCCTGACAGCGTAGACAGGCATCTGTAATCAAGATAAAAATCCTTGAATTAGACTTCAATTGAGTTGCGTAGCAACAAACGAAGTTGACATTACTTTGACACGAGAATCATCTTAAAAAAGACACACAAAGATGACGAATCTGTCTGAATTAAAGAATTCAACTTTTCTCACAGAATTTATACATAGCTACAGTTAGTTCGACAACAATAATAATCAATATTCAATTACGTTAAAAAGGATATAAAAAGTTGATAACACATTGACATACATAACCTTTCCTAAAACCCCCATTAATTTCCTACTTAAATTATTATGATAGACCAGCAAGAAAGTGGGTGTGTCTGTTATCATCGTGTACAGGATGATTCAATGCTAGGACTT
Source organism: Cephus spinipes (assembly GCA_963971525.1). Lineage (NCBI taxonomy): Eukaryota > Metazoa > Arthropoda > Insecta > Hymenoptera > Cephidae > Cephus > Cephus spinipes. The sequence continues at coordinate 30,914,273 of OZ020572.1, read as the reverse complement.
GAATCGAATAAAGACAAGAAAATTTGTCAATAAAAAAAAACCGATAAATACAAACGAACAAACGACGCCAAACGAACCAAGCTGAATAATCATTAGCTTACTGAATGATTATATAAATTAACTTCCAAGACCCTAAGAACAGTTCAGCGGTTCGTTATACAACAATTTTCGTCCACTCACGTTCCAGAGCCACAATCTACAGAATACTTATCCTGGCGATACAATAAATCAAGAGATCAAGGAGTTTCAGCCGTAACGTCACGTTTGTCATTTTAATGTTTTTGCTCGTGACTTTTCTGAACGTGTTCAAAAGTTATACGTATATATATATAGTATCAGAAAGAAAAGAACACACGGTATATCATCGAATGGAGAACGACGATAACACGCGAAGAACAATTGTCCAATTTAATATCCTTTGTGCCGAGTGTTATGTATTATTGATCAAGTAGAAAAGGAGAGTCTCTGGTTATTTACAGCCTTGCAGCTTTTAATGGGTCGTCGATGACGTAAAGAGAGGTGATAATGTCAGAGTGAACTGTCGTGCGCAAATTCAAAATCGCTTAGCGCGTGTTGTCGAAAATGTTTGAAAAATAAGCAAGCTTAACGTTGAGCGCACGCGGTACGCGTGAACGATACGAAATTTATTAATAATTTTAGAATAATTAAATCACGAATAACGAACGTACCCTATCGTTTTTATTTTTGCATGAAAGCTCAAATTTAACCATGTATGTTAACAGGGTGGTATATGACTGCTGCACGATTAATCCGATGATAAGAGAGTCCCGTGGATTTCATAATAATTAAATGCAATTTAAATAAAAAATAATTAATTTACGATCGTCGTTCTGCATAGAGGATAAAAAAATGATAAGGAATTTACGTAAGTGTAAATTACGTAAAGTGTCTGGATCTATATCAGTTATTTCGATGATACCATTGGCTTGCATAGTAATTGCCAATGGTTAATTAACACAGGGGATTCTACTTTTAAATTACGACTACAAGCGACAAACTTGCATTCGAGATAGGATATATTTAATAAAAACCGTCTCAGCCATCCCGACGAGACGAATAATCGTAAAAACGACGATCCAGGAGAGATAACAAAAAATGTATATAAATTTATAAAAAAATTCATATCATTCGCATATATCCATAAATCAAACTAATACCTGAAACCTGTATCCAGTGTAAACAACTGCAGCAAGTAAAAGTGCAACAATCTGAAGTTGCATCGCAGATACACTTTACGACGACACGTGAATATCAACGAGAGAAGTAGCGTAAGACGAAAATCGTATAAAAATAGCAAGAAAACTTCGCACGGTAAATAAATGAATAATAAAAATAATGAGTCGGAAAAAGAAAATAAAAGTTGCATAATAATATAAATTGACATATATTATACTCAAATACCCATTGACTTTTCATATACACCCCTATATAACCATGGGACCTAACCTAAATTCCTAATAAAATGTTATCGACTCTTCCATCATACTTATGCGTCATTGTCAAATTACTTAAGTAAATGATAATCTACATATATCGTTATCGATATTGCTATCGCGCTGTTCCAGAACTCTATATACGTATGTCGGTCTCGTTACTATCAAAGTCTCCAGTAAAATTCCACTTGCTTATCTAACTGACGAGGGTGCGTTATTGCGCCTAGCAATCTGATATGTAGACATGAGACACACGCGCGCCTTCAAGGAACAGAGAGGAGCTGCTTGCCGGCGGCACGTGCGTCTTTCGAGTGGTCTCCGGTGCGCATGCGCGAACAGCAGCCGTCATAGGATGATTGGTAAAACTTCCATCGTATTGGCCGAGATACTGTCACGATCAATTTAGAGTTCGTTAAGGAGCTTCGTTGACCCTCTCCAGGGGGGCCAGAACGCACATGTCCGACGTGCCCCCCGGGACCTGGGGGTAACGCGTTGGGACAATTGTTATTATACGGATGCGACATACACGTCGACAACTAGAAATTTCTTTGAGAATTTTAATCTCGATTGGAACGGTGGGCGGGGCTCCTTATCGTCAATAGAATTAAGTTACTCGTACGATAAGGTTTCAGTTAATTTTAATAACGGCGGCAAATTCAAATATATTACATAATTGTGCATTTCAGGTTCGCTCCAGACTTTTTCGAATGGACATGTGTACATATGTTGCACGCTGGTATATGTATATATACATATTCACTTGATTCACGCACTGCAATCAATCGATTCGAGTGGAAAAGTACAAACGCTCTGTTTAATTACTCATATTCGAGTCGCCTTGATGACGAACAGTCCTTCGAGATTGATCGTCGTGGAATGAACTGTCGGCAGTTCAATTAGAAATGATTTTAAGAGAAAGTCAAACTGTATGCGTAATGGTATTATTGAAACGATCAATTTCTAAGTAGAAAATAAAAGAGTATTTTTGTTTTTATTAAAATGAACAATTTAATTCAATATTTTATCAGGTGTTTTTGATTCGTGTAAAAATTCTTGAGTGACACGATATATACAAATTATTTCTGTACTAATTATAAGTGTTTGGTAATTGCAAACACCAATCGTTCCTTATCCTCATTGCCCCCCCCCCCCTCATCATTCTCTTCCTCGTTCACTTATTCTCTATCATTTTTATTTATTACTAAAAATGATGTCAATATGCAATTTGTCGCACTCGTAACGCCATCTTACCTTGAACTGCAAAGTCATATTTTGCACAGATTGAAAATCCACTTTGCATTTAATGCACGTGCATACATAGATCAATGAGAAACTAACTGTTCTTACCTAACTTAAATCTCTAGGATTTATCAGTTCGGAGAGTTACGTGTATCACTGTACATTTATAAAATTGCACCGATAATCGATATAGACTATTATATCTATAGGCAGTCATGAATATTAACATATTAGAGTGCATCAACGTAATGCATATATGCATATCAGAAATGCATCTATGACCTTTGACTTCAATTTGTATGAAAAAAAAATATATATCATTTGATATACAAATTTATATAGCATCAAGACTGAACTTTCAACAATTACGTGTTGTATTAACTTCTGGCAGATCTCCTTCCCCCCCTAGCTCGTCCCACTTATTCGCAATGTCTTCTTCTAGGAAACTTATATTATATAAATGGAGCAAAGGCGAACGGGCCTTCATTGAAAATTTATTCAAAAGGTGCTCAATTGTGCTAGACGTATACCTATGGACAAATATGGCGCAGAAATATTATCTTAAATGTATATACAGATGTTCCATTAGTTTTTCTCCAGTAACAGCAAGTAATCTAATTAATAATAGTCACAGGTACTTTTCCGTGTAAAATAACGAAAAATTTATTAACCGTTTCCTGAACGTTTTTCCAGCGAGTCAGACATTGACGAACCAGCTTGATATAGTCATAGTGGCACACATTAAATATTTTTATATTATACAGGGTGGTCCAAAAAAGTGTTAAATGGGATAAGAGGACCGACTATTAGGTATATAAAAAAAATTTGGAAAGTCCCATACATCCCCATAAGGAAAATATTTTTCCACCTCAAATTTGTAACACGTGACATAGTCGGTCCTTTTAGCCATTCCAATAAAAAAAATCAATTCCATATCTCCAACGCTTCCGAAGAATATAGCTCGTACCGTTAAATTTGGACCACCCGATGATAACACCAGGCATTACCTAATAATGAATACGTCGATAATAATAAAAAAGGAAGCACCAATGAAAAAAATCAAAGAAAAATAATTAGCAGAGATCCGATCGATAAAACGTAATTAGACTAATTGTAAGAAAGGGTTGCAAGAAGAAACACTTTAAATACATTAATTTAGCGCGAGTCAATTATAAAAACACGAATCGATCAAGATTCTCGAACGATCGATAATCGAAATGAATATGAGTTCCATGCTGACGTCGTTAAGAAAATACCACGTGATCGATCGATCGAAGAGCCGCGCGATTCGATAATGCGGAAGTTCATGGGTTAAGAATTCAAGATCACCGATGATCCAGCGCAAACGATTCCGTAGATAAACACGTGCGTGGCCTTGAACTTGAATTACAAACGATCCTACGTTCGTACGATGTCCACGAAATGACATAAGTAGTACGTACAAATAATACACGATAAAATCCTCATTTACGCTATATGTATAGTAAACAATAAAACATATCATTTAATTATCCGCCGTATCATTACGTTCCTCGTGTGTATCGTATATTATTATGATCATTGATTGGTGTAGGTCAGTACAGTGCAGACGATAAGAAGCTAACGTCAGTTGTCAATACGAGGCTGGATAAAGAAGAAAATAAGGGAAAAAAAACAATTTATTGATAATCCCATATTAATCCACGTGATTCACTCGTGTCTTCGTTTCCTCTTGTTATCAATTTTCGTAAGACTGAGGGAAACCACCCTCTATCTACCAGTCTTCGCGCGCATGATATCCGCGATACGCAGCATCTTCGTGAATTAGATAAGACGGATCGATGATTTGTTTTGAAAATTCAATTCGCGTCATTGCTCGAGCAGATACACAAGGCCGTAGAAGCCGAAGTCGATTCTCTATCGTAAGACGATTAGTTCGTACTGGATAAAGCTGGACCATATGAAGATTGATGCTGTGTCTCGTCTCTGTACACGCATCGAGCAATGCTCGTTACGTCAAATAATTTTCGATTCCAGTCAAGCATCTGTATCGCAGAGTTATAAAAAATATGAATGACCGTTGCGAAAAGTCGACTCGATCTTTAATAATTAGTTTGCAGCAGATTTATCCGGTTATAATTGGGAATGATAAATATTGAAAAAAAATTTTATTATTTTACACATATGATTGGACTGATGCTGTGTTCCATCTCTGTACATGCAACGAGCAATGCTGCGTGTGTCGAGCGAATTTCGATTCCGGTCGAGCATCTGTACCACGAAGTGATAATAAATGTCTATGAGAGTTGCGAAAAGTCATCTCGACGGAAAATAATTAATTAGGAGCAGATGTGGCCGGTTATAATTGGGAATGATAAATATTTTATGAAAAATTTTATCATTTTACACATACGATTAGATTGACGCTCTATCCCATCTCTGTACACATAACGAGCCATGCTGCATGCGTCAAATGATTTCTCATTTCAGTCGAGCATCCGTACCGTAAAGTTACGAGGAGCTGCGAAAAATCGACTCGATCGGCAAGAATTAGTTCGCGGCAGATGCAGCCAGTTATAATAGAGAATAATAGTTATCGTAATAAAAACGTAATTTCACATATACATATGTATAGACAATATTAGAGTTTTATAATGAGCCAAGTGTATATATTGCGTATAAGACAGTAGTGATTGTTGTGTCTTGTGTGAGCTCTGTAAGAAATGATTTTTCTAGGCGTTTCAATGATATCAACGACGGCGTTAAAAGTTTTGTTATTGATTAGTCTTAAGGCGAAATCGCAATTGGGTCGTTCGAGGGAAATATTTATTTAGCGATCTTTCCTATTTTGTAAGATTACTCGTTAGATTGCGTGGTGACTTACGGGTGCGTGCAAATAATATAACAATATTAGATTTTCATAATGAGCCAAGTGTATATATTGCGTATAAGACAGCAGTGATTGTTGTGTCTTGTTTGAGCTCTGTAAGAAATGATTTTTCTAGGCGTTTCAATGATATCAACGACGGCGTTAAAAGTTTTGTTATTGATTAGTCTTAAGGCGAAATCGCAATTGGGTCGTTCGGGGGAAATATTTATTTAGCGATCTTCGCTATTTCGTATGATTACTCGTTAGATTGCGTGGTGACTTATTGGTGCGTGCAAATAATATAACGAAAGTGTAGAATCTTTGATACCTTTTACAATGGAGATAGTATATACTTTATGACGTGTTTGGTAATTAAATTGTACGACGTGGTGTCACGTGGCGTGTACTAATATATTCTTATCACGTGGGAGCACGAGATATTATCAATAGTTTTAAGATATTATAATTTATATGATAAATTCATCGCAATTTTTTTATCGATAATTTTATTATTAACAGATTACTCGCGCGTTATCTTATCACGATTAAATATGGCTAATGGACCTTCGTTAACTTATATGGCCGGTCCTAAAAAGTCCTAAAAATATTATTTTGCTATCTGAGAGATATTAGGTGGGTGCGAAAATAATAGCAAATTTTATTAAGAGAGCTTGTAACGGAAACTGCAATTATTTTTCCACCTAATAGATGATCGCATGACTTATGACGATAGGGTTGTTTCGTATATAGCGTAGAAATATATATATATATATATATATCTTATTCGAAAGAACATGCTGTATTTGTTTAGCTAGCGATTTCGCACAGTGGAAGTTTAGTATTATTTTTTGTTTCGAATTATTGATACAGTTGTCATAAGTCAAGCGACCGAGTATCTGTTAGATACGCAGATACAAAAAAAAAAAGTAATAGTATATAATGTACATGTAAAAAAATTTTCTCAAAAATCAATTGCAAATTTATCATACTGTATCTCTGTATCTGATTATTTGTCCTGCGAATTGTTCGTCGCGTTCGTAATATATTAATCAAAATTCGCGACCGTGAACGATAAGGCTACGTTCTCATGACGTACGATAACAAATCTTACAATTAGACGATTCTTCTACCGAGTGCGATAATAAAATGAAAGTCTATCGTGACACTTCTAGAACTTTTCCCTGATCAGATTAACCCCACTCAAGCAATCTGCATCAATGCGCCCTTTGATCAAGTATTACTTATTGTAAGTTGTATACGAAAGGCACTTAAGCTATACGATACAAGCGCGATCATTTAACTACATTGTTTCTGTCGTACATGATCCAATAAAGGACGCGATACACTAAACTACTATGCAGACCATAAAAATCAATAATCAGCCTTATTATTTGTAGGTGGGAATAAAAAACCATACGAGCCGCGACAGAGTATATAAATCGTATAAAAATGTCAATGATTTTTTCTTAAATAAATAATAAAATATACAAAGTCGATTAGAAATTGTTGGCCCAATATTTTGCAAGCTCTGTAATTAGTTGTTACTGTGTTATGAATTAGTATTGAGAATTCTTCTAAGGATATCCAAGCCTAACCTGACCGTTTGAAAATACGTCAGAGCAACGGTTATTTCCTGGTAACTACAGTCGACTCACAGGACACTATTTGCGTTTGACGATTTGTCGATTCTGCTTTCTCGTGATCCTTAAACTCGCAAACACCGAGCAGTCATTTTCATGTTTATTCCTTGGGTAATTGCACGTGGCCAGTGTTACTGTGCGTAATTTACTTTACTTCGTAGCGTGGGTTATTTAATTAAATAAAAAACAAATGCAATCGCGTCACTAACATTTAAAGTTGAACGAGAATTACCTTCGAGATAGATTCAAATACAGAGAATGATTGACGCAGATACTTTCTGAAATAGATTATCGCGTACGAACCTTTGGAATGGTAAGTCGAAGAGTAGGCCTAAAAATAAGTCAGGTAAAGAAAAGGTCCTAACCTATAACTCACCCACATTTACATAGGGTTAGTCGTACAGCCAGCTATCGAAGAACGTGGAGCATTCTGGGTATTGACATAATACATAATACAACATAATAAAACCAAATATCCCTAGCACGTAGTATATTTATATCGTATATAATAATATTATTAGGTATTTTGATAGTGCAAAATTATATCATATATCATTATGTCATTATTAAACTGATATCAACTATCGCCGTCTTATCAGTTAATGTAATTATCGATCCCAGTCGCAACAAGAGATAATTCTTTGGTTTACCCCAATATCAATACAGGCTATCAAACAGATATTTACGCTATTTCTGTGAATCAACGAGAAAGGATGACTGTGAAATTTTGCTTTGGAAAGTTACCAGCCTGTTATTTGATATGCGAGAAAAGTATGTATAATCGTTCAGCTACGAAGTTTGTATAAAAGAGAAAAAAATTTGGCTACGAAAAAAAAAAACATTAACATTGGTTCCATTCAAGGCGTACATTGTCAGCAGGAATATTTCCGCGAATCACATCCCGTAACCCTTGATTAACCTCTTTAATTTAACTATTACATAACAGCAAGAAACAAAGGGGCGTATCGAAGTATTATATCCAAAGAATTCAAGCATGGTTCGTCTCCGACGAATTTTCGATCACCGATTATGAACGTATTGTATGTATGTACAATTGTACACGTTCAATGGTAGGATGTATATGGCGGGAAATTTAAAAAGAAAAAATTCGTACGTACCAAAGACCTTAGCGCCACCATGGGAAACTTAACGGTACTCTTCTTATTGAACGTGGTCATGGAAGATTCGAGGTCAGAGTCATGACAACCTGATCTAACCCAACCTAGTTGTCTTCACTCCCCATACAGAATACAAAGGAATTCGCGTAGTAGACAGACTAGACGAATATAATGATTGGTATAAATTCTGTACTTAAAACGGCACTGACGCGTGATTGAAAATGTTGACATTCAAAAGGCTGTGAACGAAGTTTGTGAGCTTTCAAAGTGTTATTATGTATATGCGTATTATACAATAGATCTGCTAGGCAACAGACATACATTCGATAGAATCCTTCTGTGACTCGACCAAGGATACCTTTGATCCTAAGTGTATATATCATAGGGAATTCTAATTTGCGTGTTTAATAGTGTTGTGTTGTAATTAAACGGTGCTGTAAATATATTTGGAATAAGGGAATCCTATGTCTATATGATTTTCATTTATATCGTTAGAACACAGGAAATTTTAGTCTGTCATGATTCGGTATGACGACAGTGGGAAATTGCTTGCTGTTGCTATGTAAATAGATATTGAACAATTTTCGCAAAATTCAATTTCGAGATAGTCGTAAAAGTAGGCAGTTTCATTAAATTGTATATGACTGTTGATTACGCAATTTCAAAAGTGTATTTGTTAAATTTGACCGATAACGAATTTTGAATTTGTGTAGATTCTTGTCAACGTTACACAAGGTGAACGACTGGCTGTGATAATTTATTACTGGAAGGATTTTATGCACTGAATCGCACTGATGCACAAAATTTAACTGAAAGATCGCAGCTTCGCAAATTTCAAATGGTCGTATACCTGGACAGAGGGTCGAGTTACGTTCAGAGTCTTTGGTAGCCCTAAATGGACAGAGTGACTTTGTTGCACCACGACACTTTTTCCCGAGCTACTTCTTTTTACTATGTTCTTAACTTTATATGAGGTTGCGAAATGCAGTAATGGAGATAAAGAAAAATATTTAATGAGATAAAAGGGTGAAAAGATGTAAAATCGGAGAATTCTTATAGAACGTCGCCGAACGAAATAAAATTTTATCTTTTTTTTTTTAAAATTATTATCATACTTATATAACAAGATAATTTATTTGGAACTACATATGGGGTAGGGCACTCTTGAAATAGCTCACACCTGACTGATCAAGTTGAAGGTCATCCGTATGAAGAGGATCAATAATCCAAGAAAGTTGGTGGGGTAAAATTTTCAGGGTCACATAGACAAGGTATAATAGTTCGAAAGTACCAGAAGATCCGTGGAACGGTATAAGATCAATTTGGCAAAAAAAAAAAAGGTCGGGATTAGTCACGACGAAAGTAAAACGTTTGAGCAAAGGAGATCGTGAGTCTAGAATCTTCCAGCAAGCCCGTATAACTGCCTGCCAATGTATTGTTTAGGAATGCTGACAGCCACGAAGACGTTTTTGAAGGATACAAATACTTTAGAAGAGTTCACGAGTGAGTAAAAGCTAAACAAAATTAGGAAGGAGCATCATTGAACTTTTCGAGATTCCATAAAGTAAAAGAAAATCCCAAAAACAAAGTGAAATAAGGATTTCGTTAAACGTGTGATACTGCGACCATTAAAAATGCAAATGAAATTAGAACATCGATGAACATCACGATGAAATAAGAATCCGGCTGTGGTTCAACGTCAGTCTGACAGATTCTCGTATATTTCCAATCTACGATAAATTCGCGCAACTCACCGGCGCCCCACCACATCGCGTCGTCAGTTGGAGGCGGTGCCTGAGTCCGCAGCGGCGTATATATAAAAGACAAACCCCGCGATCTGATTAGCAAAGTCCTAAACACAAAGCATTTCATTTTTATGTACTGAGACTGCGACACGTTGACGGAAAAGAATTAACGGTTAAAAGCGCGTGACCATAACGTACAGTCCCACTGCAAGCACAGAGACAATAAAAGAAAAAAAAAAGGAAGAACGCGTCACAAGATACAAGGACACAGAGACGCATAATTAAATCAAGAGGATATAAAATACATCAGAATAAAAGGAGGGTGATAAAAGAAGATACAAAAAAGAAATTTATATACAAAGGTGTATATAAAGATTGATAAGAAAAGCCAGTAATAGACTCGAAGTTTTGCTTAGGCCCAGTGTGAAACGGGTTGTGTGAAAACCGTACCCCAACTGGGTGCGAGAGCAGACACAAGTAAATCGCAGTGAACCGATTACATAGTGCCAACCGTAGGCTGCGCATAAAGAACGTACAAAGTAAGGGGTAGAATTGTCGTGTTTAAAATTCGCGCGTCTATCACAATAGTCACCCCGAACTGAGCTCCCGTCATAACAAAGCCACGTGTGTGCAACGTCGACAGCAGATCAAAACACTGCACTGGTGCAGTGACGTGAAGGAGGCAACAGGGAGCGGCAAGACGGGAAGCCTGAAAGCCAAGGAGTTGACAGTCAGGAAATTATAAGAATCATTGGAGGCAAAAGTACATAGTACGAAAGGCAGAAAAGATGTCTTCGCAGAGGAGACAAATGATGCAGCCATGGCCACTGTGCCTGATGCCATTTTCAAAATCCAAGGTAAGCACAGTAACCCACTGATAGTATACGGACACTGTTGTTGTTTAATACTTTTTTTTCTCTCTTTATCTTACTCTCACTCTATATTTATACATACGTCTCTCTCTCTTATCCGACACGCGGATCACTGCCGGTTATGCCGGTTCCCTGTGTTCAGGCCGATTAAAACATTTCGCTTCACTCGCTCACTCCTTCTCCGTCCTTGTCAGAAGCTCGCACTGTCCTTATTCCCTTTTACGTTCGACCGCGCGTTCTCTCTTTCTCTAGCGGACTCTGTAAGGCTTCTGGAAAGTTCCACGCGTTCCCGTCGCCAACGTCACGTTAAATGATGTGCGTGCGAAATTCCAAACTCGCCACTACGACGCGGTACACGAAACGTATCTTTTTTTAAAGATTTCTATGGCCTCGTAGGCGTCCTCTGGGACTTACTTTTAGGCACTAACTTTTCTAGACCCTTTCGCCAAGACTCGGTCGCGTCAACGAAACTGCGAAAGAGAGGAGGACATGAGTAATTTGAATGTTCCGTGACACTCATTTTAGTTTATTTATAAAACGACGCGAAAAATATCAAACTATAATAAAGTCACTGGGTTAATAACAAAATCGATGCAATGCTTTCGCTTTTTCAGCAATTCGTATACTGGGAGTATGCATTAAAATGGATCTTAGAGGTTACGTAGATACGATATAAGATATAAACCAAAGGACTATAAAAGAATACTAGACTGCTCGCTCCTGTAGTGTTTATCGATTGCCGGGAGAGCGCATGCAACGGGTGTCTCGAATTTATTTCGTGTGGCGGCGCTATGACGTAGGAGCAAGGACGCCCGGCGTCGTTGGCTTTCCACTCGAGCGGAACAGAATGGAGGAGAATGCCCAATCGACACAGACTCATTCAAATTAAAACGTTGAGACCATGTTGTTGTTTTTGAATTTCTTCGAAGTTTCATGTTTACGGAATTTTTTTTTTTTTATAAGAAAGTGCAATGTAAAAATGGCACAACTTTCTTCCTGTTATCATATTAATTTGTTTAATATTTCGCAAATGCACTCGTAAATAAAGTGGGGATCGCACGTGTCTGAAAAATTTATTTATTTATTTATTCTCCCTGTATAAGTCAAAACCCACCTTCTTATATATCGTGCACGCCGGCCCTGACGAGATTTCTCAGTTTCACAGTCACTTTCATCCTCACCAATCCTTCCAGTATATACATACGTATACGACTAAAAGGACGAATTCCACTGGCAAATATTTATTTAACCATCGTTACGCATGCACAGACATTCCTCGAAACGCCATTCTATTTTTACCTAACATTCGTTTCAACACGTTCAACGTCTACTTCGCGTTTACTTGTCCATACACAAGCTAATATTTATTTATGCATCTTTCTCTTTCGTTCTCTTCAATTTTTTATACCCATCGTTCTCAATCTCTGTTCTCACTCACTCACTCACCCACCAACACTGATCCGATATACATACAGCTCCCGTTTATTTTGTTACGCAGGATTTACGCGACTTTCAAGGTCACAGTAGTACGCAAAACCATATGACTCCCTGCCACGGGAAAAACTTTCAGCACTACCGGCTTCGGCGCAAATGTGACGTCCGTTACATTTTCACCCTTTTTAAATGTTCCCGCGCATCGATCACGTGACGCACCAGATTGTCTACCGATGGTAGCGCTAGGACGTTTACAGAGTTATTTCATAGATACTGTACCACGTATGAAATTGTTCATTACTCATACGAGTATAATTTTATAATTTCGATAAATATAAAAATACTTTTTTTTAATACAAAAATATGGTAGTAACGTTCCTGCTACTCGCTAAAGCACATGGTTTAGCCATCATTCTGTTTACTTGGCATTCGACTGATAATAAACCTCGTTGACGCATAAAGATTACATACCGGCTTGTCACAGCCGTCTGAAGATGTTAGCAGACACGTGTGCGAATGTCGCGTATGTTCTCATTTGCTGAAAATGATATATATATCACGCAAGATTGTAACGATGCGTGCTGAAAGGAATTACGAAAGTCGGGATAAAATTTTCGAGTTTTTCATTACAGTAAAAGTTGCCGGTATCGATGCGCGCAGCGCGTCGGTAAGTTACCGACGGACAAGATACAGTTTAGTAAAGTAAAAAGTTATTCAGAAATGTCAAAGAGCAACTTTGCCATATACGCGTCCATTTCAATGAGTCTAATTGAGTGTTACTCTGTCGTACTTTTTTTTTCTTTCTTACCATGCAAAACTTAACACACGATAAGCGACGTTTGCCGGTATCGTTATCGTGGTATCAGACAAAATACTTAAGGAAGGATGTTACAATATCAAAAAGTTTATACAGTGGACATAAAAAGAAAACCACGTAAAAATGACAGATAAACAGACGCAAAGAGTACGAAAATTCTTTATAACACTTTTAAAATATCAATACTGCGAAGATAATGCCTTTTTGTAAAGCGAACTTAATATGGAGTAGTCATTATTTTTTGGCTTGAATATGTTTACATGTAAATATTTTCTGTACCGACGATAAGTCGCCTTTTTTCCACTGTCAGCGACGTTAAACGTAATAACAAGTAAAATAACGGACTATCCGTATAACGACAATGAGTACTTTCTTCGCAATGATCAAGAGTAAAATCTGCAAAGTAAATAAAAAAGGGAAAGGATAGAAATTTGTTGTTACGTAACACGCATGAAAAATCACAGCAGTGAATTATGTTTCTGTCATCATACAGTTATCTACGTCTAGCACGTATTTTCGCTTATCATCGTATAACAACACCCAATTGACAAAATTTCTAATACCAGGATGTCACGTTGCACTTAGAAGTCACAAGTTGGAGACGGTACAGACAATGTTTCGTCACGAAGTAGCAGAGAGAATTCCTATTCACCGAAATTTTATTTTTACGGACGCAGCGCTAGAGAACATCCCTGTCACTGTTACTATCCGGTACGTCACAAAAATGCCTTAAAAAAATCATAGAAAATAAAAAAAGTGTGAATTAACGTCTCACGCATTGTTGAAAATTGCTCGCTGCTTTTTTGAATGTCAAAAAGTGACTAAAATCCAAATTATTCCACTTCGCCACCACTGTGTATGGATGCACGCAGAAAGAAAAATAGCACAGAAGCAGCATGGACGCTTATACATGAAAAATATTTAAAAGTACAGTCGTTCAAGATATTTCTAGTGCTTTTGTTTTCTTTTTTATCTTACTGTTTTTTTGTCATTCAAAATACGACCACGCTTTTGACACCCAAGTGGAAATTTTAGAAATTCTCTGTCTCCTATCAATTCTGACGACTCTCTCGATTTTGAAAAATCATAAATCGCAATCTTTAACCTTTCCAGGAATGTCGCTATTAATTCCAGAGAAGTTTCGTTTGGGAATCACACGAGTCGATCAGTCGCATCCTCAAAATACTATAGTGTGAAGATACCAATGCCTTATGCCGGTTTCGACGTAACGTTACACTTTTATACCATAGACAGAGCGCGGCTATTAAATACCCAGCATTGACGAACGTATACAAATCGTGATTAGCATAAGACTCTAGGGTGACAAGATCACTGACGGCGAGACGAGCTGCAAATTGATTTATTGACAAATGGACCAAAAAAATACAGTCAATGAAAATAATCAATGCTCTTCCTGTCGAACGACCTAATAAATTATTAGCCTTTGATTTTTATTCAGACCTCACGAGTGATCGCAACCTTAGATACCGAGAGACTATATATGTATAGTATAGGTGTTTGACCAGGCGTTAATTTATGTTAAATTATTGGCACGCGATTTTTATATTTATCGACTTAATCGTGTCTATCCGCAGGAAGTTTCCATCGAGAGAAATAGAAGAGCGTTCTTGACATTTTATTTAACGCTGATAAACGCCGTGCCATTTTTACGTATCTGCATTCAGCATTGATACACACGTGCGAGTAGGTAATTCACGATTGTACGATATAATTATTCGTTTAGTTAAGGGGAACAGGAAGTTTTAGGATTCAAGGATACTTCCTTCTCGGACTGTCCACTCCTTGCGAGAGTCAACAGTCTCGATACTCGTACTGCAGGAAGTTCAAGATTACGCAGAGATTCTGTCATTGGTGACAAAGGGCGGTTTATGGATTTTCGAAAAAAAAAATCAATTGATCATGCAAAAAAATTCTATCTCAAATTTGGTAACCGCGTAGGGATTTGTGCGTGAAAAATATTGTGTCGGAAGTCGCCGACCTTGAATTGCAAATCGAAGCTGGGAGTTTGTCGTAAAAATAAGTGAACGGAGGTATTGTAGAAAAAAGGAATGTACGGGAAAAAAGATGCTCGAACAAAAACAATGTTATTTCGCGCTACCACTGGTTTTTTTTATTTTTAAGCAAAATTGTCTAAGTCGTTCGCGAATAAGCGGCTGACCACATGCTAGAAGACTGAAATAACGCACGTGGGCGTAATACGTAACTCGGAAGATTCTCGAGAGCATATATATATATCGCAATGTTGATCAGTCATCGTCTCAAGTCACATGATAAATATGTCTCCGAAATTTCATTGAGCGATTGTAATGAAAATTTATGGAATTAATTGAGAGTCCAAAAATCGCGTTGCTGTTATTATTATTACACTCGTGAACACGTGCTTCTCTATTTGGACGTCGATTGCACGAATGGTCCCGTAGTAAAAAAAATTATCATTTGATCAAAGTTCAATTTCTGATAATAACAATAATTAGTTGTTTGCAATAAGTTGCTTGTAATAAATTGCTTCTGTAATGTGTAAATCGAAAATTTCCATTTACGTTCATTTATTCCCAATTTCGATTAAACGTATATGCTGGTTCGCTATATAATACAAATTTGACATGACCCATTGAACTTTACTGATAGAGAGTTTTAAATTCGAGTAATTTCATACGTTCGAGTAATTTCATACATACGTCCAGAGTGAATCCAGCAGACAAGAAGGCGCCAAAGTGTAAATTCAAATTTTACGTGTGACATCCGAATCGAGTACGAGTCGCAAGGCGCGAGAGTTTATTATCATAAGAAAGATCATGTAAATTAAAAAGAAATGATAATGCGTTACTATGACGAAACAAATAATTTATTCATGGTTGAATAAACTGCTTAAAAAATTACTAGCAAACGCAACGATGCAAGGGACAATGTAAAACCGAATTTTCGTGGAGTAAATTTTTTTCCAATTTTTATAAAAATCTCAATAATTTTTAATAACGATTCCCAATACACTCTCGAGAATCGATGTTTCTTAGTTTCTTCGTAAATCGCTGCCAAGAAGAAGAACAAATCATTCTTATCGTAAAGCGAACGAGGCAAACGGATCAACAACACGAACGTCACAACGTGCGCATGCGCGTTACATATTTTTTGTTCCATGGACTAAGAAGGGAAAACGCGATAAGCGACATTAACATAAATAATACAAATAATAAAAACTGTCGTTAATACAGTTTGAAGAATATTTCGTTTTTTTTTTTTTTTGGAGAAAAACTTATATGAAAAAACAGAGGAACACAGATTTCGAACCAGTATATACATATATAAAAGGCTGAAGAATGAATTTCCAGGGGAAATCGGGACTAGTTGGCGCATGGGGTAAACTTACTAACGCTTTATACTTTCTGATTTCGTAACTCGAAGAAATTGTCTTTTGCAATTAAATATGCCCGGCAGCGTCACGTACAAGTTTTAACACATTATCACAACATAGCGCCACATCTCACGGTAGCAAGCTATTGGAACGTAACAAATTGTAGGGCAAATAGAAATTTCCGATCCAGATCTTTTTCTACTATCGTCAAAAGCATCATTGACATTGGTCGATTTTACATATAATCGTCTACTGTCTTTCAACAAGCCGTCGAATATGAGTTTTTCGAATGGGGCTTATTGGCTAGACACAAATCGGATTGGTTGACTGACGAACTCTGTGCAGTGATGCACATCACCAGTTCTCTTTTTTTTTATTGTGTTCAACATACCCAGTATCTTCTGACTTTAAATAGTTATTGTTCTACGCAGATATATTATGCGGACGTACAAGCGAATATCCAAAAAATGTAAAATACCTACATACATTATGGATCGAGCAGCACGCGTCGTCCTAAAAGAAAATCGAAGCATGTGGGCACATGAGAAATGCAGCAATAAAGTTAATTTCACATGTTCTGTGTATAAATTGCAACTCTGATGGCCGATTTGCAACTTTTTTATGTGTTTCAAAATATTAAAGGTAGTTCATAAAATCTATTAAAAAATTGCGTGCATGTTTTGTTTTATCCTCCTACAATGATTTCATTGGAAGCAAGTAGGTTTCCCAAGTAACTCTGTCAACTAGCACCGTACGTGGAGTTAATAGGCTGACCATATACAAAAAAGTTTATGGTATGATTTTAACGAAAAATTAAATGTTAACGACTATTAAATATATTTTGATATGTACACTAGATTTTTATATTAAAAAAATTAAAAAATTTCTGGATCAAATTAATTCCATCTAAAAAGTTAGTCAGCTAGTCTTGGTCTTCCCTAGTATAAGGAGTATGACAGCAATCAGCAGCTATTGCAATAAGATGATTTCTTATCGATCCAAGAGATTACAGTAATTTCATGATTATATTAAAAAAAAAAAAAAAAAAATACCCTCAACCAAATACCGCGAATCGGTTGAACAATTACGTTCGACAAGACGGTTTTTCCAAATATAAAACATTCAAAGAATTTAACTCGACAAAGTTCACAGGGGTTATCAGAGTCGCGGGGTAAAAGTCATCTAATCACTCGAAGAGCATCATACTCTCTCTTCTCCTACTTATTGGCTCATTCGATGATCGTACCAAGCTGACGGCACAATTCTGATAATTCTGGCCCGTATAAATACGAGCACTTAGTCGTTTCATCACCTCATTAGGGTTTGTCGTGTCCACCTCAGTTAAACTAGGAGAACACTGAGTGTCGATAGATCGAGTGGAATAACAAATTTTTCATAAAAGTTTTCAAGACACGTAAAAACTCCAGCTCCGACGCTAATAAGGTCGAGTGAATTTTTCACTGGCAGTACGTACTTCAATTTATTCATATTTCTTTTCTCTCTCGCAAAGTTATTACTTTTTGTTTATCGCGTTATACGTCTTCCAGTTTATTTATTTTTTTTCACCTTACCTCTACTGTAATCGTGACGAGTTATTTTTGCAGTAAAAGACAAGTAGAAAGTTTACAACGTACTTTTCGACGTCCACCTATGCAAAGGTATTTCTACTGTGAACAATATCGGCCTTTATTTGTCTCCTCGTTCGTCACGCTCTTTTGTACTTTCTATTGCGAAACTCCTCGATACCGTGAATAATAAAACTGAAGGATATTTTTGAACCGTGTTACGGATAGAGTACAAAGTCCAACGTCCAACGTGTGATTTTTATTGTTTAATTGTAAAATAATAATAACTTCGCAAGTTCAACGATCACGGGATAAACTCTGCGTGCGTTAGTTTATTCGTTTTCCGTTATTGCTCCGCGAGTTTGTAGAAAAATGCATGCAACTACCTGCAGATTGAATTTACTCGATATACGTATCGTCTGTCGATCTTAACGAATTCGTTCGAAGTGACGACGATGACACGTTTACTATAATGACGATAACCAGAATGCATTGCACATGTCATATATAACGCAATGAGCAAACAACAAACTGACGGATATTTTTACGAAACGTTATGTCCTTCGAATATTTTCAAAGCGACGCTACTTAACGATTACGTCACTCGAGCGAACGGAGACTCGTAGTATCGTCTAGACCCAAAGAAAAACCAAATTAGTCAAATGAGCCTAATTAGGCCAAAGGCAAAAAGATAATAGGAAGTCATGTTCGAAGTACGTCCAAGTTTAACGGAATCAAAATCTGCACAGACTTCCGGTTCCCAAAATGCATTTACTCCAGTTTCCGGTTAACCCGGTGCCGTCACGAAAAGTCTACATGGGTCCGCGAGACCCATAGAGAGGCCCTAGAGATCTATGGGCTTATTCCATGTGACTAAAATATCAAGAGCTTATCTGGAAATTATCGTACTTAAGGACCATGCTAGAAGTAGGATACGTGAACAAAATTTCACATCTGAAAAAGCTCCAAATTTCGTAGACGGCGCCGGGTTAATTTGTAAGAGATTGTATTTATTTCCCCTTTGAATTACACGTATCAATTGCTCTTATGTAATATATTTTTTTGATCAAATAATTCATTAAGCTTTTTTTCTTTGTTTCCAGGAGCGTGCCATCCTCCCAAAGTATTACACCAGGGTACCCTCGATCGCCAGATCCGCGACGACGTCATCGAGTCTCGTGTCGGACTGTGCATCAAATGCTACCCTGGTAACCAACGCCAGTCCCTTCAACAGTCAAATTACATTAATAACGGATAGAAAAGGCAGCTATCCCAATGGAAGTAACGCGTCGAGTCATTACTATGCTGAAAATCTGAGGAACAATCATCAAAGTGGATTGAAGGGCTCGCAGATTTATAACCTGGAAAAGGCGACTGACGCTGATTACAAGCAGCTGGATCCGCTCTTGTGCAACAAGGAGCATACAGAGATTCCCGACTCGAAAGACCCAATGGATATGCAGGACGGCAAGCAGAAGACGGCGGACAGCGTGCCGCTTACGTCATATCAATTTCAAAGGGAGACAAAACCAGAAAAAGCAGGATATGGTGCCCAGGTGAGTGTTAATTAATGAAATATTAATTAAATATTAATATCAGACAATCACATTTTTTTTCTCTATATGGGATGTCCAAATTTCCTTGTCAACAGTTCGTTAAGTTCGTATGACTTCTTAAATTGTGAAAATTCAAATTTTCGAAAATTCATATGAAAAAAAAAGTCCAATTGAACCATTCAGTACTCTAATTAGACTCATTATTATTATTCGTCCAATCCAAAACTCCGCTTTGACGTCACAATCGATTCGTATATGTAAGATTTCGTAGCCTTAAATAACTTTTTTTGCTGCCACTTTTTTATTTATTTGTTTTTCTCTTCAAATCGGCTGCCTCCGAAATCAAAAAGATTTTTGTCATTGGTTATCTGTGCTTTCGCTCACCGATCAAAGGTGAAGGTCGCGCCGGTTATATATCCCCAAAAATGAAGGAACGAGCCAAAATGGGCGAAACAGCTGTTTTGAAATGTTCCTATTTTTGCAATATAAATAGCCACCTTGGCACATATAATAATCTCCATATATCATATATCCCACACAGTATATATCTTATATATAAAAATCTCGTGTCACGGTGTTTGTGGTCGAACTCCTCTGAAACGGCTCGACCGATTTTTATGAAAATTTTTATGTATATTTGGTAGGTATGAGAATAGAATGTAAAGTATATTTCATACCGCTAGGTCATTAGGGTGTCCCTATCCAGAAAAATTTTTTGTATTTTCTTGCAAAATTTTTTGTTTGTATTCTTTTTTATTTGGCATCAGAAAATACCTATAACTCCAAATTTTCACACTCCTACCCCCACCCTTCCATTTCTTAATACGCGATAATCTTATACGCGATTTTAGTTTTTTTTTTTATGAACAATATCCAAATAATTTAACCGTTTTTTTTTTCACTTTACATTTAACTTTTACGAGATCAAACAATGAATACAATGCCCGTTACGTTAATGATATACATTGAATTGAGAAAGTGAATGATTGGTGCTTTTTTTGTTTTTATCGCCGGTCATGGTCTACAGCGCTCTATTCTTCTTTCTGTCATAGATCTCATCCCCACACACTTACAATATATTCGTTATTTTTTATTTAACAACCAAAATATTCACTAGAAATAATTTCTATGGCAGAACAACGTTTGCCGGATCAGCTAGTATATATATATTTCTACATACCAATAAGCGGCAATCAGAAGCAAGATCACGTGCCCGTGCGACAAAAAGTTAATTTGAAGAATTAGAAGCAAGATTTAAAGTTAGCGCCGCAATGGGCTTGGCCGCTTATGGTCATTAGAACGCAATTAGAACCGTTAACGCCTCGCGTAATGACTACGTATCGAAGGACAATGATTTTTACAGCAACCAAGTAAACAATTGCTACTAATGGAAATCGCTTTACGCTTTGGCAACTTTTGCTAAGAAAAAAAAAAATTATTTTTTCTTCCTATTCATCAAACAGAACGTAGACAGGTGTTAAATCGATGACGTGCCACACGTGACTTTTCGACTAGCGTCATGATCTTTTTCTTCTATGTTAAATATATATATTAAAAAGTTATATACGGTTATTTACATACATATATATACATACACTGTGTAACACTTTGCAATAGAGATTTCGTCAAATTTCGCAATAGGTAACACGCAAGACAACGCATGACATAACAAAGCCTGCTCCAAATTCGGGTAATGCGTACGTCCATATATATGTATATATACGTGAAATGAAATTGATATACAGATACGGTCAGAAAGAAAAGAGGCTTATGTCGTTAAGCGCCAGTAGTATGAATCAGACGTAGTCAGACAGCGAATACGATGGCGATCCGAATAATGTAGCAAGGAGGTCTGTGACCGACGAAGATTTCTTTCTTACCGACAGAGACAAAAAAATGACTGCCCGTCGCGATGTCTTCATTGCGTACAGAATACATACGCAATCCACGACCTTTACATAGAAATAGTATACGCGCGTTAGAAACAGCCTTTAGGATCCTTGCGAGACTTTTTTCTCTCCATTGTTCCTTCCGTCTCGAGGATATAGAAATAATTTAAACTTCATCTTGCTTGGCGCTCGAGTAAATCTATTGATCCTTTTTTTTTTTTTTTTTTTCGTTTTCATGTAACTGCAACCATTTGCATACACGTGATTCACGCTCTCGTACTCATTTGCGAATCCGTAAATGGCACTTCGCGACCGTGGCTGCATTTTGCGACATGTTAACACATAGAGACGCGTCTTGCCGATGGTAAACTATGCGAATGGAATGCTCAATTCTATTTCAGGGATGCAAGTAATTACGTGTGTGGCATTGTGAGAACTTGTCGTTCGTTGTGAGTGACCCTTGAGGAATATTATATATATATAACAGAAGCATATGCCGTGGAATCTTATATTTTCTTTAACTGAAGAAGCATTTTCATGGCGCCACATTTGATTTAATCGAGTGGACGACGCTTGCTAGTAGTTTAGGTACGGGCGTGGTCAGACGTTTCCATGTGTACGACACTCGGCAGGAGGCTTCTTAGCAGTGAGATTATTAAGGGATATGACGTCATTTTTTATTCCGTAATATAAATTTGTTCTTTTTTTTTAAATTAAAAATGGATCGAGCGGGCTTCCGGTCAATATTTTTTAAAATATCGCCAATAGTCAGTTTAGCGCACGTGCGTGGTTCTTTATTTTTCTATTTTAATGGAGCGTTCCGTGAAATTTGGAAAAAGTATTAATTATACTGTCATTTAGTCTTTCACTGGCTGTCAAACTACATTGTTATTGCGTAATGAAGCATCTCTAAGGACACGACATTCGCAATGCGATTGTCGTAAGCATCGCTAAAAGACTACCAAAGCAAAACGGATGTGCGTAAAATTTCGGAAAGATAATTCTTTGTATCGTTTTTATTTATCGGTTCTATATACTCACATTAGGTCAAAATTTCTTATCGTGGCTTCGTATCTCTGCGTTGAGTCTTCTCGATTGCCAAATACTTCAGTCCGTTACACGACGTGCGTTACTATCAGTCTGTTTACTTTCGAGAACGTAATCTTTAGTTCGACACTCGTATTTTTTTAGACGTCAAAATTTTACCGTCTGTCACTAATGTCAAAAAATTGGAAAAATAATTGGTCTGCGTGACCGACGTTTTTTTTAAAGATATTTACGCCGGACCGGTAGAACAAATAGACCGTTTACGAGCTGTATTAAAAAAAAAAATGGAAAAAAAATGTAGAATGGAATGATTCGAACGAAAATCATTCTTAGCCCACGGTCAGACAGACGATTAGTAACGACTCGTACTGTTTCGAAAGACTAAGGACGTCGCGACGTTCCCGCAACGCACTGGTTACTCACCGACGAAATGTACTTGACTCAATCGAAAATCCATGAAAAAAAAAAAAGGATCAAGACGATCCTCTAGTACCAAGAAACTAGTTGACTTGTAAATTCACAGAGGTCACTAGTGTCACGAGGACGAGCCACGACAGCTCAGAGCAAAATACGACTGGTAAGACGGCGGCGGTATATAATAAAGAGGATTAAGCGTAGAATCATAGCTCGAAAGGCAAATTTGCGAAATACTGACTCAAAGAGCGTTAGAGGTATGGCGAATATAAAAAAAATGGAACGCACGTACATAGCCACAAGTCGCATTTCACCGGATGGAAAATCACCGTGGGTTCTCGAATTGTCTTTTGGGAAGGGGAAAGTGATGGGGGGGCGGGGAGGAGGGGTACAAGGACATTTATTTTTTGAATCGAAATTTACCGATCTACATGTCCACATGGAGTTACATGAATCGCGCGACAAGAAGTACCTCGTGCCCACGAGTTTGAGAATTTTGGAACACGCTATGAGTCATATATTCGAAATCGGGTCACTCCTCGACCTGAAGGATCAAATAACGAATACATTACACATATACTTATATGAAAGATTAATATAATTTTTTTCTTTATTATCGAGATCAGTCCACGTGTCTCGGGAGACGCAATAAAAAAAAATGCAACGTAGCTGCACTTGACTTTCGTAGTCAAATGGAGCGCGTGTCTCGATCAGGTGTAAAATTGCTTCTATTTCCCTTTTAAGCACGGAATACCGTCTGTGCCAATTGCTTAACGAACAATCGATCGATTGTTTGAAAATTGCGCACTCGCGACGCATTCTTCGCGACAAGGGATCGTAACGTCATCGTTCACTTATCTAAGGCGAATGACGACCTTGCGGGTGATCGGCAATAATTTAACACGTACCAAGTCCTGCGCTACCGGTCGTCCTTAACTAACTAACTAACTACAGATCTTAACGATCGTACTCTTTCTACGACTGAATGACGTGCGATAGATAGGACTGTTCTCAATAAATCGATAAGCGCCAAGTATACGTGCCAGTTTTTCTCATAGACGAAGGTGGAAACTGATGGGAGCCATGATCAATGGATTTCATCGTGAATATTTTTAATATCAATAAATTCAATATCAACAATTCGATCGATCGAAATCACGTGAATTCCTGTACACGAAAACGTACGTTGATCGTCACGTCGTAAATCAGTCGCTGGATTAACGAAATCATTCAAAAAGAAGAAAAAACCCCAAAAACCCGGAAATTTTAAGTAAACTGACTAAACGATACGAGAAAAGCACTTAATACGTGGGTCAATAATTCGTACCATTTCAGACTCTGTTTTATTCATAACCCCACGCTAAGTACAGAGGGGCTCGACCCAAGAGACCATATTCCAAAACGCTCTTTGGCGTACCAAGGAATTTCGAGAGTCTAAATGATGAGTGTAGAAAAAAAAACCCTAAAAAAAAAGAGCCCAAGGCAATACCGATCGTGCTAGCTGGTACTGTTAAAACGAAAAATATACCGATGAAGCGTATACGGTTACATCTCGATATGAAAAATAATTGGCAAAGAGAGAGATAAAGAGACAAGAACTCTGATTAATAAGATTTCATAGAAAAAGAGAGTCGAGTAGTGGCGTAGAAGGATGGGAAGGGAGAAAGGGGCTGTACGGTGGTAAGGAGGCAAAAGGCAAAGAGTACAGAGGTGTAAGCATTGAAAGATCGTTATTGAAAAAAGCGCGCGTCATTCAAAATTACTTAACGTATTCATAATAATTCTCTATTATGACCATCTATGGAAATGAGCACGCGTACAGGTATATATCTTTTGAGTACAAAAATTGTTTAGGTATATCTGATGTTTTTTTTTTTTCTTACATGTAAGTGAATATGCGCAATTTTACACGAAAAGATCATAAATCCCTTCAATTTGCTTGTGAACGTATTTATCCATTGGCCTTTTATTTTTTTTAGCCTATGATAGTATACAGAGGCGAATCGTATAGGGACAATGCCGGCAGATGTAAATGGCTTTACCACTGAGATCCAATGAATAGTATACGCATATACTTGCGCGGTCTGTGTATACGTGCACGAATGTACCTACGATTCGCGAGCGATGGACATCGAGGAAGGGGTAGCCGGCCCCCAGCGTGCTTCCTATATAAGAGAACCAACGGTCCACGAGTGTCAATAGCTTATTATTCCGTGACACCAAAAACTTCCACTCGATCGGCAATCCACTTCGATCCAATAAGAATAAATTGTTGGATCATTGAACGTCATTTTCTCGTTTCTACTGTCATATTGCATTGTTGTTGTTATCGTATTTAACGCGATCGACTTTCGTCATCGTTTCGATCAATAAAGAGAAGCGCAAAGTACTTTTAGTCGCGTACAACATCAGACGCTTTACAGAGTGAATACGAGCTAAGGCGGTTCGCGCCCGCGCATTTATAGAATTAAAAAAAAAATTTTTTTTCCGTCAAAATTGTCGCGCAAAAAGTCTTCGTCATGAAGATATTAATGAGAGCGGATACCCATATTAATATAGAAGTGCCAGGGAACACACCTATTGCGAAATGTACCTTCAGCCAGGTATTCGATTTTTGTCATAAAAATTGGACTTTTTTTTTGGAACTCGAAAAAAAATTTGGGGATTATTTTAATTTATATTTTTGTTCGATTGGTCATTTTTTTATATTCTTAGGGATTTTTTTATTCATACTTTTTGGATTACGCTTTGGAACTTAATGATGTTTAAACATTGTTGGGAATTTTTTAAGTATATCAGTTTTTTTAAGGAAACGTTTTTTTTTATAGGTACTCGCGGCCTTATCGGTATCGTTGGGATCGATGGTGGTCGGATTTTCGTCGTCCTATACGTCACCAGCTCTCATAAGCATGTACAACGATACCAAAACGCCGTTAGGGCTGAATGCGCAAATTGTAAGTACCATTTTTTAAATACATTAAAATGTACCAAAATATTCATAATTGCATCGACACATTCGTATCATCGACAGTCATTGAAAAAAAATCATTTCACACCTTGTCTCGAAAAATTTCAAAAGGTTTCAAAAGGTCAAAACGTTCGAAGTCCTTGATGATTAAATTCGCAAAAAAAAAATGTCAAATCCACATTTTAGCTACTACCAAGACCGGTTATGGTATCAATGACTTTTTCCGTATCTCCCAATCCCTTGAATAAAATTCGTGAATACAACGTTATTTTGCGTCGAATCGCTCATTGCAATTATACACGTTTCCTTATGTGGTTTCCATTGGCAAATAACAAGGACCGTCAGCTATTTCTACCGAATATAGAGAGCGGCGTCAATTATCAAAAAAAAAAGGTTCATGTGAATTAATGACAAACGATTATCGTTCCGAATTAGGTATACGAAATGAGAACCCCCGGGCATGCGAAATTTCCAAATGGCAAAGAAAGAGGCAGCCGTGATCGATATTTGGGGCGTCCTTGTGTTTTCAGTTTCTTTGTTGCTCTTCGCCACCATCTAGAATATTCTTGGAGCATTCACCGTTACTAGGTCACTAATAATACAGACACCGTATACGTTAGCCTATTCAAGACAGACATGCATATAAGTGACATATCAGATACATTAAACGGCAACTTTTCCAAATCATATCTCAAGCGATGAAACACTGTGCAATAAGATGCAGTGTTTGAAATTTTAAAGAAATTAATAAATGACAAATCCAAATAAAACCAAGTCGACTACGCGACTGTTTGGAAATTTTCGAGGTTATGGTTACGAAGCTAAAACGTTGAAACTCCTTTGATATTCAAAGATCAATCGATGGTTAAAAAGTTAACCTCACATGCGTCACTAGTCTAGTGGTCAGGGGCTCGATGGTTCGATTAGTAACCCGATTGGTTCAAACGTCCTCAGAGAAGATCGAACAACACGATTGGCCAATTCCCTGACCACGCCGGTATTAAGAGTCAAATAGAACTTGAGGCTCCCTTGAGTTTGAAATTTCGCGCTACAGTCATTGTCGCAAGATCAACATCCGTAACTCGAACTGCTGTACCGATCAGTTGAGAATTCCATGTAAAGTCCGAGTATATACGCGGTGAATGAATTTGAAAAAGACGAAACTGGTTTTAGAAAGTGTTTATACATAATTTCGCAAGTAACCGTACCACGAGTGCCATGCTCTGTCCACGAAACTGGAAAAAAAAAATGGAAAACGGCCATCTAAAAAATTCACCCGGAAGTAACGAGAAGGACCCGGAAGGGAAGTTACTTGGTAAATCATTCAATACGACCCTGCATACGACATTAAAAAACCATAGACAATATCGTGAGTCAATGATACGTGACAGTAATCCGAAAATGAATTACATGCCTGTTTATGGTCCCTTGCGAAAAACCATAACCTATCATCGACGATACGTTACTTAAAACCGTACGATAACCCACGAACGCGAGGAAGGTTATCGGATACAAAGACTCTACGTGCACGATACAAGTTGAATATAAATCATAAGTACAATTGTAATTCTTAAAATTTACTTTGCAGGAATCGTGGATCGGCAGCATTATGCCACTTAGCGCATTATTTGGTGGAATTGCTGGTGGTCCGGGCATCGAATATCTTGGAAGAAGAAATACCATTTTAGCCACGGCCTTTCCATTTATCGCAGGTGAGTGATATAATATTTACTTGATCTATACTTATCTACTATACATACGACGGAGACGCAATTTTGCAAAGTCAATTTTCTAGCAAAAACATGACCCGTTTCACTTCCGCGTTGGCGCTTTACTGCGTTACGTAAAATTTAATAAGAAAACAATACATATTTTGCCTCGTATACATTGTTGTATGTACGCTAGTTTTAAATTGGATATACGAGTAGTAATTGTTAAGAGCTAGAGGCATGACCTTGTCTTTGAATTATGCAATTTTTCATCAATTAATAACAGTATCTAAGATTGCCAGAGTGACAGGTCGAGGCGCCTCCGTAAGGTGGGCGTCGATTACGCGTCGTCGTGGGAATCGTTTAACAGGACAATAGTTCTTATCACACAGTCATATAGTACGATCTTATGATTACGTATAGCTACTTCACATAGTGCTACAGTTATTTTGTTGTATTAATCAATCGAATGCCTCGCAGCTAATTGAATTTGCATCTACGACCAAGCCATTAAATTGACGGTTAAAAATGTTGTGCCTTTATGTATTTCGTATAATGAAATCTTTGAAATTAAATTTTTCATTACTCTTTTCACAGTGATCTTATATTTATAATTGAAAGAGCCGAAAGTTTTTAATTGAAAAACACAATTTATTGACAGTTTGATTTTATTTTTTTGTTTTAGCCTGGCTCTTGATCGCCCTGGCTACTAATATCCCAATGATCCTGGCTGGAAGAGCTTTGAGCGGCTTTTGCGTGGGCGTCGCATCCCTTGCCTTACCCGTATACTTAGGCGAGACAATCCAACCGGAAGTCCGAGGAACATTAGGTTTACTACCGACAGCCTTTGGTAATACCGGTAAGTTTAAAATTATCCTATGTCTAGTTTCTTCGAAGCACTTAATGAGTCTTGAAGTAATGAAAATCTTAATGACATGTTTATCTTTCCGTCGCAGGAATTTTATTATGCTTCGCAGCCGGTATGTACCTAAACTGGTCGCACTTGGCCCTACTCGGTGCAACACTGCCGATACCATTTATGATCCTGGTGTTCATGATCCCTGAGACTCCAAGATGGCACATCTCCAAGGGCAAGACGAAGAAGGCCCGCAAATCTCTGCAATGGCTTCGTGGCAAGAACACTGACATATCCGAGGAACTAACTGCAGTTGAGAAATCGCACGTTGACAGTGAAAGAAACGCCTCTCAGAGTGCCTGCGTTGAACTGTTCAAAGGAAATAACTTGAAGCCACTTCTGATCTCTCTGGGACTCATGTTCTTCCAACAGATGTCTGGTATCAATGCCATTATCTTCTACACCGTTGAAATCTTCCAGGTACACAAACAAACTTTTCTGGATGGTCCTTGTTCAATTGCAGATCCTTATTGCACCCTTAACCTGAAGGGATGAAGAGAAAAAAAAAGTTAATAAATTATATTTGCTCTATTTACAGAATGCTGGCAGCACCATCGACCAAAACATCTGCACGATCATCGTAGGCATCGTGAATTTCTTGTCCACGTTCATAGCCACCGCTCTGATAGACAGGCTAGGACGCAAAGTTCTTCTTTACATCAGTAGCGCGTCAATGATCCTGACACTGGTGACTCTAGGATTCTTCTTCTACCAAAAAGAAAGCGGAGCTCATGTTGCATCCTACGGATGGTTGCCACTTGCCAGCTTGGTCATCTACGTAATTGGTTTTTCCCTTGGCTTTGGACCAATCCCATGGCTCATGATGGGTGAAATACTTCCGGCCAAGATCAGAGGATCAGCAGCCAGCATTGTCACCGGTTTCAATTGGTCGTGCACGTTCATCGTGACCAAGACCTTCAAAGACCTCAGCAGGGCCGTCGGTGACGGTAACACCTTCTGGCTCTTCGCTGTGATATGTGTCGTCGGTTTGATCTTCGTTGTGATCGCAGTACCTGAGACACGAGGTAGGTCCTTGGAAGAGATAGAGAAGAGGCTAACGGGACCAGTGAGAAGAATGAGTGCAGTCGCTAACATGAAGCCAATGCCGACGGCGTGTTAGGTTATCAAGTTGGATGATCTTTACTTGCGCCAAAAAGTGAGAGAATTGATGAAAATCATTCGTCGTAGTCATTTCCGGTAGATTGTGTAGTTCAAAAGTAGTTCAGACGTCCGTGCGGCACATCGATCGTGTCTTGTCAGGGCGAGGAGCGGCACTAGAAAAACATAAGCGCGAAAGGAACCTAATGAATTACGAATCTGTTGAAAAGCTCCATACCAAAATATTGGAAACAATTGATCTGCCATACTTTTAATCGCTATCAGTGATCGATTTTCTTCAACTGACTTGCTCTCTTTCTCTTTATTATTTAATCAATTTTATATCGACTTTTCCGTTGCAGTGCCCCTCATCACCCTACTCGTACCGTTGCACTATTTATTTAAAATTTGTTCAGTCTTATTTTCATCCGGACACTTTTTATAAACTTCTGTACTTCGATATCTTAAGGCCGCGTTTCTACTGTTCCGTGGTTATACCATGAGGAGTACGAAAATTATTCGTCAATCGTCGACATCGTTAATGATTATTATCTATATAGGTAAAAACTGTGATACGACGTCGATCATTGTCTTTCCATTTTTATTCTTTAATTTTGATTTTAACTGACAGACACGAGGAGGTCCGCGTAGACTGCTCAAAATACAAAAGAACTCTCATTCTCGTATTTACCTAGCTCGTTCCTATGGGACTCTAGAATCCCTTGTGACTTCTTGATCTACGTCAGGGTCCATTGTGATACATCAGAGTCTTGCATTTGAATATAGGAGATGACGGATAAGTAATTGCTGTTGACTAGATGTATAGCTTCTGTTTTTTGTTATTCGACAATCCTACAGAGTCTACCTCAAGCCAATAATGTTGCACGGATGCGTACAGATTTACCAACGGTATATATGGAGGTATCATTACTTATTGTTATCAATTATTTAACTAATTGAAATATACGCGCACGTGCGTCTGAGCCTATGCGCGTGGGCGTATATGATATATTTAGATATAGAAATATATATATATGTATATGTACGAACGCGTATATATGAATAGTCACAGGCTTGCGTAGGTATTTTTGGTCGACATGTAGATAGTTCGTGTAAATATTACAAATGCGACAGAAAGTGTATTAGATAATAAGGGACAATAGTAGAAAATATATTTTTTAAATAAGTCAACTAGTAAAAACGATACCCAATATGAGTCTTAAACGATTTCCACTAGTACTTTAAAATTTGAAAATGAAAATATTTAGAGTATAGTCGAAGGTAGAGACAATTGAGAGCTTTAAAAATTTCGGAGGGTAAGATTAATTCGTTGATCGACTATTCTTATCTTTGTTGTTGTTATTATTAATATTATTATTATTATTGAGGGCATACGCGAGAATTGATTCTTACACGGTGACGTACGTATGTACTTAAACTTTTTTTGATTCGTATAATTCAGTGCTTTTGCTTTTGAAAGAACAAAAATAAGGAAGGAATCGTTTATGAAATTAAATTGTTTTGAATCTCACCTTGCGTAGTAGCAAGTGGTGATACCTGATAATGTCATTTAATAATTTAATCGTAGTCATGAATGTCAATAGGGATGACAATTGTCTCTTTAGTTTTTATAAAAGTTTTAATAGTGCATACTGTGTATATTTATTCTGACAAGATTTCATTCTAGAATGATACGATATATAATTACTTCAGGTTCTGATTACCTGCTGTTACAAAGTACGATGAGTCTATGGTAGCCTTAATGCCTTGAATATTGAAACGACAAGTACAATAATTGTTTTTCATTGAAAGATTTATTGATTGTGAATTATTAACGAGTGTTACAATAGACAGAAATATATGATCATCTATATTTTTGAAAAAGTGCATAGAGTTTTTGGACATTAGAACCTAATGTCCAAAACAATTTTGAACGTTAAAACTTAATTATTGTAAAGGTACTTATTGTATGTAAGATTTATGAAGAGAGCATTCGGCAAACTTTAAATATTTTGGATAATTTAATACTCAAGATAAGTTTATACAGACACTGTACATTCCAGATACTTTTATGACAATGGAACGATACAGATATATCTTTATGTAAAACTGTTAATTATTTATACCCCTCCAATACCTCCTATTCTTCCATTAATAATAACTATTTGTTGCTTGATTTATGAAAAATATTTTACATATTTATGTATATAAGTAAATTATGACCTTATCTTCATAAAATAATGTACAAATTACATCACATAAAACAAGCATACAAATGTAAGTTCTATACATAAAAAAAATAAGAAATGTAAAAATAAATTTCTGTATGAGAAATGAAAGTACAGATATAGTACTTTATAGTACTAAGTATAAGATATTCCTTTCAAAAACGTACAGACTAATGCTGTGATGCGAGTATGATATAAATCATCACATGCTGTAACAACTCTAAAAGCGTACACTCAATTCATAAACATTACTAAGCCAAATTCACTATGACTATAAGAAATAACATGAAATAAGCAATATGTAGTTTCGCCCTGTTCCAATTTCTACAGTATGATTTCCCTAATTAAAAGAGCAAATATTTTATTATAGGAATAAAATAATGATCATTGAGAAAACAGATAAAGCTTAGAATTCTCTCGAAATTATAAATATAATATCAGCTTAGAAAGAATTACCTGAAAGTAACAATGGAATGAGAGGTTATGTTACAATAACTATATGAACTTACCCATTACTTGGACGCGACAAATAGCACACGTATCACACTCCACGTCCCAACTCCACATAGCCACTGCATTCCATTTTTTCAATGTAAAAAGCTTATCTGACTTTAAATTATCACCATCACCCCGATCTGTATTATCTTGTTCCGAGTCTGCCATGTTCGCGACTTCAGGTGTGTTATTCAAGCATAGCAAACCATTACAAGAACACAGCGCAATCTGTTAACATGCAAGCCAATTTTAAACGACATGGGATAGAAGATATGTCGATAATAATTAAACGGAAAAGGAATGAGATTTTTGTAAAGAATTTAGAGAAATGTATTACGTAATATAATTAGAATTTCAGACTATTACACTGATTTATCTAGTAAAAATATATATATTTTTAAAATATTTATCTAGTTTTAGCATAGGTTTGATGAAGAAAGGGTTCATTCGTATGAATCAGTATGAATCAGGGACTGCGCAACCGAAAGAAATATCGGTTCAGTTACCTTGTTTACAATCTGCGTGATGTTAGCCAACTTTTATTTTTTAAACGTTTTCTACTTCTAATCGTTTGATAGTCTTGTAAAACGGTAAAGCGAATTTTCCATACGTAAATTCTGTAATAAATAAATTATGTAGTGAACAGCCGTTTGATGGTTAATATAATAAGAAAACAATCTTTTATCGCGAACGATTGATTTCAAATATTCGAATTCTATCGGTTTGTATGAGTCTCTATCACTTATTTTTACCAGGGTTTTGTAAGAATACTAAATACAATGCTTTCCATATATCTCCCAGCGTTGTAAAATGCGAATGACGTTAAATTCGTTATTATAATGATATCCTCGTTCTGTTGGCAGATGATAAAAAAAAAAATTGAAAAACGAGAATTTTAGAACACAGAATTCTATAGTACCTACTTTGATTTATTGACAGTCGGAACTGGCGAAGAACATTTCTTAGATTTTGAAATGTCGGAATCATGGGAATTATGCAACATTTTGTATGGAAAGACTTCACTACCAAAAATGTCACCAATTCCGGATATTAATCAATTCAAAGACAAAGATGAGATGGAAAGAAATCCATTATGCACTTTTCAACTGCAGAAAGTAACCTTTCTAAATTCTTACATAATTATTGATTCATGTTATACATAATGACGAATTCTAGGTACGTAAGCGGGAATTTTACAATATGGTAGAAGCAGCGGCAAGCAAAGCAAAAATTGCGGAATTTCGTATTGGCGTCAAAGGAGACATACGAAAATGCCACCTCGAAATGCCACAAGCCTTTTATTACAGCAAAATTAAAGAATTTGCAGAAATGTTACCAACTGTTGGTCTTCTTCCGGTAAATACATTTTCGACTTATATTTGAACACCATAAAACACTCTCAAACAATATATATCAAATATTTTTTAAATTCTTTACACAGGACTGGGAACGAAACATAAGAAACTTAGTACCAAAGTCTTTGCGAATAAAGTACAATGAATTTTTTGAAAATCAATTGAATGAGACAAAGACTCGTTATTATCAAGAAATGCACGATATGGCGGTAAGACGTATTATTGCAAATGAACATGGCAATAAATGGCCTGAATATGTCGAGCCAGCGCACAAGTGTAAAGGACGTACAAAATTCCGTCCAAAATTTCTAAAACATCGTTGCATCATCAGCAAAAAATATTATTTCCCACACAAACTCATCAAAAACATAATATCACGAGCGTATTTTGTGTTGCCTGAATTGATTATCGATTTTCGACGTTATCACTCTTCTGGATTTCAAGATTTAAACAGGTACGTTGCATTAAACACATGCGCTCTTGCAGCATTTTGGGTAATATTTGAATCCTCTTTAGGCTACTTGATCTAATTGAAGGAGACATGAAAAAAGGTTCGCTGATAATAACAAACACTTATTATACTGACATAGTAAGATTGATATCACAACCACGTTACATTCACGATGTACCGCCTGAAATTGTGCCAAATTTTTTACGTTGTGCTTCTAAAATTCTCGAACTTCAAATAGTGAACCGTATGATGAACACTATAGAACATTTATTAAAAGTATTAAGCGATTGGAGTACAACGCCGTTATTAAGGGTAATTTAAAGTAATTACACGAAAACACATAAGAATATGCAACATGAATTTAATGCAATATTTAATTTTGTTTAATTAGTTGGAATTGAAGTGTGAGAACCATGAATTATTTGTGTTTCCATTATTACGTGATATATACGCAATATTTCATAGATTAATCGATGAAATAGCAAATATTGCACAATCACTGCAGACTTTAGAGTCCTGGGTGAATATTAAAACGCAACAGGAATTTATTTCTGTCGTTTTACCAGACTGGTATGTAAAGCAATCTCATTCTCGATTAGATGCCATTCTCGAGAATATGTATTTGCCGTTAAATGAATACGTGAAAAGTTTACATGAGCGTTTTGGAGTCGTATACGATCCAGAAACGCATAAAGATGTCGTAATATATGTTGCCCAAGGACATGATTTTGAAAATTGTGTCGCTAGAGTCGAGGATTTCAATCGGTTTGTGGGAGAGATTAATGGATTGGTAAATAATTGATCCAATCGCCAAGATAATCGTAATTGGAATGTATACTTTTTCCGGTAATAATTTATTAAAATATTTAATTATCATAGACTGGAAATGAATATTTTTGTATCGGTCGACTTCGTCAGGAGGATGCGAAAGCTGGACTAACCAAATACACGAAGGACGTCCGCGAATTAATAATTGGCGAATTAATTAAACGTCATCGTACTTTTAATTTAGAGATTTGCGAAACTTTTGAGAGACTTGAAGAACGCTCACTCAATATTCCTCGCAACACGAAAGAATTGTTGGAATTAGGTTTGGGCTAAGGGACTATGATACTTTTTCTAGAAAATTTGTGTATTGATAAAACTTAATCATACTTAAATTAGGTGAATATATGATATATGCTACTACAACTCTTATGGAAAAACTACGTGAGAAGATTACACATTCGTTATGCATAATGGCTTCTCTAATTGAAATGACTACATTGGATCAGGATCATATAGAATTGAACAATACGACAATAAATTGGCTTAAGAGGATAAAACCAATTTTTGAGCAAAACAGTTCGATGTTCGAGCAGATGAAATTTGATCTAGAGGAACAGTTGCAACAGAAAACATCAATTCTGGGCAGCCAGGTTGAACAAATGTTTCCAAGGTATCAGTATCCCTTTAAGTAACTTACGAATTTCTGTTATCAAATAATTTCAATTTCATATTAGACTTTCTATAATGGACGATATGGACGATGTAAATCGTATAAAGGATTACATTGAGGATATGAGAAAATTCGTACGTGGATTGGATCGTATGGATGAAGAAGCAACGTGGATAAATCGAGAGGAAGGCCTTTTTCAATTTCCGAAAACTGCTTATCCTAGAATTAAAGAACTCAAGGAAATTATTATGCCTTATTATAGTCTGATATATCGTGCTTATCAATGGCAACGCGACGTAGGAGTTTGGCTTTATGGTCCTTTTGAATATCTTGACTCAAATGTCATTGAGAACAAGACCACGGATTATTTCACAGACTTTACAAAGATTAGCAAGACATACAGAACAAAGATAAAGATGCACAATGCTACGAATTATCAATACAGGTTCCATAAAGTTGCTTAAGATAAATATTGCTGTAAATTAATTATTCAAACAATTTGTCTGGTAGCTTCGCAGGCTCTGTGGATGATCCTGATCCATTTCAACAACCAGCGCCTATGAAACTTTGCTTCCAGTTACTTGAACATATTAAGTGGTTCAAGGTACATAGTTATTATCATATTATTTAGTTAGTCTTCTATACTTAATTTCATTTTTGATAGCAATACGTACCATTAGCAGTATGCTTCTGTAATCCTGCATTACGCCAAAGACATTGGGATGAAATGTCTGAGATTGCTGGTTTTGACTTAACCCCAGATGCTGGCACAACACTGCAAAAAGTTATTGATATGAATTTAATGAGTGATTTGGACAAGTAAAATTTACCTATATTCCTCCTACTACGGTTAATAATTAGAATAATAATTCATCCAACTTTGTATCATAAGGTATGAACTGATAAGTGTGAGTGCGACAAAGGAACTCTCTCTCCAGGAACTCCTGTCAAAAATAACTCATGAATGGGATGGAATGAACTTCACAACTATGATGTTCAAAGATTCAGGTGTTCATATATTAACACAGCTTGATGATATTCAAGCATTGCTAGAAGAGCACATCGTCAAGGTTCAAGCAATGCGTGGTTCAGCATTTGTGAAACCTATTGAACAGGAAGTAAAGGTGTTTTATGATTTAATTCTTCGAATACAAAGAACCATTGATGAGTGGACAAAGGTATCAGGTGTTGAATTAGAAAGTAAGAAGAATTATTTACTTCTAATTCAATTATATAAATAATATTTCTCTCATAGGTTCAAGTACAATGGATGTATCTGCTACCAATATTCTCAAGCAAGGATATTGTTGCTCAGTTACCTGAAGAAGGTATTTTATTCTCAGAAGTTGATGGGACTTATCGTAGAGCAATGCAAGGAGTAGCAAAGGATCCTCGTGTGAGAGAGACTGCTGGTTCAGTAAGACTTCTTAAAATTCAATTTATATAGATCACAGTAATATATTCTGTACTATATCTTATAACATTCATTCTGTACAACAAATATTTATTTAGGTTGGACTGTACGAGGCTATGAAGGAAGCAAATGAAATGATGGAAAAAGTTAATGACGGTGTCGCTAATTATTTAGAGAAGAAGAGATTATTTTTTCCACGTTTCTTCTTTCTCAGTAATGATGACATGCTGGAGATACTCTCTGAGACTAAGGATCCTCTACGTGTGCAACCTCACTTAAAAAAATGTTTTGAAGGAATTGCTAAACTTGGGTAGCTAAAATTATTAACGCTACTATTTTTATGTATAGTTAGTTTAATACATTCCTTAATTTTGTATAGATTTAATGAAGATTTGGAAATTCATTCCATGTTCAGTGACGACAAAGAAGAAGTTAAATTTCAAGATGTTATATCCACTGTCGCAGCTCGAGGATGTGTCGAACGTTGGCTTGTACAGGTTTGACAATTTTTATATTTGTTCTTGCAATTATCGCTTATTACAGTACAATCTTTCAACAGGTTGAAGAGGAAATGGTCAAGTCAATTAGACATGAGATACTAATGAGTTATTTTGATTACGAAGTGAACGAACGTGTAATGTGGGTGCGAATTTGGCCAGGGATGGTTGTACTATGCGTATCGCAAATATATTGGAGTATAGAAGTGCAAAATTGCTTAATGACACACATAATTTCGACTATGACGACTCTGTATGACCAATTGAAGGCACAGATTTTAGAAATGGTCAATTTGGTAAAGGGTATATTTTCAAAACTGCAAGAATTTCGTAAAAGCTCGGTAAAAATATCTATATCGAATTTTTGACCATTTATGTATTTCAGGACAATTATCAAAGCAGAATCGTACCACCTTAAATGCACTAATTACTATCGACGTCCATGCCCAGGATGTTGTTAAACTGTTAATCGACAAAAATATCACTCACGAATCTGATTTTGAATGGTTGGCACAATTGCGTTATTATTGGGAAGATGATGTCCTTGTCAGAATTATCAATGCAACTGTATCTTATGCTTATGAATATCTTGGAAATTGTCCTCGATTAGTTATCACGCCGTTGACAGACAGGTACATGATATATTACAAAAAAAAACTAAATTAATTAAACCATTAATGAAATGTTCATTAGATGTTATCGAACCTTGATCGGTGCCTATTCTCTCCATTTAAATGGCGCTCCCGAAGGTCCAGCAGGTACGGGAAAGACAGAAACAACAAAAGATCTGGGCAGAGCAATAGCCGTTCAATGCGTAGTGTTCAATTGCTCAGATGGTTTAGATTACAAAAATATGGGTAAATTCTTCAAAGGATTGGCATCTTGTGGTGCGTGGGCATGTTTCGATGAGTTCAATAGAATTGAACTAGAAGTACTTTCCGTGGTCGCTCAGCAGATCCTGTGTATAGTGCAAGCAGTGCGTGGCAACCTGGAGACATTTATATTCGAAGGAACAGAATTGAAATTAAATCCAGCTGTTTACGTTTGCATCACTATGAATCCGGGATACGCAGGCAGATCTGAACTCCCTGATAACTTGAAGGTCCTCTTTAGGACAGTGGCCATGATGGTACCTGATTATGCCATGATTGGCGAAATATTTCTTTACTCTTCAGGATTTAGCACTGCCAGAGTGCTGTCCATTAAAATTGTAACGACCTATAAACTTTGCTCAGAACAATTATCATCTCAATCTCACTACGATTATGGAATGCGTGCTGTAAAGACTGTACTGACTGCTGCGCAGAATATCAAATTAAAGTTTCCAAACGAAGATGAGATGATACTTTTACTTCGTTCCATCATCGACGTTAATCTTCCAAAATTCTTAGCACACGACGTACCCCTCTTTCAGGGTATCATCTCAGATTTATTTCCTGGAGTTGAATTGCCATCGCCAAATTATGACATTCTTCTTAAAGCCGTTAACGAAGTCGTCCTGAAGAAGAATCTTCAGCCAGTTGATGGCTTTTTATTAAAAATTATACAAACCTTTGAGATGATGATAGTTAGACATGGATTCATGCTGGTAGGAGATCCTTTTGGCGGAAAAACATCAGTTTTGAGAACTTTGGCTGATGCGCTAACTTTGATGCATGAATGGGGCGATGAAAATGGCGCGGTAACAAAATACACGACTGTCAATCCAAAAGCAATAACCATGGGCCAACTATATGGTCAATTTGATCCAGTATCATCCGAATGGACCGATGGCGTGTGTGCTGTTGCTTTTAGGCGTTACTGTACTGAAGATAATCCAGATAGAAAATGGCTCATCTTTGATGGACCGGTAGATGCTGTATGGATTGAGAATTTGAATACTGTATTGGATGACAATAAAAAATTATGTTTGACATCTGGTGAGGTCATGCAAATGACAGGTGTCATGTCAATGATTTTTGAAGTTATGGACTTACTTCAAGCTTCACCAGCTACTGTGTCACGTTGTGGAATGATCTATATAGAACCACACGTTCTAGGCTGGCGACCATTCCTTAAATCCTGGATCAACAATGTAAATAAAAAATGGCGTGTTGCGTACGAAGATATCTTGGAAGCATATTTTGAATGGCTGGCTGATCCTTGCTTGGAATTTATTCGAAAAAGATGCAAATCAACCCTTACTGCCGGCCAGATCAATAATGTTGTCTCAACGTTAAATCTTTTTGAGATGTTTATGGATGATGCTGTGGAGGAAAATTTAGATGACTATAAAGAACATATTACACCCTGGTTACAAGCATCCATGATGATGTCAATGGTATGGGGCGCAGGTGGCACTTTGGATTACGATTCACGTTGTAAATTTAATGAGTTTTATCTACCTTTTTGGAGAAATGAAAATTCGGATTATCCAGTACCCGAGAAAATTGGTGAAATTATTATTTCTCTGCCCGGAGAAGGACTGATACATGACAATTATTACACGTTCAAAGGCAAAGGTGCCTGGAAATATTTTGGGGATACAGCAAAATCAGAAAAATTCATTGAGACCCAAAGTATAGGTCAAATGATGGTACCTACCATAGACACTGTAAAGTACCAAAGTCTTTTCTTACGTCATATCAAACACCGTAAACGATTTTTACTCTATGGTGAAACTGGCACCGGTAAGAGTTTCTATGTACAAGAATTAATGATGAACAAGTTGGAGGAAAAATTTTATCTTCCTAATTTTTTAACGTTCACCGCTAAAACTACTGCTGCACAAACTCAAGAACTTGTTGTGTCTAAATTATTCAAGAGGCGTAAAGGCCATTTTGGACCAATGGGAGGAACTTACTGTATCGTTTTTGTAGATGACGTTAATATGCCAGCTAAAGAAGTTTATGGAGCTCAACCAGCCATTGAATTGCTACGACAATATTTTGACCATGGACAATGGTATGACCTTAAGGAACCGGAAGAGATTCGAATCTTTGATACGATGTTCATCTGCGCAATGGCACCACCAGGCGGAAGTCGTCAAGATGTTTACCATCGTTTCCTAAGACATTTTAATTTGTATTCAATTAATACATTCTCACGAGAGAGTATCTTTCGAATATTCACCAACGTGGCTCTCACTGGTTTAAAGAAGAATGGATTTGCAACGGATGTTCTTATCGTGGTGAACAGTCTGGTAAATGCAACAATGGACGTCTTCGAGAGTGCCACTAATGATTTAAGACCGACACCAGCAAAGTCCCATTATTTATTTAACTTACGTGATTTCTCAAGAGTAATAACAGGTTGTGCAATGATACAGAAGGATTCTGTGGAATCAAAATTGACGTTTGTGAGACTTTGGGTTCACGAAATCCTTAGAGTGTTTGGCGATCGTCTCATAGATGTGGGCGATCGTAAATGGTTGTTCGATAAGCTAAAAGATACTACCCAGGGCACGTTCAAGGAATCATTCGATTTTGTATTCGATCATTTACCAAAATTTAACGAACAGCTTACTGAGGTGAGTTTGCAAAATCTTATATTTGGAAATTTCATGGACGTAGACGCCATTCCGGAAGACAAAAAATACGAAGAGATCACGTCGATGGACGAATATAAGCGGGTAGCTCTTCTTTGTCTGGAAGAGTACAACAACACTCACAAAAACAAAATGGACATAGTTCTATTCCGTTACGCTTTGGAGCACCTTGCAAGAGTTTGTCGAATTCTGGCGATTCCTTGTGGCAGTTTATTAATGGTTGGCGTCGGGGGCTCAGGAAGACAATCTTTAACTAGACTAGCAGCAGGAATGGCTGGTCATGGTTTATTCCAACCGGAAATAGGAAGTGCTTATGGCATAAACGAGTGGCGGGAGGATATCAAGAAGGTTTTAAAAAATTCCGGTGGAACCGGAAAGGACTTGGTATTTCTTTTTACTGAAGGTCAAATCAAAGAGGAAGCATTTCTAGGTGATATCGACAGTCTATTGAACTCAGGAGAAGTGCCGAATTTATTTACAGTCGAAGAACGACAGGAAGTCATTGAAATGACCAGACTGGCTGCACAAGGCGGAAACCGCAATCTGGACATCTCGGTGCTTGCTGTACTAGCATTTTTTGTAAATCGTTGCAAAGAAAAGCTTCACATAATGCTGTGCTTCAGCCCCATTGGTGAATCCTTCAGGAATAGATTGCGTCTGTATCCAAGTCTTGTCAGTTGCTGTACCATAGACTGGTTTGAAGTCTGGCCTGAAGATGCATTGGAACAGGTAGCCATCAGGTGTACAACAGGTATCAATGTGGCGGATGAGATCAAGATCAATTCTGTCGTAGCCTGCAAATACTTTCATGTTTGCGCCAAAGATATAAGTATAAGATTTTATGAAGCTTGTGGAAGAAAAACTTATATTACCTCAGCAGCTTTCTTAGACCTCATACAGACCTTTGCCGAGCTCATGAGAAAAAAACAGGAGGAGCTTATCCTTGCCAGGTATAATATGGGATTCTAGAATACTTATTTAGTCTCTAAAAATACTTTTCTATGATCTGTAACAGAGACCGTTACTTGGGTGGCTTGGATAAATTGGAATTTGCTGCTCAACAAGTGACAAATATGAAGGCAACCCTGACTGCTCTACGACCGCAGCTGGAGATGTCTGCGACTTTAACAACGCAGACTATGAGGCAAATTGAAAGTGAAAATATAAGTGTAGAAAATGCTACGATTATGGTAAAGAAGGATGAAGATGCTGCAAATGCCCAGGCTGAAGTTGCTGGAGCACTCAAAGCTGAATGTGAAGCTGATCTGGCGGAAGCACTTCCGGTTCTTGATGAAGCAATAGGTATATACTATAGTATATACTTGTGTAGTTAATAATATAAATAATTTATTAACAGCTGCATTAAATACGTTAAAACCGGCTGATATTACTCTGGTGAAATCAATGAAGAATCCACCGGAAGGTGTAAAACTTGTGATGGCCGCGGTTTGCGTGATGATGAATATTCCACCGGATAGAGTAAATGATGCTGCAACAGGAAAGAAGATTTTGGACTATTGGGGACCCAGCAAACGTCTTTTAAGCGATCTTAAATTTTTAGATAATTTACGGGATTACGATAAGGATAATATTCCTGTCAGCACGATGCAGGTACTTAGTCAAAACGTTTCCCTTTGTCCTGCTAGTACTGTGCTATATGAATTACTGTACAGTCTTATAAACAAAAAGGTAATCAAAAGAACATACATGACGGATAAGAATTTCGAACCAAAGATCGTGGCCAAAGCTTCCCAAGCTGCAGAAGGACTCTGCAAGTGGGTACGAGCCATGGTGCTGTATGATAAAGTGGCCAAAGAAGTTGCGCCAAAAAAAGCTAAGCTTGAAGCAGCACAAAAGGATTTTGAGGACACTATGGCGTTTTTGAATGAGAAACGTCAAATGTTGGCCGCACTGAATGAAAAACTAGCAGCATTAAATGAGAGTCTACGTGAAACTTTGTCGAGGAAGATTGACTTGGAAAATCAGGTGTGTATCGACAATCGCAAAATTATAATAATAATTGTAATACATTAATTCAATTTTGATTCACTCGCTCAGGTGACCAATTGCAGAAACAAATTGATTCGGGCTGAAAAACTTATCAACGGTTTGGGTGGTGAAAAAGATCGGTGGATGATGTGTGCTGAAAATTTACAAAAATCCTACGACACACTTGCTGGTGACATTTTGATTTCTTGTGGAATGATCGCTTATCTCGGACCATTCACGACGGCTTATCGTATTGAGAATTTGGAGAAATGGCGAATCTACGTCAAGAGTTTAAATATACCTTGCTCGGAAATCTACAGCTTTGTTAATATCCTGGGCTCAGAAATAAAAATCAATTCGTGGAACATACATGGTCTACCGCGAGATTCCTTCTCCACGGAGAATGCAATAATAATGGATAATTCAAAAAGATGGAGTCTATTTGTCGATCCTCAAAGTCAAGCCAATAAATGGATTCGAGCTATGGAAAAATTCAGTGAATTAGAAGTGATTAAATTGACAGATAAAAATTACATGGAAATTTTGGAACAATGCATCGAATTTGGTACTGTTATTTAGAAATTATAAATCTCTTACGTCAAATCATGATTATAATTATCTAACAGGTAAACCAGTGCTACTGGAGAATGTTGGCGAAGAATTAGAAGCACCATTGGATCCTATTTTAATGAAGAACATATATAAAATTGCTGGCGTCTGGTATATTACACTGGGTGAAAAAACAGTGGAATACGGATTGAGATTTCGATTTTACATTACATCCAAATTGCGCAATCCTCATTATCTGCCTGAAGTCTTTAACAAAGTAACGCTGATAAACTTTGCCTTGACCTTGGAAGGTTTGGACGATCAATTACTTGGGATAGTAGTAGCTAAAGAGAGGCCAGATCTTCAAGAGAAAAGAGAACATTTAATAATCCAAGGAGCAGCAAACAAAAAAGCTCTTAAGCAGGTCGAAGACAACATACTGAAGACCTTATCAGTAGCTGGTGCAAGTATCCTTGAGGATGAGGAAGCCATTGAGATTTTAGACTCTTCAAAAATCCTCTCAACTGACATATTAAAGAAACAGGAAGTGGCCAAGGAGACTGAAGCTAAAATTGAAGTTTTTCGTCAAAGTTACAAACCAATAGCCAAACACAGTTCATCTCTTTATTACACAGTAACAGATTTACCCAATATCGATCCAATGTACCAATATTCTCTGTCCTGGTTCATTAATTTGTATATCATATCAATTGAAAGCGCAAACAAGAGTAAAGTTCTTGAGCGGAGATTGATGTTTCTGAAAGAAACTTTTACTTATAATCTGTATCAGAATGTCTGTCGATCATTATTTGAAAAAGATAAGGTACTTTTGAATACTAAGAATTTACTGGTCTTTGACAAAATTGTTCTACCGACAGTGGTATCTTTAAAAAAATTTTTAAACAGGTACTCTACTCGTTTGTCCTTTA
Organism: Cephus spinipes; assembly: GCA_963971525.1. NCBI lineage: Eukaryota > Metazoa > Arthropoda > Insecta > Hymenoptera > Cephidae > Cephus > Cephus spinipes. The sequence goes on along the minus strand of OZ020572.1, from coordinate 30,869,700 downwards.
CACCACGATTTTATTGGCAACCAATGAGATCAATAAGGATGAACTGATGTTTTTTTTATCTGGAGGAATGGCGATGGGCAATGTCATAAAGAATCCTGCATCAGAATGGCTCTTGGATAAATCGTGGGATGAAATCTGTCGAGCTAGTCAGACTCTCAGTGCTTTTTCACAGTTTATCAACAGTTTTCAACAAAATTTACCTGCATGGCGACGATTTTATGATTTAATGAATCCGCAGAGTTCACCACTACCAGAACCGTGGGAAACTTCAATGACTTCATTTCAAAAATTAATTGTAATGAGAATGATTAGACCGGATAAAGTAACCATAAAGGTATGAAAGCTCTAAGTTTTTCTGCGATTAAAATTACCACCAGGACATTATTTATATGTAGTTATAATTTTAAATAGGTGATGCAATTTGTGGAAAGCGGCATGGGAGCTAAATTTGTCACTCCACCTCCTTTTGATCTCTCAAAATCATATGCAGACTCGAACTGTCTTATACCATTGATATTTATCTTATCTCCTGGATCAGATCCAATGGGGGCTCTGTCGAATTTTGCTGAGAATATGAACTATGCATCGCGATTTAATTCAATATCACTTGGACAAGGTCAAGGTCCTTTGGCTCGAAAGCTTATAGAACAAGGACAGAATGAAGGATGCTGGGTCTGTCTGCAAAATTGCCACTTGGCGGTTTCATGGATGTCCGCCTTGGAAAAAATTTGTGAAAATTTCGATTCCACAAATACCTCCATGAATTTTCGCCTTTGGCTAACTAGCTATCCTTCTGATAAATTTCCTATTACGGTTTTGCAAAATGGAGTAAAGATGACAAACGAACCACCTACGGGGCTTCAACAAAATCTAATGCGGTATTTGAGATTTTAAAAAACTTTTGTATAACAACAGGCTCTCTTTATTTTGTATTTCCAATCATTTTCAGATCATACAATACTGATCCCGTCAACGACCCAGAATTTTTTGAAGGATGTCCTGGCAAGGAAAAAGAATTTACAAAACTTTTATATGGTTTATGCTTTTTTCATGCTGTCGTACAAGAACGAAGAAATTATGGTCCACAAGGATGGAATATTAGATATGGTTTAGTATCAATGCTAATTAATTCTATCATAGTTTAATAGAAAGTAAATCATTTTTATTCTACAGGATTCAATGAGTCTGATTTCCTCATATCCGTCCAACAACTTCAGATATTCATCAATGACTATGACAACGTTCCATTTAAAGCCATCACGTATCTAACTGGCGAATGTAATTATGGTGGAAGGGTGACTGACGACAGAGACCGTAGATGTCTGAATACTATACTCCAAGATTTTTACAATCCAGAAGTGATAAACAATCCAAATTATTCATTTGCTGATATCGGACCTGAATACACGTTACCAAAAAAGTACAAGATTTAGTAATCGCTATGTTATAAGTCAGCTCTAATTTTACTTCTGTGAATTTAAAGGTGCGACCATCGTGACTACGTGAAACAAATAGAAGGAATTTCTATTAATCCACCACCGGAAGTCTTTGGTCTACATACTAATGCAGGAATTACAAGGGATCTAGGAGTTTCCAAAATTTTTTTCGATTCCATGATCCTCATTCAGGGAACAGTCACTGTCGGAGATGCTTCCAAACAGGACGAATTACTTTTAACTATGAAGAAAGATCTTTACGATAGAATGCCAGAGCTTTTTGATATTGAGGAAGCACAAAAAAAGTATCCAATCGAATATATGGAATCGATGAATACCGTATTGATACAAGAAATGGAACGCTATAATACACTTTTGAAAGAAGTTCGGAATTCTTTAGTGACGCTTGAAAAAGCTGTGAAGGGAATGATAGTAATGACGCCAGCAATGGAGGTTTGTTTTCCAGATCAGAATAAATTACTGTAATTTTTTAATAAATTTTTTCTCGACAATTATATTTACATTATTATAGGTACTCTCAACTAATATGCTCAATTCAAAAATTCCACCCACTTGGACAAAAGCCAGTGCGTATCCTAGCTTAAAACCATTACCAAGCTTTGTGAATGATTTTCTAGAACGACTAGCTTTTTTTAAAAAATGGCTTTTACAAGGAAAACCAGCATCTTTTTGGATTTCTGGCTTTTCATTCGTACACGCATTCCTAACTGGTGCAACACAAAACTACGCCAGAAAATATAAAATATCCATTGACAAGATAGATTTTGATTTCAAGGTATTTCTCAAATTTTTTTAAATTGAACATTATAAAACATAAATATTTCGAAACAGGTAATGCCCATATACGAGGCCAACATTCCTCCTGAGGACGGTGTCTACGTATATGGCATGTATTTGGCAGGCGCCAGATGGGATATAAAAAAAATGTTACTCTCCGAAAGTCTTCCAAAAGTTCTTTGGGACCAAATGCCCATAATTTGGCTAAAGCCATGCGAGGCAGTAGATATTAATGTAAATAATCGCTATCAATGTCCATTGTACATAACATCTGCACGATTTGGAACACTCAAGACTACAGGTCATTCCACAAATTACGTTTTATCACTTTTATTGGATACTGATTATGACGTAAGTCATTGGATCAAGAGAGGATTGGCATTACTATGTCAATTAGATGATTAATTAATTACCTTTTATAAATTCAAATAAATCTACATATTTTTCATCGGGTGAGATTCAAATAAAACATCATATCGTGGACTATAGGCATATATTAACGATTCTGTTAATAACAAATAAAATAATAGTTACATGGAAAAAATTGCTATAAAATTGCATACTCTGTACTGTGATTTTCACGCGTACTAACAATACAAGTATAACAAGACGACTAAGGGCAATATACTATTGGGTTATTTTAATGTATGTAGCACCGGAGTTTACTCCATACTGCCCTTGGTGTAAAGAGTTATCATAAAACTACGAATGATCCTCTTACATACGTGAAACGTAAAATAACGCTTTGCGTGTAAAAATATATTAAGTCTATATTATTTATAAGAATGCAGACGGAAAGTGGGGTAAGTCTAATAACCAGCCGTTGTATCAAGCTGTTTTTATTGGTATGAAACTTTAAAAAAAAAATTTAAACATCGCTCTCAGACACGCAATACAGAAAATGACATTATAACCAATAGACTGAAAAGATAACAGTTTTCATTTAAAAAAAAAAACTGCCCTTATACAGTAAATGAAAATAATAATTTGGTGTATCGTGCTCCACGGTTTAAATAAAGAATAAAAAATAACAAGTGGAACGTGTAATTCATATAAATATTTCGATTAAAATCAATTAAAATTTTGCAATATTATACAAACATATGGCAATGCATAATAAGGGGAATTCAACAGGTATAAAAATTGGACTTATACCATAATCCCTCTGCATTATTTGCAATATGATTTCCTGATATCTCATAAAATACTTTTAATTTATGAGAACTATACCACCTGACTGTACTACGTCTTCTGTTTACAGTTGCATTTTTGCATTCTGTGGATCCTTATATATCGCATAAATCAGCAATATATGCTCCCTTATGTATCTTACATTCCGTTGCTCTTAATTATTTATATTCACAATACACATTAGCAAATGACAAATGGTATTCAAATGGAAAACCATGTGTGCCATCACAACCTCCGGATGTCGTACATAAAATTAACGTTATATATCCTCTAAAAAAATATCATTTCGCAATGCCAAAAATAAATAAATATTTTGATTTGACCTTATTAGATTTCGTAACTAGATTGCAGATAGCACGAAACGATAGACAAAGCTATCGTTTATTTAATTAAAATTTTTCATTAGTTGCACTAAACCATTATACACAGCCATTAATTTAATAAACCGCGACATACGAAGTTTGTGAAATACCGTATAACCAGACAAGGCAATATTATTACAAGTAGAATTAATCGTACTGCAAACCCTGATCGCATTCCCTTTTATAAATACGCCCTGACTAGAATACATTTCGCCATTTGGTTAATTAATTACCCAAAAACTCTGTTCGTAATGAGTCGCATATATGATGACTCACGAACACGAACATCTGCTTAAAACTTTCTTCATTAGTAACTAGGCGAAATCTTTTAGAATCAGGGACCTGTCCGACATGATTAAACACAGGTGTGACCTTGCTTACCGAATTACTGGTTGCATCCTGTACATACATACAATTAGGATATCTTGTTTTTGCATCTTATCTTGTTATTGCCTTTCTTGAACTGCTTATTTACACATAAATATATCTACTTTACAATTTATTCATTACCTAAAATAGGACTTGTATTTCAATAATCCGTGGCTTTCGCACGTGTACTTTACTTTTTGTACTTTTCTAAAAGAGCGAGCACAGATAAATCTTCCCAATGTAATAATCGTATAACTTGAAACTCTATATGCTCTAACAGGATTCTTTGTGTATTTTGTTATACTGCAATAGGGTAGGTCCACTTATGGGTCTTATTGCCCACTATAATCAACTTTTTTGAATAAACGCGCTTGAGGATAGCACTGTTAAAAAATTACGGCCTCTAATAATCGAACTAAGGTCCTTAGAATCATCAGTTCATAGCGGTAACAAATAGCCAATAGATGACACGCTACGGCCAGATAGCGTTTATCGAGGAATTATGTCAAACTTACTCCTGGTAAATCTTCCTCAAATCTCTAATGCTATTATGATACGCATATTGTAGTGCCATTGGCAAAACAACATTTACAATATTCCTCGTGTGACTTTTGTATATATGTGTGCATAAGAAAAATTCAATTTGTTGTGTAAGAAATCAATTAACAGTCTCGCGTCAATTGGGTTTTTATGTATTTTGCGTCTCTATGAGACAAGATGACAAACGATCATTGCCACGCGAACTCCTAATTTATCACGTAAGACAAAACAATACCATTCAATCGCGAAGACGCACCCATGAATCTACATATACTATCTTGAATAATTTTCTGAAACTTGTCAATCGTTTTATTTGAGTTGTGACGTGTCTCGCGTGGTGTGTTTCAAGGTTCTCTTTTGAATCGCTTTAAATTTACGAATCGTTCGCAACTTCATGAAAGTTCGCCAATAGGCGCATTTTGTAGCCATAGATCATGAATGAAATTATATAAGTCATCGCTTACAGCCACCTGAAAAAATACCAGAAACTTCAGCACATTATCTATCGATAACCTGAGTGTCTCGAAGTACCATTTATTTAACATTTCAATTTACCTTGTATGGTGTGGGATTCAAATTCCTCTTGTGATCATTGCGCAGTGTCTTCAAAGATTCCTGTACTCTTTTACGGATCTCTTGTAACGTTGATAATGGATGACATATATTGCCATGCTCCCAATATACCTAATAATATTATTAAATATATTATTAATCGATGCAGATATTTTTAGTATTGTCTACCTAGGTCCTTCGATACATACCTTATGCAGTGGCTCTACTTGAGTGGGAATGACGTAAGCTCTCTTTGACTCTTGGAATGGATGCCTGCAGAGGACTTTTTGTCCAACCTGTGGTGGATCTTCGCAGCATCTTTGTAACAAATCAATCAATGCATGTCCATCAGCTCCGTACAACCTATAAGCAATTTTCCTTCCAGGCATAGTGACTTTGTCCACTTCCTGGCTAAGTTTTATTCTCGGTTGACCATTGATCTCAACCATTTTGTATACACAACCCAAAGCTGGTTGTCTCTGACATGTTACCAAATGCGTACCAATTCCAAAGCAGTCAATTTTATGATTCTGAATGCAAAGTTGGAAAACAGATTACAGTTAATACTTAAATCTGATTAATATTATTGATACACATTACACTAGTTAAAACGTTTACTAAACTAAAGTACCTGCTCATTTAGACTTAGGATTGTCTCTTCATTGATGTCATTTGATGCTACGATCGTTAATCGAGCAAACCATGGTAAATTGTACTTCGTAGCGATTCTCTCAAAAACATCTCTCGCTGCATGACTTAGATATGCCAAATCACCACTGTCAATTCGGATGCCAACAGCTTTGTAACCCAAATCGTTTAGAGCTAATGCCACAGCACAGAAATTCAGTAAACCACTCCTGTTTGGAATACAACTAAATTTAAAAAAATAAATCTCAATTCTGTGCGATTTTGAGGATGCATCGTTTTATGTGATGAATACCGTGAAAAATTTAGCATAGATAACAATAGGCAACTATTTCATGAATTGTTTTGTTGTAATATTATTATGTTATTTGTAATATTCTATCTTATGTGTCTTCCATTAACGAAATTTTATAAATTTATTTAATGCAAATGGTGTAAAGTGCACACATGGAACAATAGTCTTTATTGACTGCAGTGTAACGCAGTATGCAAATATTTGTGAAAAAAGCTCATTATCTAGTCACTTGGTTGTTATTATCATTTGACTTGACATTATGAATTTAGGTAGATATTAAGTACATTATACATTAGACAAACGGACAACATGTTATAACATGCAGTTGGAGAGCGGAGCCAGCGACAAAACTTATGCAACATATTTCTCTGAGACAATGTATTTTTTAATGTTGCAACAATCTCGAGAAAAACTATAATAACAAATATCTAAAAGACACTTTTGAACGTATTTGAATATAGATCTCATTGTAGTCAACAGAACTTAGCAAGTCAAAAATATGTTTATTAAATTAATTTATATCTTTGCGTGTTAAGCATCTATTATAAAAGATTAGTATACAATAAAATTATTGATATGCATCGAATCAATCCACAAAAATTCTAGTTCCAACGAGTATTTGTCTGATCTTTATAACAAAAAATATTAAAATCAGTTCACTATTGAAATTTCTGAACAATAATGTGACTGTACCAAAGAGGATAACAAAGGAGAACATAAAACCATAAGCAAAGTTAATCCCCAGACATGAAAAACTTAAAACAAAAGGAAAACAGTGCAAAACTATGTATATAATTAAGATTCTCCGAAAATGGAAAAATTTGTTAGCCATTGACGAATAGTCAACTCAAAATATCATTGCAACTCAAAAATGCAAATAAAACAGAAATAACAGAATGTCGATAGAATGTTATCATTTTCAAAAATCCACTAAATCTCAATACTATAAGAGTAAATGGATTAATCCTTCTACCGCGATGTAGACTTTTTAATTAATATTTTTCGAAATACATTAGCACATCCGTATGCGTGATTCACTTATCAATGATCGGTCATAGCTTACCAAGTTTAAACGAATATACACGTAAACCATTAATAAAGGTACAGATAACATATCACTGGGGCTGAATTGGGGTGGGGCACTATATAAGGTCGAACATTGCAATAACGGCCCTGCACGAAAAACATATAAAGCTTTCCTGATAAATAAACAAAAAACAACATCCCTCTGAATTCTACTCCGTAACTTCATGCTGTGTGAGTAATAATGATGCGATGAAATATCATGGAAAACGATTATTTATCTGTTCTACCAAAAGTCAGGAACTTTTTCATTAAACTCTTGTCTGTATCGTACAGCTCAATGTAAATATACTATTGGGATCAATCGATAAATACGTTAAACAAAAATAAATTGCTCAAACATAAAAATGAATAACGTATCCCATCCAATGATGTAACTCTGGTACATCGATAGAATAAATAAGTTAAATAGCAAACGTACAATCATTCATACGTTTATCGACATTAAAAGATATTCAATTCTATTCATAAATATTTACGTATTATTTTGCAACTAATCCATTTATTAGTGATGCAGGTCTTAATAATATGATTAAAAGAAAAAGTTCCCATATCAAGTAGAACAGACAAACAGCGCGAAAATCGTACCTCACATAGAGCTCGCCCAATTCGCCTCGTCTTAAAAAGCCATTCTTGTGAGGCGGTGTCGTTTCGGATATAATTGGGCCGTTTCTCACACTGTATTGGGTTGATTTATTCGCCCCATTAGTTAGAAGTTTATTCTTTAGATTTAGGCTGACTACGTGCGCCTGTCGCTTGGCCGACGCCTCTATGCTACAAACACACTCCTGTTAGGCTAAAGTGCGTGTGATCAGCTAAAGTACGCGGGTGCGTTACACGTTTCTTTTTTTGTGTAAACTATTTTTGAAACCAAACTTTTGAGATCCAGTGCAATTATATTTAACAGTAGAGTTTTGTAAATGTACTTTCATTAGCCATAGGAGAAAAGTATTATTGTTTTCATGTGGTATAACGAATCTCTTATTTTCTTGTATTCTAAGCTACGTTGATAAAGACGATTTATAAAGCATATTACTCACATGATGTACCAAATGTCTTTGTACCATATAAAATGCGTCTAAGTGTCAGGCAAAATAGCATAAACGTAAATATTATATGTACACGTAACATACAATGCACTGTAGTTTTAATGCAAAAGCAGAGCATTTTGGAAAATGGCATTCGAAAGTTATGACTGACGGGTCTTAAAGTCTGTATTATTTTTTTACTAATAAATTGATAAATACTTTTTCAAAATAACATAGGTATAATTAACTATGTCATTTTCCTAAATCTGGATTACCGTTAAGTGTTCAATGAGCATTTATCTACAACATGTGAATATTACTTGCATCTATTAATAACGTACAAATATCACTAAAAAGGTACACCGATTGAAAATAAATTTATGAACAACCGAATAAGATTATTCAAAATATATAAATTTGTACGATCCGCGCCAATATAGACTTACAGCAAACTCACGTATAACGCGGGAGGAAATCGTGGATTTAATTCTTAAATCCGATAATTCCTGTGTTTTATTATTTAGCGCATTATACGAATTGGCGTTGTACGGGAATCTACTGTATTGTACATTAACCCATTAATTCATGTTATTGACAGCGCATAGAAGATATATGCAAGATACGGTTAAGGCCAATAACGAATTTACGCAACTAAATTTCCTGTAATCAAACTATAGGAAAAGTAGTATAAAAAGAGTAATAAAATCAAAGTTTGAATTTGTCACAATAAACTGAAACGGATCATGAAATTTATATGACGGCTTTAGCCATACAAGAAATTGAATACCGTTCGCACAGTGGCCTAATAAATCAAGTAATCATCATGTAATCTCGTTCACATATCTCATTCGTGCCATATGCTGTAAGAATTGGAAGCAACGATTAACGCGTGTTCTTCGCTAAATAAAGGTGCATCTGATATAATACCTCTTAACATCGTACGTGTCTACAAGCGCCATAAATCCATCAGGAAATGCGATGGCGAAGCTAATCAAAGCAGCAAGTTCACCATCAGATGCCTCAGACACAAAAGCTCCAAGATCGGATGCGATGGACTCACGATACGTAGAAGAAAGTGCCAGAAGATCATGAACTTGACCAGTCTGCTTGTGCGCCAGAGTCTGTAGGACAGAGTTGAAGACAAAATTAATGATATTTCAAAGATTTATGGAATGTAACAATTCTGTCATTTCCAAAAGTATTTTCAAATACTGTACTTACTTTTGTTCGTAATTCTTCGACACCAGTGAATGACGTAATGTATGCATGAGCATGCGTTCCTTTTACCGGTATATCAAACAACTTGCCAGCTAAGACATTACTGGTACCATCGAAGCCTCCTGTAATAAACTTATGCAAAGTAGTATATCACTTCTCATTTTAGCTGTCGAGATAGAAATTATTGATTGACTCTTGTCGATCATCAAGTATACATTTAGCCTTCAATTTCCTTATTCGTAAGGAGAGTATTACTGTTCTAAATTCCTTATTACCAATAATTTTGTTAAGTTACTGGAAACCTTTAGCTTCATAACTGTTCATTTTCCCATACTTTTTTAAAGTAACATTATCAGGTAACCTAAGTGCAGCTTTGAGAACTTCAAAACGAGTTCCTTGTAAAGACATATGAAGTAAAATCGATATCTACTTTGTATAGTTTCTAGAATAGCGCGATGGCCTAGAAGTAAGAAACTCGTTAATGGGGGATTCGCTAGTCTGAATTGAGTTTTGTTGAGTCATAAGAACATAGCAAGATATATGCATAATTTAAGGAGAAACTTGTTACGCATTAGGTGGATGATACCTACTGGCACGAAACGAAGCAGGATATTGATTTTATACTTTTCAGGAAATTGTTTGGCAGCCACGGTTAGTGGTGTAATGGTACCAGACACCTCCAGCGTTGGGAATCTCCCCTCGGAATCACGATATTTTATTACCCTTTACTAAATTACTACATCAATATTATCTCATAAACTGCGGGTTTCAACCGCGCGTGATCCGTATGATTCACAATCAACTTTTTTTTAACTACTTTCGCTTTTGGCTATCAGCAGCACAATACCAATAATGCAAAAGCATTGGCTGATATGATTATGGTAATTAAACTATCAACCAATGGATTAAGAATTTCTGTACTATGTAATTTGCGCAATCGAATCATGAAATGCTATGCATATCTTCTGTATATAGAATTGGTTTGCAATACGGAGAAAGTCGATAATGACGAGTGCCTAATCGTATTGCATGTTATAAAGTCATTAGAAACAATTATTTCTATGAGAGTCGATTACTTTCGAATTAGGACACTGCAGCAATTTATCCTATATCCTCTTGCAGTGATAATCTCATATTTTATGTGCTTATATGGCTTATGCGTTTTTAAAGTTTCGGAAATACATACACAGGCATTTACATGCTTCGGTCGTCGTAAAATATAAATTGAGCAAAGTGGTGGCGCGCTCTGCAATTTACCACTAGGAATTGCCGCGAAATATAGGCGAAGGAAATATTTCCACCTACCTATGTAACTGTACTTGGAGGCACTGAGTCCACCATCTGGTCCTTGGGCACGTCTGAGACCAAACTCTAATAGAGCTACATTCTTCCCGGCAACCATACGATATCTAGCTGCATTTGTGGCCATCAAACTTGCGTAATTAACTAACGTTAATAGCGTTGTCTCCAAAAGCTGTACCATTATCAAAGGACCTTCTATCCTTATAAGCGGTACCCTGTACAGGCAGTATACTTTATACAATGTACAAATGGTCAATATCAAGTAAATAATTATACTAATGTTTACTTTATACATTGGCTGTGTTCAACAGGAACACCGATTTGATTGGTCATTTGATCGATAATCTTGTAACAGTTGTGAGAGTTAACCAATTAAATGTATTTGCTCCCTTAGTTGTGTTTCTGCTGAACACAGCCATTGTTTTCTGTACCAATACTGAATATTTCCTAGAGTACAATCAAATGAAAATACAACAGCATCCTACGGAAGCATATTTATGAGATATAAATATATTACAAATTCTATTTCTTTACCTTGGAAATACTACCGAACCTTCCTCAATAGCATATAGAGTGACATCCTTAGCATTAAGCTTCTTCAGGTATTCAAAGAATTTGGGCTCCACGGATGATGACATTGTGGATTTTAGATATTCGATGTCTGAAAAATGAAATATTATTACATTGAAGTATAATAGTATATGAAAGTTATATGGAATATCTGGAAACATACCACTATCGGAGTAATGAAACTTGTCTAAAAATTTTAGACACTCTTCCAATCCGGCAAAAATTGTAAATTCACCCTGGAATGGATTCTTTCTAAAGAATAGATCGAATACTGCATGGTCTTGCATCTTTCCACTCTTCCAATATGCATATGCCATTGTAATTTGATATAAATCTGAAATGACAATCAGTAAAATGAATGTATAAAAAATCTGATACTGATAAATATAATAATTGGTTTCTAAGTTGGAATTGCGTTCAGTAGTTTTCACTTGCCTAAGTTTAACAAACATTATTGTTTGCTTTGTCAGGGCTTGGAAAACACTAAGTTAATTAAACAGTAATTACATAATAAACAGTTACGATATTAAGATCAGTTTATAGATTGGAATCGCACCACATTCACACTTCAAAATCATACAAATAAGATATTATGGATAAGACATGGATTTTGTAAAAGTCGTATTAATCCTCCTCATTGATCCTTATCATAACACACAATGACAAATTGGCGCGACAATTCCTTGCCATTTCGGAAGATTGAAAAATGAAATGAAACATTGATAATAATAAAAAAAATTCAAACGCACCACAACGGCATAACGTACAAAAGTTGATCAAGAATTGAAATCCATACCCTATCAAAGAAAAGAAAATTGTTTCTGAAATGAAACACAAAAGTTGACCAACGGCGCAAGAGAAATGAAAATTATTAATCCTCGAAAAAAGTCACTTACATAGTGCATAAAATAAAAATATCTATATGAAACGAAAGCGCGGGAATGCGCCGTCATAGCCAGAATTCAAAATTTGACAGAATAGAGGATTTCGGAAAATGATATAGGAAAAAGTTTGTAGTAATTTCGCGTCTTTTAATCAATCGCGCGCTGCATGCGCGACAGAGTCAGCGAAAATTATGTGCACTCATGGAAGGCGAATTTAGCAAGGAATTCTTCGAGGTTAGATTCGAATTACATTTACACAAATACAATATACTAAAAGCTATCTAATCCCAAAAGACATTATAAATACCGGTAAGTAGCGGTTGAACAACGCCATTCTGTCTTGAACGACCCCATAGTCTGTCTCTGTCGTCAGACATTTTTCAAACTGGAGAAGAATCCGGGATCGAGTACTGAAGTTCTTAGAAAAGACAACTTTTCTCCCTTTCACTCTTCGTATCTTCTTTAGTCTTGACACACAACACTTACCCGTTAAACTGACGGGTACTTATTAAGCGCACACCGGCTGTTACTGACGAACTAACATAGTTTAACGGCAAACCACGGTATATACGTTCCTGCGTTCCCCACAATCGATAGGAACGTTTGAAGGACGTTCAGGCCGTTCGAGCTTCTTGCCGACAGTTCCGCCAACGGTTATGATTACCACTAAAAAAAACACTAGCTCCTTCATGAAATTATATAAATTACGATTACACGGCGGTATTATTCCGGTTCAGTTAATACTAATCTAAAAGAATTGATCAATCTCAAATATTCCTTAGAAGAGGGAATGTCTCTGATTTGTTATTTCCATTAGATCAGTACTAACTAAATCGGAATGACACCAACGGATAAAAGATAGTCACAAATTCTACTACTTTTGCATTCTAACAACACATTTGATTGCTGATACCTACTCACAATTTATTGCGCTTAATACCAGTCATTATGATTATATCCTTTTCTTACTAAGCCGCGTCTGAATTTTACCTACCGATTTTATTGCAGAACAGAAACTTCCTACAATATAGAAATTTTTGAAAAGTCAAGATTTCATAATTATTTGTTTTATAATGGACGTGTGGTGAGGGTATGTGAGGGAGAGGGGGTTATGAAAAATTCAGTTTTAAATTTCATTATACGAGGAGTGATGACTAATACTTATTTTTAATTGCAGTATATGTAGTCTTGATCATTCACAGCCATTAATATTCTGAATCCCCGTGCAGTCACGGTTCGTTTTCTTTTATATTAAACGCAATTAATATAAATCATGACTGTCATCTTATTCTATAGTGTAGATGATAATCGATACATAAAATTTGTGTGGAATGTCATTCATGGTTTGTATAATTGTAATATTATTTTCTTGATGTAATCGTTTATTTAATTGATGCAAAACGATTTCATTGAACTGTTGTTACTTTTTACGATTGGAGTACTTAATGCATTTTTTAACAAGACTGGCATTATGTGTATCATTACGATATCCTTGAGTGTTTGATCTTAATCATATTATATCAGTCTAATTAAGATTTTACACCGAGGAACAATTGTAACACTGTAACAATTCACGATTGCAAAGAAGTTATCTCTTATCATTTGACGGATTGTGTAATTATGTAAACATTACGATTAGCTTTCAGCAAAAGTCTTCCACGATGAAAATGAATAACAATAATGTAATCGGATTCTATTTTAATATTACTTTTCCTCGTCTTATATCTAATAAAGAAGCATAATAATATAAAGCTCGACATTGAGCTTTTAGGCGCAATTAGCATTGGACGATGATCAACTAATTTATTTTTAAATATCCGCTCCTTGAAACGCAGCATTTTTGAGGTTATGTCTGTGCATTATGATATCAAGATTATTAATTATTAATATTCAAGTATTTAAGGCAATCGAAGATTAGTTCACTGAAAAATAATAATATTTATTGACCCCACCTCAACATAATATAGTTTCGTTAACCGTTAACGAGTCATACATATCTGATCAAAATAATTTTTGTATCAAACTACTTGATCAATAGTCAACTTTTAAAATTTCATAACTGTCTGAAATATTTTGAGTTTTTTTTTTAATTTTATTCAAGTAGATATAATAATATGTGTTAATTCAAAGACAACGCAGAATTTCAAGACACTAAATTCATTCAATTTTATTTCTTTAACTTGATTAGCATGGTGACTTCGCTTGAACTTTCGACTAAACATGTCGTCAGGGGCAACGCGCTCTTAATACATATAAACTTGACATATAATACGATACTGCAGTTAACTCTGTATCATAACTTCCTAAGAAAAATAATATTAATCACAATCAACTATAGGATGGAGTTCCAGTAATTTTATACGTCGATGAATCGTCGACGATGTAATCTGACGCAAAGTTTACGTATCTGCACGTACGTAGGTAGTAATAATAATAGTGTCTTTTGCATATATATCTGTATTCGATAAAGCGGCAAGAAATTTCCTGCAGTAGGAGAAATATAGATAAGTACTATCGTAACTTCATAAAGAGTATATCAAGTGCGTGTATTTAATTTCATCGTAGAAAAAAATTCATAATGATACCCACCGATCCGCCATGATGCATTTTCAAACTTTGAAGTGCATCAAGTTTACAGTCTAGGAAATGGATGCTAAATCTATTTTCAAAGGTACACTCGCCGTTAAGTACAAGACGGAAGTTTGGCAGAGAATGAACTCACAGTGATACGCAGCACGTCAATGCTTCCACATTGGTTCATTCTGTAGTGAGTTTTGATTACGTAATTTGTACGATTCAAGTGAGCGTGTGTTCCGATTATTTGGTTCCGTAGTAATCGGAACGTTTCCATTATACGCACATGTGTTGTATATTCATAAATTCTTCTGTACCCCTTGTAATATATACCTATAACAGGTTTTCATATATTGATTTTTTCTTTGATTTTGAAATTTTTTTTTCTTTGACAAACATTATTCTTGATTTACGACTTTTTTTCATTCCGTCTTTCTTGCAATTTCTTTCGTACATAACAATCTGAAATGAAGTGTGACTGAGCCAATTGTATCGACCTACTACGTAATTATTAATTCATTGTATGCGCTTTGATAACGATTATTCATAAAGTTACCAGAGCTGCTTGGAGTACAATCGTCCAATAATTATGTACGAAACTTCTTTGTGATAACCTTTTAATAATTCTGTCTGGCGTCAATAAAGAGAGTGAGGAATTATCAAAGTTATGACAAGTTTCAGTAAATTTCTTCTAAATGTAACAAAATTAAGATTGCAACTAGTTATGCTTTTAAAAAACCTTTAAAAAATATATAATCGATTATTTGTTTTACGATTAATATATAGTAAAACTACACATCCACAATGTGATAGGTATAATTTCTTTCATAATACAGGACGGTGATTTTAATAATTCTATCATGACGGATTATACCTGATATTCTTGTTGATTCAGCTGTGCACTGTGGCTACTATAATTTATAGAGAAATTAAATTAAATTTAATCTTTTTTCATGGTCGTGCGCCATATGTCGTTTTTTCGGATGCGATTATTGATAAAACTTGATAACAGTCGGATGAAAGAATCATGTAGGTATAGCTAACAAAACCTCGACATTATTTTCAAAAATTATTAGCAAGCACAACGTCACTGCTTAATGTGAATTTCATCTGAAAAATGTTTTATAAATAAGACGCAAGAAAATAGGAAAATTCTTTGATACCCATCATTCTTGTTTTTGACGTAAATACAAATGGACATATAATTACCTGCAATTATGGGATGGACTTTGCAATTTTATTTGCAAAAATATACGAATACCTTGTATTACATGAAATATGTTTACTTTGAAGTCTATATGCAATAGTGCAATGGTAGAATATTTTTTATACTCAGAACAGTCAGGAGTAATTTTATACAATATAATTTTCCCAGCAACGATCTGCGGAAAAATTATTGAAATCTTGTAAATAACTATGTTGCTATGCGTGCATTGTAATATTTATATATGGCATCTTAATGGAATAATTGTATCTTCGTGTCTAAACGGTATCGCATTTGCGCAATATTTTTACTGAAGTCTGAGAAATTCGGAGTTCACCTCTGGAAACTAGGATACCTCATGAAATTTCTTCCATACGTTGAATATTTACCATGTGCAAAGTTCAACAAACGTTCTATAATTGTTTGAAATAGTCTAGACGAATATACCACTGAGGTAGGAAGACCAGGTATACTTGCCCAAGATATATAAAAGCAGTAAAGACCATTTTTCTTCATTTATTTGTGCATTCTGTAATTTCCTGCAAAATTAAAAAACCATAGTAGCTCAGAATAATACAGCATACGTTTTATATAATATTTTTCTTTTTTTATTCCGAATTCCCATTTTTTATATCTTTTTTTTTTTCAAATCTGTAATACGTATAATACCGTGTAATTTCTTGTTGTGCCTTAATTTCTAGAGTTTAACTACAGTTCTCATTTAAATACGCATCGAATTAACGTCTTTCGAAAACGTTTTTTAATATTTGTTTGTATTGTTGCATCCACGTGGTTAAACTACATTTTTATTTAGTGGCCCTTTAAAATCGCCTAGCCAGACGCTGAAGTTTGATGGTTAAGCTGCTAAAAAAATATTCAATTTTTGATTTCTCTAAGAGGGTTAATGATATCAGTTGTATATACCATAAAGCGACATATGGAAGGTATGAGAAACATTTTTCTTCATTTTCTATACTTCAAAAATTGATTATTTTTAACGTACACGTCACAGCGTATACCTAACATACCTACACGTATATAAACTACATTCGAACATTGGGAAGCTTTTGCAAAAAACGTAATCGCAAAATACATATTTATCTGTGCCAACTATTGCAAAACAAGTGATTATTATTCATTAATTCGATTCGTGTGATATTTACGGCCGTTGCTAAATTTTCGCCAGTATGCAAAGCCTATAAATCCTTTTTTTCGGGCGTTATGATGTATCCGACCTCGCGAGCATTTTCATCATTTTATGAACGCGACACGCGAAACGCACATCGTGTATATTCGTATAAGGAAGCACGGACTAGATCCTACGGTACACAAAAGTCTCTAATCTATCGTCGATTTCCTAATTCTATTCAGACTTGAGTTATAACATTTATTCCATACGCTTCCTGCTTAGAAGAATAACGTTTACAGTCCTGTATAATTCCTAGCTACGCCCTTTACTTTGTTTCGCCTCGTCCTTTCGGTATCTAAGACTCCTAATGACTAAAAACTGTACTTACTGTGACATAAAATCGAAGTGACCTACTCTATGATCCTAAAATTTGCGTTATCCTAATTTGACACATAATTTTCGTATACAGTCTTAACGCTTACGGTGATATTCGTGTTATGCTAAAATGTCACAGACTATAAAATGTTTTTTTTTTTCATTATTTTCTTTTTCCTGCGTCAATCTCACTTCGCAGCTCATTTGGTTTCTTTTTCTTTTTTACTTTCTTTCTCTTGCTCTCTTTATCATTTCCTTCTTTATCAACCTCTTTGGCAATATTGTGATTTTTTTCACGCGCCTCGTGTAAAATTATCGACGCGTTTAATCCTATGTAATTTTGGTTATTTCTAAGCATAGACAAAATAACATGTGATCCTCTTGTAATTTTTTAGCTAATGTTTAAAACACTGCTAAGACCCTAAAGCTAATACAGTCTAAGTTTAGTCAATTAATCTCATTGCGTATTGGCTTGTTTGTTGAGTAAAGCTCTAAATTTCATAACCAGTTATATAGAAGATCGAGGATTGAAATGTCACAGAAATAGTGGTATAGAAGCATACCCTTATTTACGTATTGTATACGTAAGATTTACAACAATTAATATATAACAGAAATGGATAAATCAGTGTGGCAGCTAATTATGTGAATCCTTTTACAAATAATTCCTGTATCCGTACCATAAATACATTTCGATTAGGCTGAATAAAAGAATATTGATTTCTTTTTTTTCTGGCTATGAAACTTTTCGACCCTACTACATATCAATGGCATTTAATGCAATTCGTAAAACTTGGCACTAATAAATACTAATGATAACGGAAGTATTGATAATACCATCGATTACACATGTATATCTCTGTGTTGTTAGACAAAGTACAGAGAACATACGAATCACGGAATAGAATCTATCCGGTTAACAAAAAAGATATTTATCGAATTATATATCTATAAATATAATGTCTGACTTATACGTATGGCATAACGTGTCTGATCATTAATTGCAAATGAATTTAATAATACCACGTAATGTTTAGCACCGCGAACCTCATGAACTCAAGTATGTCAATCTGATCTTATCCTCGTAAAAGAAAAAAAAATTCCATCCCGTTTATAACCACTCCTCGAACCGACTCCCCATGGTTCATCTCATCAGATCTGCTGCACGTTGTCTGTCTCGATGAACCTCTCGCGGATGCATTCGTTTTCGATGGGAAAAGCAATTGCCAGAGCTTGCAAAAGCTTTTGGACAGTAGGGGCACTGATAAGGTCGAGCGCCTGTATGCTGATTTATGTGAAACTTCAAATCTTGGTTCCTCTTGAATGTCTTGTCGCACAGGGGACAAGCATGGGGTCTTAAATCCGAATGCGTTATACTGTGAGCTCGGAGTGTCGAATTCGTCGGATAAACTCGTCCACAGACATTGCAGGGAAATTGTATACCGCCATGATATTCCTTATGACGGAATAGATTCGACTGTGTTTTGAAACTGAAAGGGGCAGAATTTTGTTGTTGTTACTTTAAGGAGAATTTTCGTAAGTTTATGATTGGGAATGCTTACATTCTACCGCATATGTCGCATCCATATTTTCCTTTAGGCCGATGTGTTTCCAAGTGTACTTTTAAATTTCCTCTTGTTGAAATTCGTTTGCTGCATATTGGGCAAATGTAATTCCTTGTTGAATTATTATCTGTGTTTGTTTGGAGTACTCCATTTGTGGGATAAACTTGCTGTGAACGTAGGGCCGTTTTTCCTTCGAGTCGACTACCTCTTGGTAAATGGGACCAGTGGTGGTTTTGTAAACCGATTAGAGAAATGAAAGAACGTGGACATATTGCACACCCATGGGGTTTTACTGTTGTATTTGATACATCCTCTTCACTTTCCTCAGATGGTTTGGTGCTGTTAGTCTCTTTTTCGTCTTCCGTTACCTCTTCTTTCTTTGTATCGACATTTCTGTAACAACGTGATCAAGAGTGGTTAAAATTCTTCCAAGTTACTGAAATTTTTATCAGTTTTAATAGAGCAGCAAGTCTTTCTGAAAAATATTAAGTTTAATAGGATTTGTCACTAACTTGTTAATAAGTGACATTGGCTCTGGGGATGGCACTCTGTCCACTTTCTCTTCGCTATCAGACATGTCAGACATTTCAGAAGAAGATTGTTCCAAACCGCATTGCAAAAACAACATTGGGTCCACTTTGACTTCCATCTCTTCCATACTTGGCGTGTGCTGACTTTCATCCTGAGTCAGTAATGTTGATGGTCCCAAAGGTTCTCCTTCTGCTAAGATTTCTATGGCACCCTGCAGACATGAAGTTTTCCTTATGAATACTAGCATTTAGTAAAATTATATCTAAGTGTCAATCTAAGTATCAATGACTCTGCAAATAATAGAAACTGCACCACAACTAGCATAATAAAATACTTATGCAATAGTTAATGATAGTAACATATAATGTAGTATGGCTGTGCAATATTTTCTGTTACTATCATTAGATGCATGAATTGCAATATTTTTACATCGACCAATGCTAACATAGAGTATGATAAATTTTATGTTAAGAATTTTGTTCTTTGATTCCTTACCTTAGTTAATATAGAATGTAACAGTCCTCGGTCCTCCATTCTTTTTGTAGCATCTTGAATGTCTTTGATCTTCTCGCTGTCAATGTCTTGCGAAGAGTTTACATTATCAAAAACACCATAGAATTGTAAGCGTAGCTTCTCTTGAGTACGATAGGCCATCATCGCGAATCTATGGACCCCTTCCAATCTCTTAATGCAAGTGGAACAAACCATCTTTGGTAGTTTGTCTTCTGACGATACCTAAAGTAAAAATGTAATGATTGAATTTAAAATATTTCTGCACTACACAGTAATTCATTATACGTATCCATATATTATAAGACTGTAAGATGTATATCTCAATTCTTAAAATATAATTAAAATTGTTTATATATCATAAACAATTACATAATTCATAAATATATTATACAGCTATTTTGTTTTAGAAATGCATCAACCATTTGTGAAATGTCAGGATTATAACTTCAATGATCTCAATATTATCTCAAACTAGTAATATCAGCAATTCTAAAATAGCCTTTTAATGAGAATATGCATCAATGCTGCTCTTGATATGTTCTCATTGCAGTATAATTTTTTGTAGGACGTCATACCAGGATCGCTGACGTTTTATCCCCAATTATATTTATAGGCGCACTCTTGTATAGCGCACACGGTATGTACAGTACTCATAGCAATCAATAAAATGCTAATTTTTAACACTTTTACAGCACTGGACAAAATGGTTGCCATAAAGCTTACCCGTTACAATTCTTCTCACTCAGACCGTTTCCTTTCACCATTTTTATTGTCAACCGATAATCACTAAGAGATTTAAGATTAATAATTTCAAATTACTCGATCAACAATTATAGTTCATATAAAAATGATATTTTATCCATCTCCAATTCTATTTATAATTTAAATAAACCAATTTTGAGTTTTCCCAATAGGCTAACCATTTATTTAAATTTTCTTTTAAATTATCGTTATGCATGCACGCGAGTATTCATATTTCAAATCATTTTACGCGATCGTACAAATATTAAATTACAATTTCGTTTACGTACGATTTACACGTCATATTATTTCCTTCACTAGCATGTTCGTTAAAATTTTATTAAATCACATGATTTTCAATAGTTCTCCGTCAGAAAAAAACGGTTACAAAAATAAATAAAGTTCACGATGATTCGAGGAAATCAAACTTTTCATTTTCATAAGAGCATCACAATCAAATTAATTAGTTAAAATTACAGCCATGAATGTATTGTTATCGATATGTTGCAATTCTCCAATCTCTTAATTACGTTCTAAGAAAATCTGCTACCGATCGTTAAAAATAAAAATAAAAGCTCAACATCACGCGTCGTTTCCCATCGTCAGCCGAACAGCACGACGGGACGTAGGACTTTTCAAATTTGATTTTGAGCCCGACACACGCGTCACACACTCCCGAGATGGACACACACACGCGCGCAAACCTTTTTGAAAAAGGGAGCGAAGCGAAGTTCGGCATTGCGATTCTAGCACGCTGTCAGAGAAGACAAGGCAATAAGATTGTAAGAAGGGAAGGAACGTAAATATGGAAAGAAAGAAGGGAAAAAAAAAACAATAAAATGGTATTGCAAAGCACAAATACTCACCAGAATGTACAGATATTTTCGTATTTTGGTCTGTAGACAGTGTCGCCTGCCCTCCTCGGCCAAAATGTGCACCCCATCGTTTCTCGCGAGTTCCCCCGCACAAATTCTACACTGTTCACGTTCACGATCGCGCTCGAAATCGCGTGCCGCCGTGCCCATTTCAAAGAAGAAAAAAAAAGAAAGCCGCCACGAGCAAGGGTTAGCACCGCGCGAGCACAATGAAAACGTGAAAAAAATCCCGGCAAGTCGCGCTCTACGAGAGCGAACACATTTTTCGGCTGTTTTGCAGTCGAATTCCCGTCCTCCGTTGGTGGGACGTTTCAGCGATGCATCTTTACAACGGGCCAGCGTCTGGGAGGGATGATTATTCTAACGATCTTTTTTACTTATGACCCCTAGGATTGGTGAGATTACTCTGACACCGTCGACGCTTTAAAAACGACGTCGGCGCCGGGCGTCGGCGTCTCCCCCGAAACGAGTGCTCAATACAAAATATATAATAGCATTCGTCGATTTGAAAAACATATGTATATAACCAATTGTTTTATTTATGGCCGCGATGCCTTTACATTACGACCGAATTTTAAGATGAACAAAAACATTTTTCGCCCTAATTGTACACGTGTCGCGATGTTTATTCATCCCTGCTTTAAATCCAAACCCAAAAATTTGTTGGCCTGAAATAGCATCTCTCGTTGCAAATAAAGAATATAATGTATCAGCTTGCTTCTCTTAATTGGTCCGCCATTTTCTTTTACTACCCGCGTTGCATTTTTCGCGATGACAGTTACGCATCTTCCATCTTTATTCGCTAATATTTCATCGATTGCTTAATACGAATTCTTATGCTTTTCTCACGTCAATTTCCTGCTCAAAATTGTACGGGTTCTTTGCCTGTTTCAAAATTCTTCGTCTCGATTCTAACTGTTCGCGCCATTTTACCTACTGGTGTTACTACGCCTGGCAACCCTTGTTTTATTCGTTTTTTCACGCGACAAAAAGTAGTTCCGAATACTCGCGACCGGACAGCCTCCCCCTGGTCTCGCGGCAATGCCACGGCCCCATTTAAAAAAATCAATACTTAATAATTACCAATTAATACACAGACTAACTTCGAACAGCTCGCGACACACGGATTATCCTAGAAAAACCTCGATATCGCAATGACACATTTCTTCATTAACATTTTTCATTAACGAGAATCTCAATTGCCTTTATAAATAAATGATAACGGCGAAATAATTTTGCAACGAAGAAAACGTATTCTATCTAAGAAGCACTAAATTATGTCTCATGAAAACATAGAGTTATATAAAAATGTTAGGTGCATGTAACTTTTTAATAGAATTCTACCTGTAATGCCAGATAATGATATTTCATTGATTTGAAAAATACTTTTATAGAACAGTAATGCAGGTTATAATGATAAGTGTATGAAAGCTAGGTTAGGAATCACGGTTTCTTATACATCTTGTGTCCATTTGAATATTCACAGTATTTCAATATCATGACATATTGCAAGAAATGAATTGAAACAGATGACTGTATTATGTGAAAAAGAAAATAAAAAACCATTAACCTCATCATGTGTATTCATTCTACAAGTTTATAGTAATTTTATCTATTTAAATTCAAAGTATTTTTACAGCACTTTATTTATATTAAAAATATGGATTTTAGAATTTCAAGAAAATATGATAATTAAATTTTACAAATTTTGTAAACAAGTTTTGCAAAATCAATGCACCGTCATTTCCATGAGAAATATAGGATATCATTTCTTATAAATTATCGAAAATGTCGGGATTGAAACGCTGCGGTTTTATTTCTCTTTTATACAGTGTCAGTGAGAAACCATTGAATCTCTGGTCAAAGCACATTTCGCAGGATGGAAAAATTCGTAGACTGAACGACGATGCATTAAATGGCGATAAAGTTGTCGAAATAATGGGACCACACGAGACACCAGTGCCCACGAATATATCCTGCCCTTCAAATCCTACAGAAGTTTTACACATAAAACTTCCTGTGCTTGTACTAGTCGTAAAGAATTTGGAATTGAAGTTCAAATTGGAATTTCAGGTATCGCACTGAATATTGTAAAAAATATACACAAAAATACTTGTCTTTACAAATTTAATTTTAGATACCAAATTATGCATCTTCTTAGCTTGTAGACAAGAAAGGATATCGTCGAAAATTCACACTGACTACATATAATCATGAAAAATTACCAATTGCTGATATGAGTGCAGCTTGCTTATCGTTAAAACTAGAAGAGGGTTGGAATAACTTAGAAATAAATTTTCAACTGTTATGTTCACGTACTTATGGCGTGGAATATGAGGCTTTACAACGTATTATCATATATCCAAATTGTCGAATTAGAAGAGTGCATTTACAAGATCGTCATTATGGACAGGAAGAGATACCAGTCGAGTTGATTCAAGCCTTTTTTGATATGTACATGTTGAAATGGGGTATCCACTTAGTTGAAAGAAGTTCTCAGACTGAGGAATCCGAAACAGGTGCGTTTTAAATAATTTATGTATATTACTTATAAGAATATTTTTTTACCTAATATTAATAATGTGTAAGCTCTTAATTTTAATGACTTAATTTAATGTTTATACTTTAGGTCCTTTGCAGCCGTGCGATTTAGTATATTTTACAACTGACAGTACAACCTCAGTTTTAATGACAGCTTCGAGTCCAGTTGCATTTAATGATACTAATAAGCGATTAATTGAAAGACCTGTTAATAAAAATAGGAATATTGATTCTACTTTGACGAACGAAGGAACTGTTGTCTTTAAAAAGAATTCCAAATCCGTTAACGAACTTTGGAAAGAAGTCAAGGTAGCAAGTAACGTTGAATTGGGTAGAATGCAGAGTAATGTTAGGACTAGCATTACAAATTATTCTGTGAATATACCAATAGAAAAAAAAAAAGTAATAAATTCGAGGGGACAGAAAGAAATGATGGGTAAAAACGGACAAGTACAAAAAAGTGGAACGGATATGAAATATAAAAATTTAAACCAACACGACTCATTGATAAAATCATTTCCGTATATTGAGAAAAGCGAATATCTTAAAATACAAATATGTAAGAATTTTGGTAATGAATCATCCAAAGATAGAGGACTAATATTTCAGGAATTGCCTACCAATTATACCTCTGTTGATAATTCCATTGATAAAAATATATCAAAAAATGTTGCTCATATGAAATCAAAAGTTATTACAAAAGTACTGAAACCGCACATCAGTCTAAAGAATTTTAATTCCAATTTTGCAATGCAAAAAAATAAGTGCCTTGCAATTTCCAAGCAAAATGTAGAATCGTATGAACAACCAAATATTGACTCAGTATTGAATAAATCAAAAATTAAGGAAAGCCACAGTCGTTTAAAGACAGAAAACGTCAAAACCATAAGGAATATTATAGGCGAAGTACAAAGAATCCGCGACGAACTGAATCATCAAGAACGAAATATAGAGAAATTGAATGTTAAATCCCAAAATGAATTAGGTGAATTATCACAAAATGTACCAGATATTGTTGAAGTTCAGTCAAAATCCTCAGATGGGAAACCAAAAGAGACAGTATTGGCTACAGATCAAGCTGTAGGCAATTTTTTGGAATTGCGCCATAAGATAAACAAGAAACTCTTAGAAAAATTGCACAATAAAGGTTTAACAATGACTGAAATTGAACTATCAATTTATAACTCAAAAAATCGTCGGAACTCTTATGGACAAGGGAAGTTAATTAAGAGCCATAAAGGTTGTATTAGTAAAGGCACTGGTCTCAGTAGAATCAAAGCTTTAGAAGTTGATATGTCACTGAAACGTGAACAGTTAGTCTTAAATGATAAAATGTGTATGGAATTGAGAAATGAATTGGATACTACATTATTGGAATTAAATTCAACTCATGTTCGAATAACTCCTGATATGGTGGAAGATACGGTTGGAAAGATTATTGATAGTACTTCAAGAATATCAAATGCTCAAAATTTTCCTGTGTCTGAGATTGAATTTCTCAAGAGAAAAATGTTATATGCTGATGAAAGGAATACATGTGATGAAAATATGATACAGAATTGTCCATCTTTAAAAGAGGACAAGGTCGGTTGTGATGTTATCGAAGGTACGGAAAAATATAACGAAGTTGACGCTGTAAATGTGTTATTTCAACGACAATCGTGCTTAAATAAACATGAATTTGGTGCTGTTCGATGAACATATATCTTAAGAGAAAGAACTATTTGCATAATAAATTCAAAATTAAGTAACATAAGGAAAAATGTTGTATTGAACATTATACACCATTTTTTATTGTGCGTATTGAATAAAGTGAAACAAGCAAAGAAACTGTATAATGAGTCCCTTTTACTTTTCTGATTAAGATTTTCAAGTGTGGTTTTGATATTCTTTCTGAATCACTTTTTAACAAAAAACATAGTCTTTTTAGATTAAATTACTTTTAAATAGGCACTTTCTTAATCTCAACACTTTGCTTTGTTCTGAATCGGAAGGAACAATTTAAACTCTGCTGGTAATTCATCCTCCGAATAAAGTCTATCTGAAAAATACACCCTGCGTATCCTGCAGTTGGCATGAATTTGAACTCTCAATGTTTCCACATAGTTTGTTCCATATGCCCTGCGCGTAAAGTCTGCTAAGTTGAATTGTATCTGATTCCACCCATCGTCTAATCGCATTGGCATTGTACAAATAAATGGTTTTACCCTAGTTGTTGATTGATAATTACTGGCACGAAAACGTCGTCGTACGTTCTTGTCATCGATTACCTAGAATAGACAAATTCATATTAGCACAAAGTAAAACCATGTACTACATAATTAAATCTATACAACCAACTTACTTGAACCTCAAAGGTGAAATACTTTTTCAAGTTTTTGATGATCATTACCAAAAATGGTAACTTTATACCCAGTGTCTTTCTTGGATCAGCAGGACAAGTGATGTATGTCGTACTCACATTACTACCAAGTATTTCCAACACCAAACTCTGAATGTCATTATCAGTTATTCTCTTGATATGTCCATTTCGCACTTTCTTATCCCAAATCTGGAGTGGCTTGCTACCAATACTGTACAAAATGGATAGAAATCCACTTTGGAACGTGTTTTTAAACATTTTCTTCTTTCTCGTTAAACCACACAGGATGCGTACAGTTCACTTGTCAGTAGTTCTCTTTCTGGACTGCAGTGTTGAGTGCGAGTTTGAAAGATTAATGAACATCCAAAGTTTAACCTCTACTACTTCCAAGCCGGTATTCCATGGACCTTTTCGATACTTGTGTAGATGCTATGTAGTAATACTTTTCAGCGGACACGTCCCAGGCAGAGTCATGTCTTTTAGCTACGAAGAATTTGTATTTCGTGAATTCTTCGCGCTACAGAGTTATATATAAATTTCCTGACGAATTTGTCATTTTTCCAAAAGGATTCGTTTACTTTTCAGATAGAAACACTCTACAGCAAGGCCAAGCATGCCTTTTTCTGATATAATGTTTGGCAACTGTTTGATCAATATTACCAACATAAAAGCGTTTACGCGTGCAGCGCCTTCTAAAATTCCGCAGAGTTTCAAAGCTAACATATTTGGAACGTAGATTTTACATTTATCTTGAAATACGTTACTTCCCTTTTAGATCTATCAACAGTTAACTTTGCTTCTTGATATAATCATAAATCTATTACGTCTATTTTGTATGTAACAGTTTCTATAAAATGAACTTACTTCCTTTTGCAAATATATTTTACTTATTCAATTACCACACTCGTATATTGTAATTTATTATGGGGATATGGTAAAATATCATGAGATAATATTATTTAAGGCACTTTTATTTAAAGAATAGATTTTTCTTTAGGTTACAATAGTAAAATTTCACCAGCCATTTTCCCAATATCAATCTTAACGTGTTAATAATAATCTTTTCATGGAAAAATGGCTATCGCATGGGAACCCATAGCCAGGTACTGAGTATAGAAAAAGTATTAATAATATCGCGCCAACTCTCTTTCGACCATTGAAATATGACAGATTTATACATCATAAAATAACGCTCATTAAAATATCTCCCTCCATAAAAGTTGTGAGGAATTCCAAAATACACATGTATTGAATTATCTTGAAAAATCAGCGTTTCCATACCACATCCAAGATATTTCTAAATAGCAGCATAGTTTTTCGTACAAATAATAAATTGCTACAGTACAATAATGAATATACCGTCTAAATACATTTTCAAAATTGTTAAAAGTCTTATGCATCGCGACGAACCGTAAAAACACCAATGCTTAGATTTAAAACGTAATCAAATTCGATCGAAGTAGAAAAAAAAATTTTGCAAACACGCAAAACAACGTGAAAAAGAAACAGATAAAACGTCGCAAACGTTGATGAAAAATCAATCTACCTGAACTGGAAGGCAACACTTGATTTTCTCACGATAACTCAACACGGGATAACATATATATGCATAATGCCGCCAAATTCAAAATCTACGATCACTTAAAAGCTAAAATATGCTTTGCGACTTGCGCTGGCAGTATTACGATTGAACGTAACATTTCTTTTTAAAATATTTGTTGTGTCCCGGACATATTACTCTTTCCCATTGCCCTGCACTTCAAATATGGATCAACGGTCGAATCGAGTTCAGCCATTTAAACTTTTAGGATAGGGAGAAACATTAAAGCTACGAAGCATATTTAACAAATTTTTTAAGTCGACGTGGCGAACGTGTTTGGAATATTTTCGTGATAAAAATATGTCTCTGCCATACAGTCCGCTTGCGTCACACGTACGATATCGAGAACGATGCAACGTTTCTTCATATTATTCGACGTCTCTCTAGAATCTTAAAAAAAAAAACGATATCACGTTGCTTCGACTACTATGGCAACAACACTCCGAAAAAAAGCGTCTAGTCCTGGGACCTTAAGCGTTTCCTTAATTACAGCGTTCTTTCAATAATCAAATTAACTCGCGTTAATTACGTGAACGCTCGAATAGTCGCCCGAGGTATTTTCGCGTGTTGAAAATTCAAAAGCAAACACATTCATTAACATATTCAATGATCCTTGCTAATCTTGCCGCGTCGTAATTGCATTACGTTAGTTTCTCTTTAGTTGCTAAGCAGTAAAAACGTTCGTACTACAACAATAATAATAATAATAATGACAAAATCATTCAATAACAACGCGAAAAGATCTCGGGGGGGGGGGGGGAGGGGGGTAACTACCCACAAGTAACATTGAGGTATGTTCGTTAGGCACGTGGTTCTTCATTTATATCTCTCCTTAACGAATATTACGCTTAATCGTCATAATTAAATGTCCATTAAACATTAACAGATTATAAAGGTATGTGTACGTAACAATTATTATTAAATATTATCGTAATACAATATAATTATAAGTATCCTCTGTACGCATTTTTTGGGGAGGGGGGGCTGCGGCGGCGGCACGATTATTAATCGTTAATTGAACCAAAAAAATATATATATATATATCAACAAGTATTATCATACACTGGGTATGTACTTCGTCACGCGGAATCGAGAAGTACTTCGTATGCGTTAGATAAAGTAATGTCCTGCACTTACTCGAAACGATATCTCAGGTCGTCCCGATTCCGTTTAATAAATCACGCAACCTTCGCGATCCCACGGGCGTCCCCACGCGTCCCTGCCCACCGCAATTCGTATTTCAATCAATGATTTTGATCATCGGTGGTAAGAGAGCAAATTGAGCCCGAGAATCTAAACGAGCAACGACAATTGCATTGTCGTCGAGACGAACCTCCCGAAAGTGTCATACAATGGCGGCGCAACGTGTAACCGTATAAATACAAAAGAAAAGAAATGAAAAAAAAAAAGAGAAAGAAAGAAACTCGCCTCGATGCGAGATCGCGAAGGTTGCATACGCCTACGCTACGGTATCAATTATTTTTTAAGGCCTTAAGAATGTCACAGTAGAGTTACTACGAAGGAATGTTTTAGAGTGGTGCGCACGTCGGTTGTACGCATGACAGAGATGCGTTGCGTACGTTATTTCGTGCACACGTAATAGTGCACGCGTGTCTCTCTTCCTCGATCGCACTTGTTTTTTATCTTTTGGAAAGAGTGCAACGAGCCAATTTAAAGAAGGAAAATAAGAGAGTTGAATGGCAGAAAAATGCGAGGCGGAGTGAGAGACACGAGAAAGAGAGAGAGAGAAAAAAAAAGAAAAAGAAAAACAACAATAACGGCATAGAGAGAAAGTCCAAGAGTCAGAGAGAAACGGATATTCTCACTCAAAGTATCGCAAAGAACTTATTGCTAGTGCTTAAGAATATCGGGGACGGATGCTGGCTACCAGGATAAGAGGCGCGATCGTCTCTTGCTGATTTCCATCGAATCGTGAAGCTGGTAATCCCTACGTGCACGTGTGCACCTGCCGACCGAAGCACCTCTCGAGAATCTCTGAATATCAAACAGACAAACAAAACAATGAACCGATCTCCGATAATCTGATTATCCATATTTTTTTCTTCTTTTTTTTCTTTAATACAAACGTGGAATGCATTGTCTTTCCTTCCGTCGCGTCAATCGGCTCTACACTTGTGAAAACAGTGGTAAAAGAACTAATTTCGATACACCGTGCAAACCGTTGAAAAGTACGTCCTGGTACGATAGCATTGATTCATGCAGATAGAGAGAGAAAGAGAAAGATAAAGAGAAGAATGGTGAAAAGAGAAAAGAATATATCTCGAAGCATGAGAAAAAAAAGTCGATTGATACGAATCACTAGAGATTACAGAATGAAACGGATGGACTGTCGTAGAGAGAGCTTAGTGATTTTTTCGACCGGTATTTCAATGGTAACCAGGACATCGTGTCCCCAGGTAGAGTACTAGTATACGAGTACAACTACTAGACTGTACAACCGGCATCCGACGTCGGCACGTATGGACTATTTTGTCGATAAAAATCCTGCGTCGTACCGTCATAACCTTCGACCTTTACGGGATACTCCGTGACGCAATTCTGAGGTTGATTGAGAGCCGGGGGTGCAAAGTTCTCCTGATAGCTCGGCAGTGGTAACGGTTCAGCAAATTGCTGAAAGGAGGTGTCCGTCGAGCCACCCTGCTTAAGACACGTCGGACTGTGCAGGCTGAGCATATCCACGAGCCTGCGCCTCTGAGTCTCCAGTTCTTGTATCTGAGACTTGAGGTCGTGATTCTGGGTCTCGAGGATCTCAGACTCCTGTACCAGGATGACAGTCTTCTCTCGCTTCTTAAGACGACACTTCGTCGCTGCTATTTTATTCCGTTCTCGTCGTCTACGGCGTCTCTCCTCGTCCTCCGGGGTCAGCTAGAAGGGCAGGTCAAGTTCCTTTAGATAAATCTCTATTGTTATCACCCTGGAGAAGAAATAATTCAGGGCGTTGGCTCTACGTGTCGCATACGGTACAAAAAGGTACATCGAGTAGTAATAAAGACTTTAGGTTAACTTTGCAATGAAGTCGACTGTAAAGATTGTGGGAAAAATAATAATAATAATTCTTACACCGCCTCGTGTGCTGTTATTACTGGACTCATCCTCCTCCTCGTCGTCCGCACTTCCATCCTCCTTCCTCGACTTTTTCTTACTCTCATCGCTGCTCCCGTTGGCCCTCCTCTTCGTCTGAAGTGTCAACTTCAACCCTGCGTGTTCATTCACTAGTATTTAATCAATGTCCAACTTCCCGTTTCTATTTCAACGGCAGTGTCAGCGAGTCCTCTATATCCCGACCAGTGGCCGGTCACGAAACGCTGCGTGATATACTATCTCTATATGTACGTATAGAAACGCCATAAGAAATTACATTAATTATACCTTCTTTTATAAGCTGACTGCAGGTGTGCTGAACGCTGGGCGGACTCGGTTCGCCGCTGCTCATAGAATCCGTGCGATCCCGACTTTTCTCATTCGAGTATCCCTCGAAGGGATTGGTCATGGCGATAAGAGAGTTGACGATTTCCGGTGTCCTTGGAGTGACCTCGGCCGCCGCGACGCCAAGCAGACCCACGGCAGCCGTCGAACTGGGATTCACATTCACGTTCAAATTGTACATCTTGCCCTTTCACATTTAACCTGCAAAAGAAATACGGGTATCTCATTTTAAAATTATGCACCACTCGATACGATAAACGTCAGATTTATTTAGATATCTATCAGCCGATTGCATTTCGATGAAAATTTTTTTTTAATACTATCACCAAAAATCCATAACGCCGGTATGAATAGGTCCATGGGAAATGCTTATATAATTATCACTTACAGGTATTGCCCAATCGAAATTCACGATCGCTTGCGAGGATTCAAAACAACTTCGATAATCGTACGTAGATCGATCCTTGATACGTTCTTATTTATGATTCTTCAGCACATTTTTATCGTGGACGTCAAGATCATTATCTATCTGTATTATCTGTTATAATGCTATTGTGTATTCACCGACATGCGTATGAATTGAAACGTGCAAGTATATGAGAGACAGAAAAAAATGAAAAAAATAGTACGAAAAATGTATAAATCGGTATCGCGAAACTCTTGAAGCGGCTAAAGGTACGTATTAAATGAGCGAATACATTTTATTCGAGTGCAGTGAACGACTCGAAAGGTTGAAACAACGTGGGTGATCCGTACCGACGTTAAAAGGCTGTCAATGCGTGTCAAAAATAGTTTTGACAAAGTAACGTCACGAAAGTCTCAGGCCCCGTCCGCACAAGACGACGTACTATGTAAACATCACGCGAGCGTTTTCGACCTCGAGAATTTTCAAAGAAGCGACATTTCGCCGCGACGACGGACACTCCGCATCGTGCGGAGTCTCGATATTGCCCAACGGTCGTGGCTTTCGTAAGAATTTTTATCGGCTCGTTCCGTATTCGGTGCCTAATGCCCTTCTACTCTCTCTTTTCCTCAATTTTGTCCTCATCCTCCTTCGTATTTACACACCATTCACTACCGACTCCCTCCCCGCCACCCCCTATCGCTAACATCCTCCTCCACCATAACCTCAAACCACAATACGCAATCGCCTCTACACTCGCCACACATTAAATCGCCGTCTCTTCTAGACATTCGGGCCTCGACTTCTCAACACAGACGCTCGACACGACAAAGGGCTTCGCTGCTAGCAGACGGCATACCTAGTGACCTATATACATTCGGCGACTGTGCTACAACGTACCAGAGTCCGCCGAGCGATGGCTTTGAGAGCGGATATTTTTCTATGGCAGTTACTTCCATCACGCAGAAACTTTTCCAGGATCAACAAAAGGATCTTAACCTAGAAGAACTAGAATGAAGTAGCTGACGGAATATATATAAAGACCCCAACAAGGTACGCACTGCGAACGATGATATAACCTATAAAAATGCATCGTCGATGTAATGACGTATGAAAGAAAAAAAGTAAAAAAAAACAATAAAGCCAATAAAAACGCGTACGATAATAAAAGATTGATTGATCGACGTGAAGAAACAGGTGTTGACTCTTATCCGTCGCTAGCTGCAGGCCGTTAAGATTATAAATAGAAAACGTTTGATTTTGATGTATGATTTGACACGGTTAGATCGGGTGATCTCTGGGAAAGCGTAATGGCGTCGGTCGTCGAGATATTTTAATTGTTTCACAAAGTCTGAAAAAGAAGGCCGAGCTTTCCGATAGGAAAGCCGTTAAAAATTCGTTTGGGCAGTCGTCGTCGTTGCACTCCGCGTTATTCACGGGGGCGGTTGGTTGGCTTAGGGAATAGAAGGAAGGGGTCGCGTCTATAAATAATCGGGCACGATCGCGACGCGCCTCTTTGAATTGGTCAATTTGCTTCTTTTCGTTTTAGTTTATTTTACTCGCTCTCCTGTCCTCCATCTCTCTCTCTCTCGCTCCCTTCAATTTCTACTTTAGTATACAACTCGTCGCTCCTTCCCGTCTACTGCCATCGTCCGCCTAATCCTCCTAGCCCATCAAATGAGACGTGCATCGACCGTAGCCATTTTATCAACCTTATCTCCAGATAGGAAGTCTGGAGGTTGCTTGTATTATATACAAAACCGATACAGGGCTCTCCTTGTAACCTTTTAGCGTATGTAAGACCGTTACCAAGCTGACTCTACACTGAACCGATCTTGAGCCTCGAGTTACCTGCGACTGAAATAATACAGGCAAAATACACGTAGATAGCATTCGAACGATCGCATTAATTTTTTTTATTCGATACAGTACCATACATATATTTTTTTTATTATGGTGAAAAAAAAAAAAACGAAAAACGCTCTCACCAAAATATTCCCATGTAACGAAACATCATACGGATCTTGCGCAATCGCTTCCATCTGGCGAGAAAATTTTTATCGCGCTTTTTTGGTAGATCCCACTGGCGTGGGCATACGCTGCAAAGCATGCCCAATTCATCGTCGCAACGCATCGTCCTCCCGACGTCCCCCCGGCCCGCCGCGTCGTACCCGAAGACGCCCGAGAGTCGGCGCTTACCGCCTTAATATCGCGCGTCTCCAGTCGATCAGCTATTATAACGGCGAAGGATACTCCGCGAGACGTCTTAAGTACAAGGCGTGCAAGGAGCCTCGAGACAAGAGAGGAAGCTCGATGAATATTAAACAGTGCGAATAATAAAAAGGAGAATTATCGACGAGGTAAAAAGAGGAGGTACCAGTATAATAGAAAAAGAGAGAGAGAGACGAGTAGTATGAATGAGAGAAGAAAAGAATAAGAGACATGGAAAGAAGAAAAGAAGGAGAGAAGCCGAATAGTATATAAAGGAAAAAGTGGATGGGAGGAAGGCGATAAACTCGGACCAGGCTCAAGAAGCCGCAAAGGAAAGGAAAGGAGCTACGATAACAATAATGATGATAATAGCAATAATAATAATAATAACGCTAATAGTCGTTTATCAATTTATATATATATCTACGTGGAGAAATCCCAAGGGATAGCCGACTAAACCTAACCTTAAACTGTTTCTCTGTTTCTTTTTGGGGGAAAAAAAAAAAAAAAAAACGAAAAAAGTACGAGGAAACGCGGGATAGAATTTGATGTAAGAACTACGCGCTGAGGGACCTCGTGTAGCTTTCGACCGCCACCCAATTATACGGGCTAATTACATCGAATTACTTTAGCGGCTCTTCCGAGCGTAACGCCCGCAAGCCCAAGCGCATTATATTTCACTCTCGCCCGCCTTTCATACCACGGGCTCCGCTATGTTTGGTGTTCGTAAAATTTATGCTTCCTGTGCGTGCGCACAATGTGACTATTGTGTGGGACTCCCGTGCGCGAGGAGAGCGCCTTAACATTTGCGTCCGAGCTAAAGTCACACGTGACTCTTTGACTCGGACGAACTTGAAGCAAGCTCAGCAATGATTATGGTAGCGAGCCATTGGATGATTTATCGATCGATCGATCGAACGAGCAACGGCAGTATTGCCATACCTATACGTAAGCGCGAGATAAATTATTTAAAATTTTTTATATGAAAAAAATATATAAATAAAAAAAAGTATCTGAGACGACATTGAAAATAATACGGAACAATGTATGCCGCCTTAGCTAATATTTTTTCCTATGCTGACCATAAAGAATAAAAAAGAGGGAAAAACTCAAAACCTTCATTAGCGTCGCTTTCCTGGGGACTTCTGTGGTGTGTGTACGCGTATAGGTATATAAGGCTAAACGGGGCTTCCGTGTTTGAGAAATTAAAGGAAAATAACGAAATTTAATGGAGATTAATGCTCGTTGCCCGCATCCACTATTCAAACTGGTCTCCAACACGATACTGGCATACGGGCGCAAATTCGTGGCTAAGGTCAAACTTGAATTCGAGATCCGAATACGAGGAGAACTTGTACCACTACTGTACGTATCTACTATGAGTATACTATCTTTGGTATACATATGGAATAGTTTTCATCCAGAGACTATTTTCGCCATGGAACCACTTTGAGTCTCCGCTGGTGTGTATCTAACTAACATAAGAGAATCCCTGTTCAGGGTCGCACCTTATCCCTCCTTCTTCCTGCTAAGAAATAAAAAAGAAAAAGAAATTAAAAGAACGACCTCGACGAGGAGCCATCCGAAATTCCAGTTAACACTTCGAACCCGATTTCTGCGTCTCTTCACGCTGAGGATCTCGGTGGAATAAAATGGGACTAAGTCAGTAGTCAAGGTACAAACAACAAGGGTATAGAATGTGTATATATATATATATATAACGATATTGTTCACATAGAAACAGACCGGACAGGATCCTGTCTACTAGTGAAGATATCTATATAGTAAACACTATAAGATTATTGTAAATTCCTTTCTCCGGGAGTGAACGACAGTCTACCTGGATACGTGGGTATTATAAATGACAACAATTAACAGACTCCCACGAGGCGCCGGAGTCATTTCTGTGTTGTAAAAACAAGTGATTGGATGTAGTTATTCAATTTTGAAAAATGAGAAATCGATCCATCGACTTTTTCTGGTTACGAGAATTGCTTGCGGTAGGTGACGTTGCGCATGCGCAATACGATATTGCCTGATTATTTAATGTTTACAGCTTCGACCGATTTTTCAACGAGGAAAAGAAACAGGATCCGGACGGGTGGGACAAAAGCGCGAGACAGCTCGATGGCATTTCTATTTACTACTGTCAAACGTCGAGCTAGAGAGAAGTACGAGCGAGTTACGCAGTGATATGTCGCTGCTCCCAAAGACGTACCCTCGAACGCAGACGTCCCTTTGACAATCATATGCATCGTTTACACAATAATACAAAGTGGCGGCTTGGCAGAAAACCGAGGCCCGGCATTATTTCAATTTTGACGAGAACTTACGATCGAGCACGGCAAAAATAAACGAATAAATTAATCTTGCCGTCGAGATGATAATCTTAGAGAATCGCGCGAGTCAGCCAATGGTAGCTGTAAGTCATACGTACGCGCATGCGCGAGTGAAGGTATTAATGATTACAGAAAATATCGCACGATATGAAGAGTCAGTACCACACGGAGGTTGCTATGAGTTTTCGTGTTGTTCTGGCATATATATGTATATACCTGATTGGCCTCAATTCAAGATCCCTCGGGATTATCGAGCACGGATAGATCCGCCTTCG
The DNA here is from genome assembly GCA_963971525.1 of Cephus spinipes. NCBI lineage: Eukaryota > Metazoa > Arthropoda > Insecta > Hymenoptera > Cephidae > Cephus > Cephus spinipes. The sequence continues at coordinate 30,832,742 of OZ020572.1, read as the reverse complement.
ACGGGACACCTGCTAGCGGGCGTATTTTGGCGGTATCTATTTTCGCTACGGAACCTGAGCCACCTTTTTTTTTCTTATTCTTTTCTGTCCGTCGGACCGACCAACCACTCTCCTAGTCCCTCTAGCATCAGCTATCTTTTATTCCATGATGTTGGGCATCTTGAAATTCGGCAAACGTGCCACGACCATTGGACGTGGCTCTAGCGAGATTGCTGCATAGACGTGAGCGTACGCACGAATGAAGACGAAGAAAAAGAAAATAAAAAGAATATAAAAAAACCAGTTTAACGGAAGAACAGGGTTCGATGAAAAAAGCTATAACATATGAAAATTCGTACAGAGCGTGTACCACGATTATTTAGCACCAGTGAAAAGATTTTGACAGCTGTCAAATGGTCGCCCTATAGTCAAGTAAAATTTGACAGCACTGTACGCTAGTAATAGAGAGGGAAGTTTAATAACAGATTATTGAGTTAATCACTGTTAGATCATCTAAATATATCAAATCATATAACAGTTCGCGTCACTCAGAGCTTCATCTATGAAAGAACTGAAGTCACCCACGATTCCGGTTGTCGGTATGCATGTCTCTCTCTTATGCACGCGCCGAGCCATAAGTCCGTCTCTCTCGCACTCGCGGCACGTATAGCAAGCTCGAAAAATCTGAAGGACAATAAAAACACCTATTTTACCGCTCGACAAGTCAATGAGTCACATTTTCCTAACCGACACGGACTAATTCCCTGTGCTTTTACTTATTAAAATTATTAAATATTACTTAATTATTATAATCGTGACAACTGTCAACTGTGGCTACGTTGCCATTTGAATTGTATATTCCTGTACGGCTACCTTACCAGACACGTCTGATTATAGTGCTTGGGGCTGCCTAGCCGTCATAGTGTACCTTAAGGTTCGCATAATTACGGAACACGCTTACATATTCATGAGTCCGTGTTGTGGTTTCGTTCCATGTTCCAATTTTCAATGGCCCAGAGCTCCGTTTGCCAGAGTTTTTCCTATGGCAAGACCTAGCGGATATGGACACCATCGCCATCTTGTCAATGTATTCCGGCATGGAGACGCGTTAACGACTCGGTTGCCAGTCAAATGTCAGTAAGGTCATGGTCGAAGCGCAGAGAATCTCTGACATTCTTGCAACACAATTATTACCTACGTGAACAGCTACCCAACGCTGCTCGACTGGATCCCAACTGTCAGTTGGTTGTTTAAGCTTTTCCTGACAATTGTCACGTTCTCAGCGTGATTCCCACTGTACACGTAAGTTGACGTTTAATCTGCGGACGTGTTACCAATACAAAATATTTCTTCTTTTTAATTAGTCTAGTCTCTGTGTAAATCTGACAAGTAAAATCAACGCCAAGTCGCTAATCGTAAGCTTGCAAATATCAACACAATAAGTTCGCCGACGGCCGATCTTGTTGCGAACCGAATTTTTCTCTTATGAACTTTTTGGATAATTGTTCGATAACCGATAACACTTGAGGTACTTACGTATATGTCCGTATAAGTATGAAAGATACGCATGTAACATATGGGTCTACTCGAACGCAACCACGAGACTCGTCTAGCACATGTTCCTCGTTTTGAAAGATCCGACACGCCGACGTTAAAATCACACTGATCGAAGCCAAAGAGACCTCGGTAATCGTAAATGAGCCTAACCGATTTTCTAATAATTTATACGAACGAGAAGTGTTACAATTCGGCTGTATACGGTATTGATATCTGTAATTAACGTAAGTGGGGTCAGTAAGCTAAAGCATGCTAAAGCAGGTTATCTATGAAACGAAACGAACGCAACTGGTGCTTAAGGTCTTTCCATTAAAAACACTAGATTGCATATATATGTGCCATAGAATATAAATACGTGGAAAAACAAATATGTGTGTGCTGTTAAGAATCTAGAGGGCGTCTGACGGTAACGAGTCTCCGAGACGCATAGTTATGCGACTTCATATTCATGAGAAAAACATATAAGCGAGACGTCCTAGTTTCCCGGGCGATTATATAAAAATGAAGGAAAAATAAAGACTTACTTCTCATATATTATGTTGACAAATTTGCTCAGTTTTCTTTATATCTTAATACCTTTTGGTGTCGATCGTCGAACGATCTAGAAGAGTCAAAACAAAACTGTCGAGATAACTGACTGCTCCGCGCTGCCTTGATGTTTTTACGATGGATATCAAAGCCCTGCGCTAATGACGTTTGTCTGAACTTTTGAAAATGTCAGTTATATTCGTTGACTTTCGATTTCGATTCGATTTCAATTTTTAATGATAATAAGCGAGGCGACGTAACAATACCGTGATGTCAAAGATAGCAAGTAACGCTTTAGCGTAATATCAGTTTGTCTCGGGTGTCAGAGAGTATAGAAAATAAATATTAACCACTGTAAATCCTTAACACATCTCTTCTTTAACGGCACCGTCGAATAATTTGTGGCAACGACGAAAAAAAAAAAAACAAAGGTCAAGTCAGTCTGGCTCCTTGAACCATCCAGATGTTCGTATGCTATTTTGCATTTGTTGTCTCACTTCAATTTATGTGCAGCAATGTAGGAAGAAAAGTGTCACTACGCGAGCAGCCATTTTTAACATACGAAAAATTCGACATCACTGAAAATTCTAACCTTCGCGTGTATCCTTGAGACATAAAAGCAATGTCGTCGATCTTCACTTTCAAAAATAAAGAACTGATGCACTAACTAAATACAATAAAGTAATAACAGCCTTAGCAAAGCCGATCTTTACGATCGGTACGTAAAACGTACTCGTAAACGGCTCCAAATAATTGCTGTCGCGCGTACGACCCAATAAACTGGTCATATAAAACGTCTCCGAGTGCCGAACCGGCATGTACGACCGAAAGTTATTATACTGTAGAAAATCGCAACATCAACCCTGGAGTTTTCGAAGGTTCGAAACGATTTCGTGACAGTTAACGGGTGAGCGGTTTTGTATCGTCTTGAAAATTTAAACCGCACTGATGAATTGTCAAGATAATTCACGTTCCACCCGGTAGATGCGTAAAGCAAGCGTATGTGATATGTAGTATGTACATATATATATATATAGGAGTCGTACATGAAGTGGAAAAGAAACTGGAAGTAGAGGAAGGGTATGAGAGGTCGTACACACGTGCGTCCGTAGGACACGCGGTTGGTAAAGCATGCTGTAGGTACGGGTCCTACCTTGGATGCAAACTGTGTTCCGAACAGACGCCCAAGGGTCTTCCACTGTCGGCTGCCGGCGCACGACTGTAGATAATTCGCGGCCGCGACCGGCCTAGATATATACGGGTTATTTTTAGGTTCCGTCGTCACCGAGAAAGTCAGGGATTGGCTGGCAGTGACGTGACCGTTGACGCTCATTGGACGGCTGCGAATATAGGAGGGAATCGAAGCCGCTGGGTGCGACTCGCGAACGCGACATTTGTTGACATGAAACTGTCAGGGAATTCGCAAGCCATCTCTCGCACCGGCACTCCGTACGTATCTATGTAAATCTGTTGAGGAGAGAAAAATGAGATATTAAAAAATGCAAACCGGAAGAGGAATGTATATGTTTTTAGTACTATGCATTTGCTTCGTCTTAAAATTTTGTCTAGCGGACGATGAAAATTGAAACGCGGACTGAGCCTGCCCCGAATCTTGTATGGGATTAAAAGGAATTTACGCAATGGTGCTTGCGAAAAGGGACATCGTTATAGAAACTACGCTTGGAGGCATTAAAAGATTTAATGATTGAAAGTATGTACATGGTAAATTATGGAAAACATTTAAATACTGTTTGGACAGATCATTGTTGGAGATTTACGGATTTATCGTTAAGCCGTAGTCATACATCTTCTGGGAATGAATCCATTCCTAGGAAAAGTTAGAATGATGAAACTAAATATGGCGAAGATTTTCTACACGAGATGTGTTTATTATTAATGAGTGTGGAGTAAGATTTTGATTGTGGGATTGAGTTTCCGGCATTATCCACTCATATGGTTGTTCTTGTAGACGAACCGGGAAGAGGTTTTCGTTCAGGCGTGGGTTGGCTATTCCAGAGTTTATGGAAATTCAACAGAGTCAGGGTGGTCAAGATCTACCGCAAATAGCGGGCAGAGAGTAAATGCCGATTATTAAATCCGTGCCGACGGAGGTGCGCTATTAATTTACGGCGAGCTTTCAAAAACCTTGAGGCTAATGCGGCGTGCCTCTCTTGTTCTATGAAATCATAGTTTCCAAGCAGTGTTGGCTATTATGCGAAAATTACACTCTAAACTTAGTCATACACTATTAGCTGGGAATGGGATGGGCCTAAAAAGATGCAAGGAAATGTGCGCTTTCTCAATGCAATTTGCACTGGCAAATGGTCAGATATGTAAAACAATGAACGTAATTGGAAGCTATTAATGCTACCGGTTACATTAAGTCGATGGTGGAATTCATTAGGTAGACATTTTTATAATGGATAAATATATAATTCTTTACGTATCAGAATTTTCTGCGTAACTACTTAAGGTGGGTCTGCTCCGATCCTGCATCTACTTGAGTAAAAGTGGATCAGGACTTGTTGATCTTCTTATGAATATATGTCTAGATCATTGCGATGAATACTTCTGATTGACATTCAATAACGGATTATTGAATGAGTAATGATTTCGGTATTATTAAGGAACGCGCTTACTTGGGTGCAGCTCTACTTTCAAATCAATTGGAAAAAAGTATGTGATTGATGATAACCAATGCAAAGTTTTTTATGAACATTGCGAGAATCACTGCGACTGGATACCTGATAGTTATGTGTAGTTCGAAAAATGGCAGCCTCCATGGTTTTGATATAGAATGTTTAAAGACAGTTTTAAATATTATAAAAGTAGAAATCCACCTCCGGATTTAAAAGATGTTGTTGATTTTTCAATACCAGATCTGAAAAAGGTATGTGTAGTATTGTTGGGCAGTATTTTCGTCATGATTACACACGTCAGGTTTTTTAGGTTAGATTCATAAGGACACAGTGTGTTGAAACTCAAGAGGGAGATAAATTAGGTTTGAAACCTACAAAAGAATGGAGAGTCTATGAACTAATTGACGTTCCAGGTACATTTGAGTTTATTCAGTCAAGCTTTTTCATGATTATTGCTGGACATGCATTCTTACAACAGTATGTGTCTTTGAAAAAAATGTTATTGGTTATACTTCTTGCTTTTTAGGGCTGATTTTTATTGAAAATCCCTTCACTGAAGTGGGTCAACAGTACTGGATACTTAAATGTCTTAAAGATTATTCCAAAAAACCAAATAAATTAAATTTAGATATACACAATGTTTTAAATGACAATGAATCATGGTGGGACATTAGTTTTGGGTAAGTAAAATCTTATTAATTATTTGTATATAACTGGATTTGAGAAAAGAAATCTGCTATCATAGGAATTCAGAAAAAGGGAAAAATCTTTTGTCCAAATTAAGATGGACAACACTCGGCTATCATCACAATTGGGACACCAAGAAGTATTCAGAAGATTTGAAAACGCAAATGCCTCTGGAAATGGTTAAGCTTATGGATATTTTAGCAGATGCAATTGGTTTTCAAGGTTTTAAAGCAGAAGCAGCCATTATAAATTACTACAGAATGAATTCAACATTAGCAGGACACACAGATCACTCTGAAATCAATATAGAGGCACCATTGTTTTCAATAAGTTTCGGGCAAACAGCTATTTTTCTTATTGGAGGTCTCACACAAGAAGAACCAGCTGTAGCCATGTATTTAAAAAGTGGTGATATTGTAGTGATGTCAGAAGGATCCAGATTGAGATATCACGGAGTACCAAAAATCTTACCAACAATTATAAAACCTTGGGATACGAATAATGCAAGTGAAAGCAATACATCCATGTGTTCAAAAAATGTTGACGACTGGACAAAGGCAAAGATGTATATATCAGAAGCTAGAATAAATATGAATATACGACAAGTATTAAAGTCTGATCAGATGACTTTATATTAAAATGTACAAAATATTAAAATATGTGATAATGATGTTTATTCTTCAAAAATTCTTTTTTGTATATCCATCATGTATCAAAATACTTGATCATCATTAATGTACATACAGTTATTAGTCTGTGTTAGTTTCTGTCATCTCTGTTTCTTTCAAAAATACTTGATAAATTTAAAAAGTCCCAAGCAACCATAGCCATTTGAGTCAAAAATTTATTAGAATTTTTCATACGTTCTTGTCGTTCCACACGATCCTTTAATTGGTTTTCCGCTGAATAAATTGTAATTAACGGTTGCAAAGTATAATCCTCGGTATGGCTAATTTTTCTCTTTGAAGTTGGAACATATGGACCCAGTATGATACAGATCGCTTCCTCGACCGCGTTATTCAATAAGAAGTCTTTCGATACTAATGGGGCATGAAGGACCATGTTTCTGCCATCACGTCTTAAGCGGCCGATAATTCACTATAAATATTACGTAAGTCCTATTAGAATACTTTTCGCCAATAAATATGCCCAAACGAAACTCTGTTGGCGGTTTAATCGTCTTGAATATCTCAAGGAAAAAAAATAAAAACAAAAGACATCAAATACTGTCATTTGAATAAAGATTTGCCGGGTACCAGTAAAGGAAATATACAAACCTAGTTTTCACATTTATCTTTCGAAATTGTGGTATACTCATCCTTATGAGTATTTCTTCGCAAGCTGTCCGTATGACTCCTGGTTGCCAGTTACTTCTTCGTGGAAAATTAAGAGCACGAAAATCAATCCTCAAAGAATTATTGGATTTACTTTCACCCACGTAGAAACAGCGATTCTCCACTGTTAGTTGGTTTATAAGAAATTTTTTGAGATCCGAAAAAGAATAATATGCATCGACCAACGACTTCATGTCAACGATCAATAAAGTATATATTCCAAAATTCTTTTATAATTTTGAGACTTAATTCCAAAAGCTTTAATGATTATAAAATCTAAACTGTCAAACTGTTGCTTCCATATTTTTATAACTGCTCAACATCATCATTCTTGTGTTTAGTTTCTATTCTGTGTCCAAAAAATTAATATTAGTAAATATATAAGACTCGCCAATGATTTCTATCAACTTATAAATTTCATGCATATTGTCAATTTGTAATTTTCTTGATTCTACGCAGGTAATATCTTTTCAAATTCGTCATCACAAGCATATACAGTCCTCCCACGAAGTTAACCTAGCAGTTGAAAAAGTTCCTAGATACAGAAAAAAGATTGACCTTTCTCACATCATATAAAGCGAAATATATCATGATTCCATGACAATAAGTATTTTATTGATACTCTATACCATGAAGAAATACCGACTGATTGATATTGCATGTAAGAGTAATATTTTATTTAGGGGGAAAATGGAAGTCTTGCTGGTACCGATCCATTTCCGTTTATGCACCTCGAGCCTCGGCTCTTCAGAGTCAGCTGATCAATCCCGTTCCTGTCTGCTTGACTGTACTAGCAAATATGTCGGGAAAAGACAGGCTTCCAATTTTCCCTTCTCGGGGGTGAGTCTTTCATGAAATTCTATTTAAAATAATTGTCTACGTATTGTGGAATGCTCATACTATATTTTAGTACTGTTTGCAAAATTCTAAAATCCTTGTTATCCTAGATTTTGTCTAGGCTCCAAAAAGTGGGTGTAACCCTACTTTCAGAAATTCGTATTTTTTTTATTTGGATTTGTATGATTTACATTAGTTTCTCGTAAATGCTTCTTAATTCTATTATTCAGATTTTTCGAGACATTACAATTATTTCATAAATCAGTGGTATAAACCTTGATTTTTATGATCAATCTTACAATGCTATAGTAGTATTAGCATTGTTGTGCTACAGTTTCACTATACATATTTTTATATTATTCATTTGCTTTTCGTGATTGCAGTCCAATATTAGTGAAGTATTTATTAATGGTGTCAGTTTTTTCATGCAATTTATTTTTCTCTCTTTGCAGTGCCCAAATGTTAATGAAGTCCCGTCTTCAAGGGGCACAAAAGGGTCATGGATTGCTTAAGAAAAAGGCAGATGCATTGCAAATGCGTTTTAGGATGATTTTAGGAAAAATCATTGAGGTATGTACAAGCAATATATAATCCTTCAAGTTACAGAACTTCACCTATAAAAAGATCTTACAATACACCATTGTCACAATATAACTGTCTTCAACAGAATAATTATTACAATTGTGAATAATATCTCTTCTTTTTAGACGAAGACTCTCATGGGAGAGGTGATGAAAGAAGCTGCCTTCTCTCTAGCTGAAGCAAAGTTTGCAACTGGAGACTTTAATCAAGTAGTCCTTCAGAATGTGACTAAAGCACAAATAAAAATACGTTCTAAAAAGGATAACGTTGCTGGTGTAAATCTCCCAGTGTTTGAATCATATCAAGATGGTACGGACACCTACGAGCTGGCTGGATTGGCTCGTGGTGGACAACAGCTAGCCAAGCTAAAGAAAAATTATCAAAGTGCAGTGAAGCTTTTGGTAGAATTAGCTTCTCTTCAAACCAGCTTTGTCACATTGGACGAGGTGATCAAAATTACAAATCGTCGTGTGAATGCCATTGAGCACGTTATCATTCCAAGAATCGAGAAAACTCTAGCCTACATCATCTCTGAGCTAGATGAACTTGAGAGAGAAGAGTTCTACCGATTGAAGAAGATTCAGGACAAGAAGAAGCAGGCAAAAGCCAAAGTAAGGCAGCTTCACAAAAGTAACTTAATATTCTTCCAAATTTTTTTTTATTTCACCATGTTTTTCTACTTTAAGGTTGAGGCTGCCAGGTTGGAGATGATCGCCTCGGGTAAAGCCGTTGATGCCGCTAATATGCTGGACGAGGGTGACGAGGATCTACTCTTCTAAATATTGTAAATAGCATCTTTGCATTAAGGGCCTTGCGAGGAATCTGCACGCCGCGGCGTGTAGCATATTTCTTGCAGTCCTTAAAAAAATTGTAAGGAAACACGCCTGGCAACAGAATTTTACTCTTAGACAATACTAGTTTCGAAAAAAGGAATTCAAACAAAGGATTGTATAAAAATTTATCATTCGAGTCTCTAATCAAGAAAGCTATAGCTCCCTAGCTCTCTTGTTTACAGACTCGGTACCATGAGATCTTAGCGCGATTTTTGAGCGTTATAGATTATTTTCTATTTCTCATCAAGTGTCCTCTCGTGCTAAATATTACCTACTACTGTCCGTCTTCTTCTCGGATTAAAAGAGTTTGATAAAGTCGCAGGTATAATTCTCCCTATGTCCTACACTGTAACTGTTCGGAAGGTTCTTCAAAGGCTTGCTATTATTTTTTAACAAAGTATTCCAAGTATTCCAGTATCGCCGTTCAACTGATGTGGATATTGCAATTCATATTGTATATTATTTCACGGCTTGTATAGTGTGATAAGAGATATAATTACTTTATAGCAATCGTTTATGAATAATAAACACATGTATCTTAATTATGCTCGTTAAATGGTTACGGTTCATTGGCAACACTGTCATTGGGTTTAATTTATTTATCAACTCCTATCAAGCTCGTCCGGCTATCTTCCAATAAAAAGAAAAACTCCAAACCATTCTAATTAACATTCTAAAAAACATTCTAATTAAAAAACAATTTCACAATGTCTCACGGTACGATTTTGATATCACGGGTTATTGTTCGGCCATTTTGGGGAAGTTCAATCTCACAATAGGGGATGTACAGTGATAACATAATAATCATGTTTCTCAAACTCAAACTGGGTCAATCAATAAATCCTTTCCAATGAGAGCAGCCCTCTTGCGGGAAAAGATAGGTGGATGGGAAAATAGTCTTCGCTTAGAGGAAAATTACGTAAAGCACAACCCAAAGATGTCCTCCGATCTTGTGACGGCCACCGATATTACGGAAGATTATTTCCCAGAGGTAATCTACCATCTGAGACAGAATTTCTTCGCGGATGAACCACTAAATAAGGCATTAGATCTCTGCGAGCGGGGACAGCCGCATTTTGAGTTAGAGAGACACTGCATGATTACTTTGAAACAAGGATTTTCCAGGATGTTGCTTACTCAGGATGGAAGAGTGAGTATAACAATTGTTGTAACAGTGCAAATATGTCAAAAGGAAAACTCTTGTTATGGGATTAAATTTCTCAAGGGATAAAAGAAAATTATATATAATTTCAGATAGCGGGTGTGGCTCTGAATGGCATTTTGAAAAAGGGTGAACGCGAAGAGGCGGAACGTCGTCTGCTGGAAATAGCCGATGAAAAATTCAAAATCATTTTTGGTCTTTTATACAAAGTGAACGAAAAGATAGATTTATTCTCAAAATATAAAGTGCAAGAGTTATTCGAATGTCGAATTCTAAGTGTGGACGAAGGTTTTCGAGGTCGAGGCTTTGCCAATACTTTGATGGCAGACAGTATAAAGACTGCGAGGAAAGCAGGATTCAAGGTATATTAATAAACAGATTCCAAAAATAGTTACTTCATTAATATTTCGAATTTCCTTATTATTATTAGAATTATACAACATGTGGAATTTCACATTGGCTCTTTTGTTTCAGCATGATTTACCATTAGTTTGCATGGGATGATTTTCATTTGAAAAAGGTATTTCGTTTGGTTATATTATTTTCTATTTCCTCCTTATTTTCATTCTTTATTTATAACGTTACCGAAAAGTACTGTGAACCTGAAACACTCATAAAATTAACAGCACGACAATAGCATGAGAATATGTTTTTTAGGTCTTCAAAGTAGACGCTACGGGAATTTATTCCCAAAAAGTATGCGCGAGCCACGGCCTGAAAACTGAGGCTGAAATTGTATATTCAGAAATTGAAGAATTCGCGCGGCCTGAACCACCGCATACTGCATTGAAGCTCATGGTAAAAGTGATAAATTAAAAAAAAAGATAAAATCACAAGGTAATGAGAGTATCTAAAATAAAAGGAGTAAGAACGAAGAGTAGATGAACTAAGTGTTTTGATCGTTGAACGTGACAATAACAGCTCTCCATTATTCGTACACGTATTATAAATATTAACGCGCAACAAGACGCAACGGGTATAAATGCATATTATACATATGTCAACAGAAAAAAAAAAGCTGAAAATTCGTTTTGCTGAGTAAAAATTCGTATTGTTTAGGAATTAGAAACTCGGACTGTCTCCTATACTGATCACATTGATGTTAAATTGTTTAATGTCCCACGGGTCAGCCAAGGCATTCAAAATTCATATAATGAATTTAAAGGAAGTCTTTTGATGTCCAATGTTGAAAGTCAAGTAATAACAAGAGCCAGGACTTTCACTCTAGTGTTTAGGCCCATTGGGATACGTTTGGAAAGTGAACAACATTGGTTACTGTTGTAAAATTGTACCTTATACTGAGATTTAGAATTAAAAAATGGTTATACGATCGTTGCAAATTTCGAAATATACATTATATCATATATAAATATATACATATATAATATATATATTTATACATGTACCACTATGGAAGATTAGGACGATGAAAAAAGTTCTTGCGCACGAAGATAGTTTATTGTGATACTAAAAACACAGGTGTTTTGTGATTGAATGATTTATAAGTATACCTAATTATGAGATAAATTGAAAAATCATAATTTTACTTGAGAAGAAGTCGAAGCATGGTATGTTCCTTGCAAGTATCAGGTCGTTACGAAGATATTTACAAGTGCAAATACTTTTTTGCGTGACTATTACTCGTCCATAATAAGGATTGCTAGATGTGATTTGAAAAAACAAATTTACTAGATGGGTCCATGAATCACCAGATGAAGAATTATTATACGAATATTATACAACATACAATATTTTTGTTGTCCTCTCATATTGTAAAGATGTATTACACGTTATTTTTTATCCGCTAAATAAATACCCGAATTTACTAATATATGGGGTCTGTAGTGTAATACCACTTTTCAGAACTTTAAATATCCGAAGTAAGTATATTTATTGAATAATAATGCATATACGGCAGGACATATGTACTTTATTAAGTTGATTATTATTTAGAAATAGTAGTCGAATGATTCATATATAAGTTAGGTAAAGCTTACAATGGAAAAAAATCTAACAAATTGTAGACGGCATTATCTTTACGCTGCTAAAAATGTATGCCAAGTGAAATCTAGAAGTTGACTTGCGGACGGAAATGCCGCTGGAATTTATTTGCTTTAAATTGCAATTGCGTGGAATACTTGGACTGAATCTTCTGCATGTACTTAATATCCCGTGCCTTTCTTGAGGCCAATTCATGTTGTGTCTCAGTCCAGCCGAGAGCTCTGTAGTGGGAAAGTACTCTTCGGAGCTTCTCACTTTTTGGTATGGCCACGGCTCTGTTGGGATTTAAGCTTTGCTTATAGTATCTCATCAGGGATCGGTGTCCAATGACAGAGCCTGAAGGTAAAACTAGTTGATAATCGCTATCTTCCAGTTCTGGTATTTCAACTTCTGCATCAGGATCTCCATGCTCTGCATCTGGATAACTTGACGAATAATCATAGAACTCTGCATATTCGGCTAAAGCTTCACCCTCGTGCAACATCTTACAGTGACCTTTGTCAATCATGTGTGCTCTTGCTGCATCAGCACTTTGAAATGCTCTTCCTAAAAAACAAAGGATATTGATTTAGCTCTAATTGTTGTATTAATTATGTCATATTGCGTAAAAAAGATTCACACCAGAGTCGTTGCACCAGAGACACATGTAGCCTGCAAATACTTTTTCTCCCAAGTATACAAGTAACCCCTTTATGTCTATGCAATATTCAGGATCAGGAATGAAGAATGTATGAGCTAATGTCATATGCTTGAGATTTCTCACAAAAGATCGACTATGATGATTGCAAAACAGACAGTCATTGTTTCTTACAGGATTTTCAGTATCTTCAAGCCATTCATCGGAATCTATAGATTCCACATCAGAATCAACTTCCATATCATCAGTAGTACTTTTGTTATCCTTAGACTGTGCTCTTATTTCATTACTCTTAGTATTAGATTTTTCGGAGTCATCAGACATTACATTTTCTGTTGTTTCCACTGAAGAATTTTCTATTTTCTGTACTTTTTCTTTATGTTTCTTTGACAGTATATGATTTTCATACTGATTTTTGGTATTGAAATTCTTTCTGCATGCTTTACAACTCATAGACTGTTCTTGCTTCATTTGATCATGTTTACCACGCTGAGCAATAACTCTTCTTTGAAACTCTTCAGACGTGACAGGAGGTAATTCAGCAACCTTCCTCTTTAAATTATATCGATGCCAATCGGACTTGTAATGCTGCCTCTGAATTTCTAAATCTCTAAATGCCACACGGCACGTAATGCATGTGTATTGAGAAGTCATATTTGTAATTAATAGCTGTTGCTATTACTCAGGACTTTATTAATACTGTAAGAAGTAGAGTACGTTTCCAACCTGAGAACAATATTGAAAGAAAAATATTTAAAGATTGATAAGTTGAAATGGTTAATATACTGTAAGTTACAATCAAATACTCCATTCACACTGAGGTATCAATTATTCACAAAACGTCTCATGGAATCGCAATATTTTATCCAACATGAAATATACCTGATTTTCACTGTCGAGCTGACAAGAGGAATCGGCAACGTGTTATGCTTAAAATTCACAAATGTCATCACGTGTTCATCGAATTCACACGGCTATTAGGGTTAGAATAAGTCAATACGATACCACTAAACTACTCACAACGATAACGTATCTAACGCCAATTAAAATCTGATAACAATCTAAAATAATATCGTTCTCCTATAAAAGTAATTTTTTTTATTAAATGCTCGGATTAACAGTCATACATTTGATCTATAAAGAATTTACATTGAAAAAATATCAATCACATCGTCCCTATCGATACTTAGGACTACAGTCTCTCAGGACCGTATATGATGACTCAATAAAAGAGAATCAATCAATGCCAATAACATTTTACGTAATTTGAGTCGTCCGTAACGATCCAAAAGACCAAAGATGAATAATTCTATGAAAATTACCTCATTTATAATATCTCTTTACATTTACCACGGCTGTTACGCCTGAAATCAGAAAAACGCAGGATCACAATTTCAATGATAAGACACTAGAAAACTAGAATACATAAGCTTGAACTTTAATGTGAGTAGGGAAAAAATCGAGGGCTCAAGAATCGAAGTTTACGTCACTGTTTTTCGATACTCGTGGATGTATTCAGGCAGTAGCCGCCAGTAGCCGCTTGCAAGTTGGAGCGTTTCGTTGCATTTCATTGCAAAGAATTACGTTGACCACGCATTTAAAGATATCGACGTGATCCTCAACTCGTGAAGCTAATTTTGAAAATTAAATAGGTAAACCATAATTAAGTTTATGAAACTAGTGGTGCTCAATCCAACTACGTTATTTCGTATTGTGTTTTACAGCGAGCACAGCCGTAAAGCGACTTCTGGGGTGCTCTCGAAAGGGCGATCCATCTGTCTCGATATTCCCGTGGGTTTCCTTTGAATTTTCACGCTAGAAGGCGGCCGTCCAGCAGGGCGTTACCATTTTATATGACTTTTCTTCGTCGACAAGGTGAGCATCGTTATGTGCGATTGGATCCATTTATCGTATCCCATACGCGACAAATTTTCTTGACTCGATTGAGCTAATTTTAGCGACCAGCCATTTTGGACACGATGTGCTTCCTTCGCGAACGATACGTTTATACGAAAATGCATGAAACTACCGAACGTTATGTTTTCTATTTTTAAATAACAATGATTCAATAGGGCATGTCTACCGAATTAAAATGCACTAATTTTATAATGGCTGGCAGAGGTTAGTCATTCTTAGTTACGTTCCTGGACGTTGACCGAGTTGCTTGGTCATAAATTGCTTAGTACGCATTGGTAAACTTTTTCTTTGCCTCTTTTTTTCTCCTACATGACGAAACAAGCGAGAAGATTTCTAATCAAAATTTATTTGTGTCTTTAATTTCGAGATCTCTCCATTTTAATTTTGCTTCACACAATACTGACTTCATATGTAAAATTATCTGTTTTGAGATTACAGATACTCTCACACTTTTTCAGAGCTTATTCCTGTAATGTTCATATTAACACTTTTACTAAGAAATATTTGAACTCTTACATAACTTTATTGTGTGTAAAAAAATTATGATTAAGACAAATAACTTTTTATGCTTTATCTAATCTAATCTGCTAGAAAATATTTCCATTTTGAATACTTTAATGGTAAATTGTGGTTCCATCATGCTTCTGATTTTTGCAACTAATGAATGAATATTCAGAGTATTGCATATTACAGCTGTTTTCCACGTTGATTGTATTCTGTTATCTATATCAATTCAGGCTCTTATCGATAATAAAGTTCTTGATATGCGTACTTTAAGATTATAGTACTTCTCCACTTTAGTATTCTCCAAAACTATATTATACTGCTATTATTAAGTTAATTACAAATTAGTAAATCGATATTATGATGGCGTTATGCAAAAACTAGGTCTGCAACATCCTTGAAAAGTAATCCAAGCTTAATGTTGAGTTAGGGCTGGTTCAGGAAAGTTAATTGACTTAACTATCGAGATTAGCCAATTAGATTTGGAATTTCTACAAATACAGGCATCTGATTGGTTAATCTTACCAGATAAACTGCACTAACTTTGATGAGACCGGCCCCTACAATACATAATCATTAATATTTTTCCTTCGCTTATCCATACAGCACGATGGCCTTCTTTGACCCTCAGGCATGCACTGAGGTTTTGATAACAATGCAAAAATAATATCCTGTTAATCACTGCATCCAGTGGTTCTCAAGCAAAAATACCATATGTAATGCACAAACAAGCATGATGAAGCAATCCTTGATGAAGGACTGTGCCAGATAGAATAATATAATCTGCCTAGTATGATACTGTCTCCGAAGAAAAGATTTACCTGGAAATACTTATCAGTGAAACATTCTTAGATACATCCTCTGTAAACACATGAGTATATTCTCATATATTTTTCTCTTCATCACACTCGGCGTATTTTTCAGAGTGGATTCTTCCTTGAGAACCACTGACATTATTACAATATTTCATTGCATGACCTTCGAAATACCGCCCATGCCAGTTTACACTATTGCTGCAAAATTCACATAGCCATACCTCTTTCATTTACAAAGTGAAGAGCGTTGTAAGCTGAAGCTAAGTCAGCTGAATTGATAATTCAGCTTGCGATATCAACGGCGAACAAAAACTTCCTGGCCCACATCGAAACAGAGATTAGTTTTGCAATAGCAAAGAGCCTCACGACGGACTTGTCCGTAATGTTTTGAATATTTTCATTCTGTCTTGCATATGCACAGAGACATTGAACTAAATTTTACTGGAGCAAGTCTTATCGTGGATTCTTCAGAACCAGGGTACTCATTTACATATATAAATGGAAATTTTTCCAATAAAAATCATTAGACTTTTATTTATCATTAGATTAGATTTGAAGTAATGCAAAGGGTAAAAAAGAATTAGTACACAATACGTATACGCATGTAAACTTAAATTGGATGACTTATCGTCGTTATCGCATACTCATAAACCGTTACACCATTGTAATTCGCTATACAACGAAACGACTCGCACTTATGATTCAACTTTTATCGTATACTGTTAAACCGTGACGTAAGTACTTAACCATTACAAGTCTATTTTCACTACAAAATGTCACACGTTACCATTATGCATATGGATGCTCATGCATCGTCCATTAGACATAGCATTACCACAATAGGCAAAACGTAATGCAGAAACATAAATTTATTTAAAAAAAAAAAAATAACATCCTATAACTATAGCTCCATAAGATCATAAACAAAAACTAAAATTATTATTGTTCACAAGGAGGACCAAGGATCTGCTCTCCTTGACCTTTGATTAGCTCTTACGGGGCAGCTGCTTCCGGTCCGCCGTTCTAGCGACCGGAAATGCGGCATTCACCCTGACCTATCCCACGTTAAATTTCCGCATTGCACTCGCGAAAACTCGCGAAAATCTGACCTTGTCCGAGGGTAGCGAGTTATACATGTCCCGATCGGAGCCCCCCGGATCAATACGCTTACGGTTTCGCGTTGTCCACGCCTGCGCAGAAGATAAGTCAGTCGCTGCCCGATCCGGGATTCGAACCCGTGTACGTATTCGACTCAGTTCAGTTCAGAGCGATATCTCTCTCGGGCTAGCATACATACGGACCCACCTTGAAAGTCACGTAACACCGAACGCGGGCCAACCACCTTCGGAAATCACGACTTATGCGTCTACACCGAGGAGGTAATAACGTCGCATACGCTAACGTGTCCAGGGAATAAATAGTTCTGTGCTCCTGGTGCACCGGGCTCATGTCACACGGTAGGAGATACCTCGTGTACTTGTTCTGGGAGTTTCTTTACCCGAGGCTCGATCGAATAAGAAAGATTAAAAATGGTTTCAAATTTCATTAAAGCACCGTACGCGTGGTGGTTGATCATCAATCTTGACATGTTGAATATTTCTAATAGTACTTATGCCGCTTTTATTAGCAGATGTGAAATTTAGTCGTAAACCTGCCATGTGTGTAATTATGTCATTGCCGGTTGTACGGCTGTGCCTGTTCCTCTGGTACGTCTCTTTTTTTTTCTTTCTGTTTTCATCATCTTTTCATGGGAATGGACGTTGGACGTATTGGTGAATATTGCGAACCGGACTTTAGGATATATAATTTTCTAATCTGCCTCTCTGATGATTTTTACCTCTTTGCACTGGTCGGATTGACCGAATCGTGTTTAGTGTCGCTTGTGATTAATTGTATGGTGAGATGGTTGTCCGAGTTAATTCGTTATCTTGTCTAAGGAAAAAAAAAGTTTGTGTATTTATATTTGCAGCACCTTGCGTCATTATTGACGTGGTTTTTTTTTCCATTAATGTAGTGACCAATGTTTATAGTCATGTGTAACAGAATTTGTAATCGGTAACGTCAACTCGTACGATAACAAGAACCGAGAGAGAACGAAAGCGGTAGAAAGAAAGGTATTAAGAAGAAAAGAATAAATACAGAAATTTTAATAAACGATATAAAAAAATTACAAGTTAATTAACAAAAAAAAAAAGAATGTCGCACATGATTTATTTCTTTGTTTACCAATTACTAGCAGTAATGAAAGTTGGAACTCTGGTGGGGGAAAAAAAAAAAAAACGGATAAATTTTCAACAGTTAATAATCTCGCGGGTGAAGGCTGTGCAAATATAAAAAAAAAGTCCTTTAATAATTAATTGATTAATTAATTAATTAATGGTAGGGTTCGCTTAATCGTCAATTATTCCTTTTATAGTACCAGGCACCGTAGCCACCTGTATTAATATTTTGATATCAAGCCAGATCTATTTATTTGACTAAGAGACGAAAAGTATGTATAAATTCTATCAACCTTATCAGAAACCACTATCAATTTCGATATAGAAAAAGGTTTGAAATGTTACATCAGAGACGTTTAAATAATGAGAAACCTAAAATATTATTAACAGTCAAATTTTAACGCGTCACTGTAATCGATACCTTTCGAGATAATATTTGAAATTGACTGTACAATCTTCACCCTGATTGAACCACTACTTGTATCAGAGTTTTATACTAAAATTTTTGACTCGATGAAGAAACGCAACTTACGACTAACACCCCTTGCATCGTAACTACCCTACGGGCTGAAGGTATTTATATGCTTCTGGAACGTTTACGTGTTCCTAAAGCTTAAGGCTGTTTTGCTTAGTCGATAAACGTTACCTCTTGGCAATATGGAAATACGCCTGTTTGGTGCATTGGCCAGCTGAACATTTTTACTAGTTCTTGTACCAGCCTCTTGCGGGGACCTGTGTAATTTGTATATCTATATTCATGGGCTGAACAGTAAAATGGAACAGAAAATTGTAGGAATTTTCAGCGGGTGACTGGTTTAATTTTTTTTTTTTTTTTTTTATATGAATCACCTTGACTTTTTTGTGTTTCATTTATGTGTAACTGTAACTGGTAAAGATCTGAATTTGATACTGGGTGATATATTTAAGGCAGTAAACATTTAACGTCTTTTGGTACTATCCCGTCACTGGGTATAATGTTGGCATTAATGATTTACAGTGGCTCGCAAATGGTACTGAATTATTTATGGGATTCTGTCTCTACCGTTTATTGTAACGTTCGCAAGGTTACGTGAGTACGGAGCTGGTGCGAGCTTTTCGAAATTAATCGAAAGTAATTTTGTTATTGGGGCATATATCATTATCAGTAATTTTTACGAATAGGTAAATTAGTTTTTTTGAATCGAGTGTGCGTGTTTGTATATATATATATATATACATTTTACGGCAGTACCCTTTGACTTGTGCGGATTTACTAATGCTGTTTGGTAGTGTTTTTACAGGGCGTCTCGTGTAACGGCAAGTGCGATGCTTTTGCCTTACGTAAGATTCGCGGTTTCCCTAATTTGTTCGAAGTACCAGTGGAGCGCTTGTGATAATTGGATATTATTTTTTGTGGTGCTAATCTTAGTACGGTGACGCAGAATTCTCGCTGGTGGATTTGAAAGTCTTTTTATTATGGCTGTTAGTTATTCGGAGGTAATGGTTAAAGGTGATTTTCATGATTGATTTAACTATTTACGAGAGGAGAGTTTTCGAGGGAAGGAATTCCTTTGAAGTAGCCTGTAGATTCTGATACGTCTGAATACAGGCAGTGTTGGTTACGCTCATTTTTTTTTTATTTATGTTGATTATTTCACGATTCCTTTCTCGCAGTCGTTTTCTTATACACGTCGGGGGAACTTTCATCGGGATCGCTTAGAAAATCCTTATCGCTATCATGACCCTGGGTTTGCTGAGTTCTCGCGAAAACCATACGGATGATCGATAAACTTTAGAAATACCACCGAACATATATACACGCGTGATATAGAAATTTTGTAAAAATAAAAAATAACCGTTCAAGCCTGCAAATGAAAGTCCTGGAATATAATCGAAAACGATGTTAAAAATCATGATTAACCGTACAGACGCAATTTGCTAGTTTTCCACTTTAATGAGATAATAACAGTGCACGCGGGTTGTGGTTGTAATCAAAAAAAAATTTTTTGGAGTAAAAATCTCGACTCACTACGTTATTCTGTGGCAGATGATTTATTTATCACGACTTTGAAACATAGTCATGTCCTTGTTGCGTTGGATATACTTAGACCATGCTATATAGGTTTGTTCTTACGCTTGCTGAGGTCGCATCACTTTATCGTAACGATATACATTTTATTGAAGTGTCATTTTGTTATTTTTCGTTGTTGCAGAAACATCCAGGATATCATCCAGAGGGAAAGGATCGGTGTACAGCAAAGGCGGTGGTGGCAGGACGTTGTCCAAGCTTGCTAATAACGGCCGAATCATCTCGTACTCTCGGGACAATCGTTTGTTACGCGTAGTCATCGAGTCGACAACTCCGGCGTGGAACACAGACTTTCTTAAGGGCACGAGCGACGGACAGGCAGCGTGTATGATCATTGAAGATCATCCCCCTCTGCCCAACAGACCGAGGCAAAACCTGCACCAAGATACCACCCAACGATTTCTAAATCATCTGGTCCTGCCTAAACACAGGACCTCAAAATTTTCCAGGTAATCACGACGTTAATGGTAACTACCGACGGAAGTTAAGATAGTCATGTTGAAAAAAAAAAAAAACTTAATTGTTTATTTTATTTGATCAGTAACAGGCATCGGAAGCTTCAGCCGTTCAGAGAAACGTGACTGTCGTCACTGGGTAGTGCGGCACGCCTTACCGCAACCAACGAAAACCACCCTGACTCGACACGACACAAGCTACCATTTGGTAGCCATTGCCAGGCAAGTTCGCCACGCAGCAATCAAACTGCCGCTCGGGAACGCGAAAACGAGATCTAGGAGAACGAGGACGAAGACTTTACCTACCTGAGGCAAATTTAATTCGAGCTGAGGCAAGCAAGCGCGTACGATATAGAAGGAAAGGGAGATAAAGTAAAATAACACTGCTTCAACGTCCCTCCTAACCACGTTGCGCCAACGTTTCACGACGACGCCACGTCGGAAGTTACTCTCGTTCGGTCGGACCCGTAAGCTAGTGCGGAGTAAAAGGCGGAAGCATATATCATCATGGGGAGCGTCAATGTCAATCGCAATGTCAGCGATGCGTTCTATCGCTATAAGATGCCACGGATCCAGGCTAAGGTCGAAGGCAAAGGAAATGGTATAAAGACTGTCATAGTTAACATGGTCGACGTGGCTAAAGCTATCGGAAGACCGGCTACATATCCGACTAAGTATTTTGGATGTGAGCTTGGTGCGCAGACACAGTTTGATTTCAAAAATGAGAGATTTATCGTTAATGGTTCGCACGACGCAACCAAGCTTCAAGATCTCTTGGATGGATTCATTCGGAAGTACGTCCTTTGCCCGGCCTGCGACAATCCTGAGACCGAACTTTTGGTCAGTGCCAAGAAGGGAACCATCTCGCAGGGTTGCAAAGCCTGCGGACATCACGGTCTACTTGAATGCAATCACAAGCTGAACACCTTCATTTTGAAGAATCCTCCAAGTTTGAATCCCGCCGCTCAGGGCAGCTCGTTGACCGAAGGTAAACGCGGCAAGCGTTCCAAACGTGCCAATGGCGACGCTAACGGTGATCGATCTGGTTCTCCTGAAAACGAAACTAGCACTACTGATATCGTTGTGGAAGCTCCGAAGAAGATTGCTGCTGACGACGATGATGATGCCAAGTGGGCGGTTGATGTATCCGAGGAGGCAGTCAGGGCTCGTCTTCAGGACTTGACCGATGGTGCGAAGGGTATGACCATCAGCGATGATCTCGATAAGTCTGAGAAAGAGCGTATGGATATATTTTATAAGCTGGTGAAATGCCGTCGCGATGCTGGACAGCTTGATAATCATAAGGAATTGGTGGCTGAAGCCGAACGTCTTGAAATTAAGACCAAGGCGCCCCTCGTTCTGGCGGAACTTCTATTCGATCAGGCCATTGCTCTTCAGGCGAAAAAACATCGTGTTCTCTTGTTACGTTTTACCCATGACGATATCAAGGCACAGAAATATTTGATTAGAGGGATTGAACAGGTTATTGCATTGCACAAGGATTCGTTAATGCCCAAGGTGCCTGGTATACTGAAGGTAGGTTAACGCAATCGCAATCTAACATTGAACTTTGTCCATCTTGGTTACATAAATTTCTCATTGGTAATCTTTACAACTCTTGTCGCAGCTTTTCTACGACGCTGACATCTTGGAAGAGAAAGCCTTCGTTGAATGGGCTAGTAAAGTTAGCAAGAAATACGTTTCGAAAGACTTGTCCCAAGAAATCCATGACAAAGCTGCACCATTTCTTACGTGGCTCAACGAAGCCGAGGAGGAAGAGTCTGAATCTGAAGAAGATGATGACGATTTGGAGGTAATAATATCTGGCAATATAATGATTGTAAAATAGATTGTTGAGGGTATTTGGTAATTTTATTTTTATGCGTTTCAGATCGAGTACGACGACAGAGCGAAACAACCATTAAAGCAACAGCAACAACAGCCCGTGAAGAAGCCCGTTAAGAATGACAGTGACGAAGGAGATGATTTCGATATTGATGCCATTTAAGTAACATAAAGGAACCGGAAACGGATATATGTTCAAAGTGCCCCGAAGCCAGTGAACGATGAGACCGATATGATGATTAAACGATTAGCCATTGGATACAATGAGTCGCAGCGCAATGTCAGTTTACACATAGAATTTTTTCCTACTTTAGACCGTGAAGCGATTATAAAATGCGATCCACACATACAGAATTACACATGTCGCTTTCGTCATTGCTTTTAATAATTATAAATCCAGAAATGTTGCTTCAAATTCGATATTTCTATGATAGAATACTCCAACATGGAACTACACGATGAGAGTTGTTAGAATTTTATGCCACCCGCAAATGGAAAACGATGCAATATCAATGTTCTAATGAAAAGGACATATAAATTTTTAGAATTTCCAAGTTTAGCAATCTTTATCCATATATTGATATTCTGTTTTTAATTATTATCTTTTTTTTTTAATAATGCAGCTGCGAATTATCCATATGATTATCTATTACAATTATTATCGAAAGATTATTCAACAATTACTTCGCCGCCTTAAAGACAAAATACCTTTCACGCAAAATACCAAACGTTTTCGACCGTTAATAAGAAGTTGGCCTGCTAAACGCGTTCTCTATTGTACCTATTTACTATTCTGATAATGATTATTCAAATAAATGTCGTTTATCGCAATTTATATCAATACTATTTATAATCCATATCCCATCCTAAATTATACAAGGCACAAGTGATTGATGCGACTTAAATCCAATGGGAGATCATTGCACCTGTTATCTGAAAACTGTCGGTAAAAGATTACGATAACTTGTCAGACGTTCGTAGTGTATCAATAATAGATTATAGAGGTTCAAACAATATTTTTTCAAAGATCACAAGCTCTTCAGAGTCTCAATGCATTGTGCAATCCGAACAATGATACGAGTATAACGTAGTTATTTACTTGAACTGTTGAAAAATTAAAATTTGAAAACTGCAGAAATACACGGGATGAAAGCTACCATGATTAGTGGTCCAAAAGACAGAAGAGGTAAATAAAAATCTTTTGCATAAGAGCAGACATATGTGCATAAATTGGAGTTACATGGAATGGCAATATGAGTTAGGTTAGTGCGCGCATGCCCACAGTGAATTGACCGCGCGTAAAGTGATGACAAATTATACACTAAAACCAGAAATGAGTAGGGAGATTGCCAATGAGCCTGTTTTGGTGGTCGCAATTTTTCTCTGGTTTCGGCGCGCCACCTTAGCGGAGGGCCCTCGAAGCAGTTCCACGTTTTTGATTGGTCGTATATATATAGTAATACTACGCGTGTTAATCTGGAGCTGTGTTTTGGCGCGTCGACGCGCCACCTGAACGAGACTCTCGAACTAGTTCCACGTTTTTGGTTGGTCGAATGAATTCGTGTGTTCCTCGAGATCCACGATTTTAAACCGGGTGAACACTCAAATAGGGAGACTTGTATCCACCTTTTTTTTTACAGGATATTGCATAAACCGTAGTAATAAGGTAGTCAATACGCTTAATATCCATATATGAAGCTTTGGAAATAATAGAGTAAGCGAATCAAACTTTTAAAAAACCCTCGAACGTGGGTAACTATAGAAATATAAGTTTGCTAAATAATATACCACAATGACTCGATGGCACACGTGCTTGCTGCTGAGTTAACGTCCGAGAGTCTCGGGTTCGAAACTCACGTCTTACCTCTCTTTTTTTTTAATTATCAAATATGCTTCTTGGTTCACCTAATTAACTGAAGTTTCATGAAATACATGATAATATTAATCTACAAATATTGTATTATATTACATCGTATACATCCAATAAATTGGTACATGAATCAGCGAACGTTTCTTCTTCCCGAGAGCCTACCTGTGACAAACGCCTATGTTACGCTGTTTCATGTTTTAATAGCATAAATAATATTTAGACGGATAAAGAAGGCATTACGAAAAATTACCAAAAACAAAAATGCACTTATAAATCTCGGGCATAAAATGATGAGCATATAAAAATGAACAAATTATTTTCTATAGTGAGATGAAAGGAATAATGTATCTGGTTAGGGATTTTTTTTTCATTTAATTTTTACCATTCAAGGCTATGTAAAGGTAACATTTTTAATACATCGAATTATTAGAAAATTATGTCGAGGTATAATTTTAATTCTGAATTATTTTTTACATCAGAACATACTGATAATTCGAGATATTAAAAATACAATTATCTTTCCGTAGGCTTGAATAAAAAAAAATTACTAAATTTAATCAGGCTACTCAAAAATGTATGAAACTAACAATTTCTAAACAGATACACTATTTGTCTCATCTCACCGTACATTTGGCTATCGCATACTTTGGAGTCGATTTCTTTTACGTACACGCTTATTCGAGGTCTTATGGCTGTTTGGGGTCCGACCTCAAAGTTTTTCCAGCGTAATGACTGTTTTGAGGCCCATAAAGATGACTCTCACACCGAATTAGTTTATATTTTTTTATTGTTAATAAAATTGTTTATATTGTTAGGTTAAGTTAGGTTTCGTTAGGTTAGTTTAGCATAGAATTCCAATGCTGTGACACCCCAAGGTATTAGTTTTTTAAAAAAAAAAAAACATTAGCTTGCAGTTGACTCGTACGTTAACTCTCTGACTTTTTAAAAGTTTGATTCGCTTACTCTATTATTTCCAAAGCTTCATATATGGATATTAAGGGTATTGACTACCTTATTACTACGGTTTATGCAATATCCTGTAAAAAAAAGGTGGATACAAGTCTCCCTATTTGAGTGTTCACCCGGTTTAAAATCGTGGATCTCGAGGAACACACGAATTCATTCGACCAACCAAAAACGTGGAACTAGTTCGAGAGTCTCGTTCAGGTGGCGCGTCGACGCGCCAAAACACAGCTCCAGATTAACACGCGTAGTATTACTATATATATACGACCAATCAAAAACGTGGAACTGCTTCGAGGGCCCTCCGCTAAGGTGGCGCGCCGAAACCAGAGAAAAATTGCGACCACCAAACAGGCTCATTGGCAATCTCCTTACTCATCTCTGTTCCGGTGATACGCGGCGCTGCCGTCGACAGCAGAGTCGCCCCAGTCGCGTTTTTACGTTCGGCTGACGGCCGTCTTTCGCTGTGAAAATTTCTTGTTAATTTCCCGTACGCGAGGTACCGCATTCCGCAAATTGAATTGTTACGTGAACATTCACCGTCCGCCAAAGAGGTAACAAAAAGTGATGGTTAATATGCCTTCCATTAAAGCATACAAGTATATGATTGTCGTATTGACTCGACTACCATTGCCCTCGCCATTTTAGCCTGTCATCGGTCTACGATCCGTGTCAAGATTTTACCAAGAGTATTTTCTCCGCGTTTACAAAGTACCTTACGGGAGTTATTTGACAACTTTTAACAGCTCAAATGTCTCTACCTCCTACATAACCCTGTGATTGTTGCGAATACTTCTACTTCAGCGGTCAAAACATTTTTTTCCACCAAGCAACCGTACTCGAGTTTTGCATTTTTGAGTTCCGGTTGACTATCAAATTTCTACTGTAATTTAACCTCTGGAACATCTCTTGATGGACAGTGCAGGTGTTATTGGTGTTTCACAAAGGTTTCAAATGATTGTGTATCGTTTTCTTTCTTTTTCTTACAGTGGTGCGATGGTACATTGAAAATCGTCGTAGGATCCCTGCATGGACCATTCTCAAGAGTGAGTTGTTTTTCCATTCGGACATATGATATATACATTTTTATTATTCATATTAAAGGACGGATCACACGTCGTGTGAAGCTGTTATATTTTTCGGAGACCACGCCTTCTGGGACAGGCAGGTGCAACCGGAAGTTAATTCTTTTAATCCGTTTCCGCGGGCTGTCGCGATACCGTGACGAAAAACCAGTGACCATGACCATCCTTGCACCAATAATTTTCGTCTTCGCTTTAATCTCTGGTGTTTTCCCATTTTCTCTGAGAAATAACTCAGCTGCACTCCTTAGTCAGGATTTAATCCACTTACATCAATCTACTGATTTTTTTCAAATTTCCCACTAAAAATCCGTTGATCAAACACTGATGTCAAGCGTGCTGCCAGCTACAAATACGCCACTTTAAATTAGTACTAAACCGCACGAGCGATAAGCTTCTTGGAGAAATAAACAAGCAGTGGCCATCTTCCTGTAGTGCTTTATAATAGTACGTCGTAATCCAAGTGCCTATGTTGGATCATTATGACGCTATTGATATTGATGTATATTATTGTATATACCTCTGCCATCTTTCTAATATAATGAGTACTAAAAACCAGATAGAAGACGCATTAAATTTATATTTTTATCGTTTCCACTGGCTCACACAATGCACTAGACGTAATCTTCAGATTACAAAGTGAGATTCATGTATACATTTGGACAAAAGTCAAATAGATACGTGTGTTTAGCTGCATTGAAGATGGTTTCCAAATAAGAAACTTAAACGTTTCCGATATGACTTATTATTCTAGCAATAGAAATACTATAATTAATTCTCGGTTTGACAACGTAACAGTATATGACGGAGACATTGTAACCTGTTATGAATAACAATAACTGCATTTCTTAACTCATATGGTGACAGCATCGTTTTACAGTAAGACTCCATTTTAGGATGAAAGGAGTTCTCCGGTACCTGTCTGGATTATGATTAACAATTTTTCCTACGACACAGGACAGTGTACTCTACATAAAAAAAAGTTAATCACCAAGATAAGAAGCGACACCGTCCACGAGATTCCATAGTTTCCAAGATCTTTTCGGGCATTGAAAGTAAGCCTAGGAGAGTAAATGCAAAGAATTTTTTCTTACATTCATAGCGTCATTCGCGTCGCATCTCTTTGTCCAAGGACTATATATTTTTGCCGCATTGCGTCTGACGCCTTCAGAGAAACTAATCCGAAAACGTCGACAAGAGGAACGTGAAGAAAAGGAAGCAGAAGAGGAAAACGCCTCCTAGACCTTAGGTAGAAATATCCCTAAGGAGTTGGCAACAGTGGAAAAGTGTCAAAGTAACCGAGGAATCCAAGACAGGAACATTTGACAGGAATCCGTTCATGACTCTCGAGACACGTGAAGATTCGTATCGACAGTCTCCTTTACTCGCGTTGCGTGTTCTGCAAATTTAATTTAAGAAAGGAAGTACGTTACACACGTGTATGCTTGTCTGTACATTGAAACGCCTGATACATGGTGAAGCCAATCGTGTCGTCACTCTATGAATCATTCGGGGTCCAGGCCGTGCTATACACGGCGTAAAAGGACGCCGGATGACGTGTGCGAATTTCATTGAAAGAACTGATTTTCCATACACCTCTCATACGTATACACATATATATATATATATATATATATATATATATATATATATATATTCTCATTCGGTAATGTATCATCGATAATGCATGAATTGTAATTTTCTTTACACGAAGAGAATATCTGATAGTTACTAAAATCAAGTATTCCAATCAATTCCCTGTAAGTAGGTCTCTTGGGTGAATGTTGATTCTTTTTCCTTTTTTTTTCCCCTTTTCGGTATACCCGTTAGATTCTCCGACAGATTGATACCTCTACGATACGAGTCGCTGCTAATACCATCAGATTATTATATCCGAAAGTATCTCTGTTAACTTTCTAAACAAATTCCGAAAATAGAGCGCTATACCAAAAGTAGTTTCACGCACTCACGCACGCCTTCCAACTCAAGGAAATTCTAATCTTATTCCTAAACGAAAAAAAGGATCACACTCGCACGGCGACGACTTTATTCTCGAACGTTTTTGCAATCCCTACTAATTAAGGTCGTTCGCGTGCTTACCTTCTTTCCGACAGAACTCTTGGCGATCTTTTAATTTTTCCTTCACTTTTTCTTTCTTTAAAACCACCAACCACGTATCAGCATACTCGTTATGGGTGTACTTGATAATGTAACAAGTTGACGGGGACAGTATTAATTTCTTTTAAGTGGAACTGTACCGAGGCTTTGTGCGGCCACTAAGTTTTCACAGTCTGCTGTACTTTTATTTGGCATTGTGTGTATATGTATGTATAAAGTAGTATCGGACGGCGCATGCGCATTTTCCAACCCCCATCCTATTGGGGTGTGAAGCCGAGCCAAGGCTCAGTAAAGAATAAAACGTGATACCGTGAGCAACCCCCCTTAGCAATCAGATTACCAGTATATATATATACACATCTATATATATTTTTATACCGACGCGAGGATAGATGATTTTTGTACGTGATTTTTGTATCCGACTGAGAAGTGACAATACCGACGCGAATGTATCAACGAGATAGATCAATATCGTTTTATTAAGTAACCTTTTTTTAAGGAATAGGTAGGTTTGGCCGAGTATTCACTCTTCCACTCCATTTCCAATGGGTAGAACAGATATGTCAAAAACGCTGAACGCTTATAGAATGTGAGTAGATTCCAAATGTCTTGTAACGTAAATTGAAATCGTCCCTTCGCTCCGTGTGCAATACCTTAGTATGTTGTTGAGACTCGTCGATAAATTAATATGGCATTTGATTGGTTTCTATAATGGATACGACTGCATCTTTATGGGAATATGCATTCTGCACCACTGGATGTTAGATTGAATGACGAAAATTATTAGGTGAATTTGTGCACCCGATTGGTCTTTTAGAATAGCCTTGTATGTATAGTCAATTAGAAATAATTTTTTTGGGTGCAATATATATATATATATATATATTGGCATTCTGTCATTTAAATATTAAGACAGAAATCGTAAAATTGATTATTGGCTTCAGCAGTCGATCTTTATCTATGACAGGCAACAGTGGCCAATGGTTTATATTTTCTTTTTTTTTTTTGGATAAATATCTATCCACGTGTTCTACTTGTTACATACGTAATTAATAATAAAATCGTCTACTGGTCAGCCGTAAGAATTGCGATAAAGGTTCAGATGCCAATTTCCGTCTTTACCGATAAAATCTGTTGAATATTTTGCTCCAACGCGTGCTCGAGCTTCACGCATCGTGAAACAGCCTGGAAATCGTTTTAGGTTTGGATTTTTCTGGAAAATAATTTTACTTTGTTTCTTGCGCCAATCTTAGTCATCAGCTGTTAAGTCGTTTGCCATGTGTAGTCGTTTCAAATGTTGATATCGTATTACTGTCTGGGCGACTGCAGTCGCGCCATCTTTCTTTTTCGAAGATTGAAGGAAATTACGTTGAATCTTTTTGGCGATTTCTAATTATACTTCTAGTTTACTTGAAAAATCATTTTAATGAAATATACATCGCGTATAGGATTCGCTTGTGAAATATTTAACTCCTTACTACTGATATTCTCATGTACTGCGATTTCACGATTAGCTCAATATTCTTGGATTGATCGGAAATTATTTTCTGCCATGTCGCAATTCTCCGAGGTCAAGGTTCAACCCTCCAAGACTCTTAGTGTAACCTTGTCGAGTAGCTCTCTGCATTTATGTGTTTTATTTTTGTTATTGACACCTAATCGTTTGCGTCCTATGCATTTCCGTATTTTCAATCTTGAAATATCTCAAGTATTTTTCTCTGTCATTCTCGTGCATTTTCACGTATTCCCTATCTGTATATATAGTGGCGCATTAGAAAGACGCGGAATGCGCATGCGCGGAACTATTGAGCCATTGATTTTGATGGGATACGCGGCCCTGACATGGGGTAAGTTCGCATCTCGATTAAATTTGTTAAAAAGATTTTTACATTGGTGTATCTTGTGCATTTTATTGCGTAATCATACGCTTCTCTGTTATACTCGTTCGGGTCGTTTGAATTTCCCGGGTTAAATCGTTCGGAAACCGTTATTCTTTAAGGGCCATACGTCGCACGTAGAAAACACCGGCGCGAAATGACAGCTCGTACAATTTTCAACCGACTGTGCGCGTCCTCGTGTCTCTGACTGAAATAAATCGTTTCCCACTCAAGAATCGGTCTTATTACAATCTTACCTGGTTCATTCCATCTTTACTTTACGATTCTCGTCGATCGTTGATACCTTCGGAGATAACCGGAGTCGTGGTATGTCTACTTGATCATTTCAAGTAAACACGATGGCGTTCCCACTTTGTTGTACTTGGTTGTGGACGTTTAAAAAAAATAATTGAAGCAACGTATATGAAAATGCTAGGAATAAGTGGAGTATCCGTTTCATAGGCTAGTGATTTGTTTTTGATATAATATTTGATCAATGACAAGATTGAATCTTTATTCGTTAAATTTTGTCTAGAGGGTCACTTTAATTATTTCAATGAAAGTGCAGAGAAAGTAATTGACGATCTTGTTTGTTTTCAGCAAAAAAATAGAACACATTGGCAGAATGACGGCCATGACGCAGGAAGAGATTGTGGCCGGTGCCCGCACCGTTGCCCAGGGTCTGGAGGCTTTACGGGTTGAGCATGGTGGTCTTCTTCAAGGTCTGCAGTCCCAGGATGCACCAGCTGCCCGTGAGAAGGCTAGTCTCTTGTCGAAGAATATCGAGATGATTGAACTTGGCCTAGGCGAGGCTCAGGTCATGATGGCTCTGGCGAGTCACTTGCAGATGGTAGAGGCTGAAAAGCAAAAGCTCAGGACTCAGGTCAGAAGACTGTGTCAAGAGAATGCGTGGCTCAGGGATGAGCTAGCTGGCACCCAGCAGAAGCTGCAAGCCAGCGAGCAAGCGGTACGGTCATACTAGAATTAGATATGATTCACGTGGCTCAGTGCGTCTCTTGTGCTATTGATCAATTTATAAATTTCTATCCAGGTTGCTCAGCTTGAAGAGGAACAGCGGCATCTGGACTTCATGGCGAGCATTCGACAGTATGATCCAGATCCTCCGGCAGTGGATGAAAATGCTAAGGACAGACCTAAGGACGATCCTGTAGTCGACCTGTTCCCGGACGACGAGGCTGACGAGCGAAACAGTAAGTGTATGTTGACCTTTTCACTTCTACTTATTCTGCAAGCTTTATGCACGAATGCCTAATGCACCAGTCTCACGTCATACGTGTTTCACAATGAAGGACGATGAGTTTCTTATCACTGCCGTTTCCAAGAGCACCCTTCTCTTCTTGAGATTCGAGATTGTGCTCACTTATGTATGAATTTTGAATCAGGCAGTCTCAAACGGCTGGTTCGTTCAATGTATTCGCATAGGCTTGAATCTCTTCATATAAACGAATTGGCTCTATTTATTTCTTTATGCTTTTGTTATCTTTTTTTAGCGATGTCACCGACTCTGCCATCGCAATTCGCACAACAAGTAAACGCTGGCTATGAAATACCTGCGCGTTTGCGTACCCTGCACAATTTGGTAATTCAGTACGCTAGCCAGGGTCGCTACGAGGTTGCTGTGCCACTGTGCAAGCAAGCACTGGAGGATTTGGAAAAGACTTCCGGTCACGATCATCCGGACGTCGCGACGATGCTCAACATCCTCGCGCTGGTATATCGCGATCAGAACAAATACAAAGAGGCTGCTAATCTTTTGAACGATGCGCTAGCCATTCGCGAGAAAACGCTCGGTGAGAATCATCCAGCCGTTGCTGCTACCTTGAATAATCTTGCCGTTCTCTACGGGAAGCGTGGCAAGTACAAGGAAGCCGAGCCACTTTGTAAGCGTGCTTTGGAGATTCGTGAGAAGGTCCTTGGCTGCGAGCATCCGGACGTTGCTAAGCAGTTGAACAACCTTGCGTTGCTCTGCCAGAACCAAGGTAAATACGAGGAAGTCGAACGTTATTACCAGCGTGCTCTGGAGATCTACGAGGCTAAGCTTGGACCTGACGACTCAAACGTCGCCAAGACGAAAAATAACCTTGCCTCCTGCTACCTCAAGCAGGGTAAATACAAAGCCGCCGAAGTACTCTACAAGCAAGTCTTGACTAGGGCTCACGAGAAAGAGTTCGGTGCTATCGACGGTGATAACAAACCCATCTGGCAGGCAAGGATCGATTTAACAATAAAATAATTATTAAATGTACGACTCTTCAAAGTCGAATTGCCACGATCAATCGTTCAACTGGTTTCAGGTAGCGGAGGAGCGGGAAGCAAACAAGCACAGGAACAAGGAGAACGCCCCATACGGTGAATATGGCGGATGGCACAAAGCTGCAAAAGTAGATTCTCCTACCGTAACTACGACATTGAAAAATCTTGGCGCTCTCTACAGACGGCAAGGGAAGTACGAGGCAGCGGAGACACTTGAAGATTGCGCCCTGAGGTCACGAAAAGAGGTAATTCTTACAACGTTTCAGTATAGCATTATCACAAAGTACATTGGTGACACTCGGTATCTCTTATCACAACCACGTTCACGTCTGCACATTTAATGACAGTCCTATCATTTTTTCTCTTTTACAAGCAGCACATACAGCAGGTAAGTAGTTTAGGACATGTCAAATGTACATTCTTGTTCCACCTCAGTTACCCTTGCCCACTACAATTTCAAAATTACAAAAAATTGGTTCTCTCAAAAAAAAAAAAGAAAAGGAAAAATAATTTTCAGCTTCACGGCATGACTCTTAAAGTAACCCACGTATATTTTGTACAGGCCCTGGACCTGGTGAAGCAGGCAAAGGTAGCGCAGATCCTAGGAGACGAGAAGGGTACAACCAGGCGTGGTTCACGATCTAGCCTGGCGAACAGCGAGCACGAGCAACAGGAGGAGGTGAGTCCATCCTTAAGAAAACCTTAAGACGTTAGTCGCACCGCATGCAGTAGTTACACCATTAGTCGTCTACTATCCTTTTTTCTTCTTTTCTTTTTGTTCTTTTTTCGTTGTCCGGCCCGATCTGACGATTCGGCGACCTCTCGACACTCAATCACAGAGCTCCCTGCCGCTGGTACAGAGGGCACTCCACGAAGGACAGTCTGGCCACAACGACGCTAGTCCTAACAAACCCGGTTTTAAACACAAGATCTTTCACGTTTTCGGTATCAACTCCTCCACGTAGGATGATGTGTCTTGCTGGTTGCATTGCCTGGTCGTTTGTATGACGTTCGTCGGGCGTTAGTAGGGGGAATTTCTCTACATAGTTTCTGTCTCTTGTTTTTTTTTTTTTTTTTTTTTTTTTTTTTTTTATATACATGGTGTATGCAACGCTGCGGATCCGTATTCTTCGTTTTTCTAGGATTAAGCGGTTTAGTAGTGTGGAACAGCGAGGTTTTCAGCAGCACTGTTCTAGGTGCCTGTTAAAGTTTTATTGCCAATTGCATAATTCGCGGCGATCACCACGTTAATTTTGTGCAGAATGCCTTCTCTCTCATATTATTGAGTATAAACCCCGACGTGAAATACTTTGTGCTAGGTAGACGCGGGTATCCGGTACTCATCGGCTGTTTGACACAGTCCTGATTGCCGATTTCGTCTTGGTTTTTCACAGAGAGCATCGAATTGTCGCGCGACTTTAGTCGATATATTCATTTTATAGGGAAAGATTGCTTCCGGCATGTTTTATTTTTCTTTTTTTCTTTTAATACAAACTACTTTTATATTGACAGTATATTCCACAAAGGAAATAGACAAATTACTTATCATCGGAGACAGAAAAAGAAAGAGTAATATGAGAAATTTGTATTTCCCGTGCATTTACCAAAGTAGCTTCCATCGAACAAAATAGGTGCTTCCGTTTGATAATTGAAAATGATTTTGTAGCCTTGTCGGACGAAAAATTTACTTCGAGGCTCTCGATTACTTTAGAAATTCATTTGTCTTTGCACCACGACGCGTTTCACGCTTTATTCTAGATGATTGAGATGCATTTACGGTCTTAGTACGTATTTGAGGATAGTTTATCTTTCTCGCGTTGTACAAGACATACCTTCGAGTTCACACTGTGCTTCGTTTCGTTCTGAAGAGATAATTATTAATTAACAATGTATACTACTTTGCTTTGCATAACTATATAGGATTAGTATAGATGCGCAAATGCGATTTTAATGTTAAAAAAAGGAAACCGACGCTCAAGGATTTGTCAATGTATTCGCAAAAGTTGTAGCAGACGGAATAATGTCTTTCCGAAGATTTATACACGCGTTTCGCATAATACTTTTTACGAAGTCGTAACAGTATCCGCGCGTTTATTAAATCGCTTTAAGAACACCCAGTTAAAAGTCGAAAATTTTAGGTACACAGAGATATATGGAAGATGTGATTTTAAACGAATGAATTTGTCATAAAAAAAAAGTCTTTTTCAACTTCGTGTTCACAACGTTCGTGTTCGAGTCCAAATATTCTCGTATAGGGTGTCTCGAATTTAGTCGAAAACCATAAAACTTTGTAAACACTGCAGGAGAGCAATGCGTATATACAAGTGATTATAGATACTCGACACAAGAACGTTTTGTATGCTTTCGTTTTAATGATTTTGTTAAACGGATGCTTTAAGGACGTTAAATAATTGGGAGACCCACGAGCTACGAAGGATCTCAGCAGTACGTGATAGGCACTGTGTAATAGACAGATTGAATTCCTGTATCGCTTCCATTCGAGGCACCTTGTATTGTACTTTACTAGATAGTGTAATTACGTCTTTTAATATGAGTAATGATAAATATTTTAATAACGTATCGCTAGGTAGGTCGTGTCGCTAAGTTTTATAATCTACTGTTTCCAATGATTCACTGTTGGCTGATCCGTTGGACGTAGTCTAACGATCATGAATAATGGAGGGTAGTGCCTTGATACTTTAATAAATAAAAAGATAATAAATTATTTTACAAACAAACCAAGCTTCGATCAACTTAATTGTTACTTGTTCGCGGGTATTGTTGCAATTTATAAGGAGAGAGCTACGAGGTCTTTGTAAAAGGAAAGAAAGTGACGTCCCCATAGAATTGAGAGAGAAATTGTATTACTTTTGATTTTTCTCCCTTCGCACGTATGTCTCTGTTAACGTTGTTGTTGGACCGATTTTTTTTTCTTGTTCTTTCTTTCTTGGATATCTGCGTTGTCGTTTCTTTTTTGTTTCGCTTTGATTTGAGTACTGCGGGCCCGGGCTTAGGTACGGGATGGCCATGGAACGCGATTCACCTGGACACGAGCTGCGAATGACTCATGGGATTCGACAGGTGCGTAACAACGTAGACTTTTACACCCGTTTAAAGTTTTCTCCATCTTGAATGCCTAATGCACATTAGATGATATTAATTGTAATACGTGTAGGAATAGGGTCTACTCCTGTTGTATCATTCGTATATTCGTGTATCTCTGAGATTTTCTTGTCAACGTTTCTACAATCTTTCATTGGCCAAGCACAAGATTGACTTTTTTTTTGTTTTTGTTTGTCTGGTTAGTTTAACTTCTGTAGAGATACAAGAATAATTCTAGTTTTTGTCCTGCGACGTGATTGTTTGCTTCTTTCAAAAGGTTTATGTACTTTGTTAGTATATAGGATCCTTTTGAAAGGATCATTCAGTCAAGTCACAGGAATGTGGTTGTCCTGGCTTGGCTTGTTTATGATACTTATTGAAGTTATTTATTCAAGTTGGATTTGTTTCGAGTGTTGATATTTTTTTTTCATACTAGAAATGCAGTCCATGGATTCAACGTGTTGCTGGTGTCTTTGATTCTCTTTATTTCTGTCATTTTTAATTTTACACGCCAATGCTCTGACATATATTACTTGTTACGTTTATGAAAGAGAATCACAGACACTTTGATTTTTATTTTTTTATTTATTTTTTTTTTTAACGATCCCTGGTAGAAGACGTGACTTTCTTCTGTTTCAGGATAGAAAGCATTCGGTTCGTGCTCAGTAAAGAAGATGGATGAAGGATTGTATAACGCTTGGAGAAGGAGGCAGGAAGGAAGATTTATGAAGAGGCTAATGGCATATGTGAGAAGGAAGGAAGAGGACTCTACAATGTTTCCCTAAAAACATTGAGCGACGTCCGATTAAGAATACAAGAAAATGTCTGCATTATTTACAATTACACGGCACATTCCAGCTGCTTTTAACGAGACGCGAGAATACGTGGCTCGTTTTCGATCGGCCGGTCTCTTCGACATTTTTTATAGCTCTTCAATGAGTATTTCTCGAGGAAAAAAAACCTAGAAAAGAAATCCGTGTCCTATACGGTTGCTGCATGGCTAATTTTCATCACTGTTGCTTATTTAACCGTACGCCAATCAAAACTGTTTATTACGTCGCACGTGTTGTACGCGCGAGATTTAAACAGTTAAGAAATCTCTCAGTGAATTCTATTGGTCTTAAACAGTGGCTGGCGATTCGATATCGTACTTATTAAGTCGGTATTAGCGATTTGAGTATTAATATCATCGGGGTGCAACGATTTTAATGAAAGTCCGCTCATCCAACAGCTTCGTATAAAATTCGCCCAGTCGTCAATGTGGGAGAATCGATGAGTTGCGATAAAGTCTTAAATGCATGTGAACTATTTGAATTTAATTTACAATGGTGGTTAACTAGAATATTTTATTTTTAATGAAGTTCAACAAATTTCTACCAAGAGCCTGGTCCCATAAGACATTTTTTTTGGCTACAATATCTATATCCAATGGGCATATCTATGCGTTGTGTATCAAGTTTGTCCAAGATGAAACATTGTAATTTATTTATACGTATCATGACAAAACATTCAAGGCTATTATTTGTCCTACGTAGTGATTTTAAAGGAAAAGCATTATTCGATCTGTCATTTAGGCTCTTGAGTATACGATTACTATTATGAGTCTGATGTTATAACTCAACGAAGGAGAAAACTCTGAGACCAGTTAGATTGGTTGCAATTGGATGTTGTAAAAGCTCG
This sequence comes from Cephus spinipes, assembly GCA_963971525.1. Classification (NCBI taxonomy): domain Eukaryota; kingdom Metazoa; phylum Arthropoda; class Insecta; order Hymenoptera; family Cephidae; genus Cephus; species Cephus spinipes. The sequence goes on along the minus strand of OZ020572.1, from coordinate 30,795,177 downwards.
TGCAAATATTGATACAGGCGTAAAATGGAAGTGGTGAAAGTTTTGAGGTTACTTCGAGACTGGCCGTGCGTGATGTACATTTGTTAAGTTGTAATCTTAACGATTATTATTTATTTGGCAGCTATTCTTACCGCTATGATTCCCTGGTGAGCATGAAGAGCCAAGACCGTAAGATCTTGATACTATATGTAATGATTACTATTGCACAGTAATACTGTAATGATGGTTGCGCTGTGTAAGTAATTGTAATACAGGATGCCTTAGTTGATCGGTTTAGCAATACGTATTGGCTTAGTTTTAATATCCTAACTGTCAGGATCTTTCGTACTTCACTCAATGGCTACCTGGAATTGTGTATTATTTAAAGTATCAATCTCTTAATATACGACGGTGCATAGTTATAGTTGTACGCCATGTTATTAGGATATTAACCAGCGAAAGGTTGCATTTCATTTAACCTGTGCAATTCCTTATGACGTTAAGAGTCTCGATCGAGCGGTGAAATTCATATTTTATATGAAATAGGGAGATATTAAACGGCAAAATGTGGAATTGTTTAACATGGGCTTACACATAACAGTCCTCCGTTCGTTTTCTATCTCATTATTCCTTTTATTTTTTTTTTACTTTTGATTTCTAGCGTGCTCGCTAATATCCTCAGCCCATTCTCATCCTCATCTTTTTGAGTTTATGCATTTACAATACCGCGTATGCGCCTGAGAGCTTAAAGGCCTAAAGTCATAATACGATTGTTATTACTCCTATAAAAAGTATAGGACGGACTGGATTCGTACTCTTAACGGCTTTTCGAATGACAATTGTTTTCAGAAAATAGTTTTTTTTCACTCGCGCCATAGACATTATTAACCCAGTATCAACGAAATCATGTCTTGTGTTTGTATCTATCAGGAGTGTTAGGCTAGTGATAAGACTATATTGAAGGGAGTCACATTTTGTATGCAAGTATCTGTATCACGTTTCAAACGTAACTCTATTTGATATAGCAGTATTACTGTTGCCGTATTGAGACACGGGATCAAATGATTCTACTGAGATAAAGGGTTAGATACATAATTTTTTAATGCGATGCATTCGTGCATTCTGCAAAAAAAGAAAAATTTTGAGTTCAGTTCATTTATAAGTATTCTTTAAAGATAAAAACCAATTTTGTTGCCAATACATATTGCGTAAATCGTGTATCATTCATTTTTTATCACTGATACCGTGATCTATCGGGCTTTCTTTTCACGTGATTTAGAAATACACTATAATGATATGATGATTTTCTAGATGACAATTTTATTAGTCGTTTGATAAGATTCATCTTTGTTTATATGAATTTTTAGACTGTTGCAAAGTGCAACGTGCATCCGAATGTGCATGATTATCGTGAAGGAAATAGAATTTTGAACTATTTTATATACAGAGAGCCATCATTCTGATAAATCGCCAGATTATCTGTGTAAAGTATGTTTTTTTTTTTAAATTATCCCTCGATATCCCCCGGGAAATTATAAAACTGCGCACGAATGTTAATCAGCCGTAGCAGCTGTAATTCAAAGCCGTTTATGAAAGTGGTAATTTAGGTATTCTGGCTCTCAGGTGAGATATTGTTATTTAATGATCTAATAATATGTAAGCTTTGGTTTATAATAAACATTTAAACTTGTACCACTTGTATTTATGCTGTTGTCCCGTTATTCTTTAAAAAGAAGTTTCTTGACGTAGCAATTTGGTACAGAAAATCAAAGGCAAACTTTTTATTATCCTGACACCATCTTCGGTTACTGTAATTCATAGGAGTTCAGTGGAATTTTCATGATCTTTATTTTTTTTAGAATTTTTATCATGGCATTGATCCCATGTTTGTGAACTTTCATATTTGACCCTGTTCATGACAAGGTACAGTCGGCATGGTCGGCATCGCAGAACAGTGTCATGGCGTGACCGCGATGACAGAAAGCATTTTCTTTGTGGAGGAGTCGAATCTAAAGAAGAAAATGTGGAGTGGATTCCGCTGTAACAAAAGCTGTCTGGTGCTATTCCTCATAAGCGTCATTCTAACCCAATCGTTCATCTGTGAGTTATTTTATCATTTTGTAAATAGTACTCGTTGTTTTGACATTATGAGATTGCGGTATCTATGTGAATACGCCGTCCGAGACCATTTGCGCAATAGCAGTGCTCAGTTACGTCCCTAAAGGCCGCATAAGTTTGAAATAATACTTGAATATTTTGTCTTTTTCTTTTTGCAGACTATCAAGAGCATCACAAATGGCAGGCATTACAAGAAAAACTGAAAAACACTATATCCGAGCAGAGAGACGTGCGGACAAAAATGATTTCTATAATGAATGAGCTTGAAGGGAATCCTGCGGATATTAAATCACGACCTACCATATATGCAATAACGCCAACGTTCGCCAGACCCGTTCAAAAGGCAGAGTTGACACGTTTGGCACAGACGTTTTTACACATTCCTAATTTCCACTGGATTATTGTAGAGGATTCTGCAAAGAAAACAGATTTGGTGACGAATTTTTTGGCGCAGAGCGGATTAGCGTACACGCATTTGAATGTGTCGACACCTCCGAATTATAAATTAGGCAAGAATGATCCTAATTGGAAAAAACCGCGTGGAGTCGAACAACGAAATGCTGCTCTTAGGTGGATAAGGGAAAGCTTGACTCAGGATGAGAATGGAATAGTTTTTTTTGCTGATGACGATAATACTTATTCCATTAAATTGTTTAGAGAGGTAATAAGATGTGCCGTTAACTAAAGGTGTGAATATTCATCATGCGATGATTGTGATTACTTAGTTTTTTTTAAATAACAATATTGATGCACTTTCAAAATGATATTTTGTAGATGGAGAAAATTAAAACAGTTGGTGTTTGGCCTGTTGGCCTTGTCGGTGGCTTAATGGTTGAAAAACCTATTTGTGATAATGTTACGAGGAAGGTACTGGGTTTTAATTCTGTGTGGAAACCAGACAGACCTTTTCCATTGGATATGGCAGGATTTGCTGTAAATTTGAGGCTTATTCTTGAGCATAAGAATGCCTGGTTTTCATTTGCGGTTCAAAGTGGTTATCAGGAAAGTGAAATATTAAGACAAATGATTCCAGGAATTGGACATCTAGAACCTTTAGCTGATTTTTGTACAAAGGTAATTAAATATTTTATTTAGATTATTATATTTCTTTTTATATATTCACAGTTTATTTATTTTGTTAACAGGTGTACGTATGGCATACACGTACTGAACCTCCAAAACTAAATGATGAGCAGCTTCTGATTAAAAAAGGAAAACCGTCAAATGCCGGTATAGAAGTCTAATAGTATTTTTATGTATTGTTAATTTAAGTAAGGGGTAATGAATCGAGATTTTTATTCTAATAAAGTAAATTCTCACAGCCGTTGCAATTTAAAAAAAAAACCATGTAATTCTCTGTAAAAACTAAAAGAAAGATCTAGACACCTTTGCAGTTTAGCATCCTTACTGGGATTCTCGTTCTGCAGTCCCTAGCGGAATCTCCCGGAACTACCGCAGATACTTAATAGCGCCAACTGGTTGATTTTTCCGGAACTAACAAAAATGCTCCACAGTACACCTATTTATTTATTTGTTAAACAAAAAAAGTATCATTATAAAAAACGAAAGAAGCATATACTATATGAAACACGTGCATTTGGTTTTGAAAATGTTTTTCTCTTTATTGATGTCCTTTTTTCCCCTCGCGTACAGAAAAAGCATACATAAAAAATATGCCTTATACCTAAAAACTTTTATAATATTATTAGTCATAAATTGTTCTTGAAACTGGAAGATGCGCGATAATACTTTTTTTCATTCGGGAAGCTACTTGGGTTTGATTTTGGCAACAGATATAAAATAGCTGCATCGGTCTTGCGCTGATCTCTTACATTCTATATATCCTCTCTTACTTTCCTCACACTTTTTCTCGCTCTCTCCGACAATACTGGCTGGTACAACGAAGAGACAATATTAACCGTCAACTTGACAAGCTATTGTTCATCATCACCCTTCACGCGACAATAATTCCCATAATTAACGTAATTCCGACTTACAAGCTAATAAGTACTATATTTGGCAAAAACTTGTCACATTACGTAAAAAAGCTACCTGCGTAGAAAATCGCGTTCGCGACCGCAAAAAAAGCGGCCTTCACAACTTCCTTCGTCGTTTCCGCAAATACTCTTGTGAAATACGCACGGGCAATTTTTTTTTCTTCTTTTCACGGAAACAATGAAAGAAATGGATCAAACGCGAGTTTTTCGCACGAACGCGTTTCCCTCGCTCCACGTACGACGCCGTTATATTATCTACTGGGACTCTCCTAAGCTTAATTTCAATGTTTCTTAAAGTTAGAGAAAACGTTTACAAGCATTTACAAAAACTTATCACATTTTCAACTGCGTTTTTGCAAAAAGCCCTCTTACCATTCTAGCGTAGAGAGGATGGCATTCTTTGATATCATTGTAAATACATCATGACCGTATTCTTTACTTTGCTTCATCTCACCAAACCTTCTTCCATGATAATGACACATTGAAAAAATCATTAAACACGGATACGGTTGGACACATACTTTTGTGTATTCACATGTTGAATAATTTTCAATAAAATTTTATCCTGGGTTCCCAAGATCTTGTTATCCGATGACTATATATATTATATAGTCAAATAATTAAGTAATTATTAATCATCCCAAAGTAATATGATATCAAAAATGCCACTGTTTTCCGATTACACTATACATATATTTATATATATATCTAAAGAGATTTTTTTTTCATGTCAAAGATAAGATCATGGTCAGAAGAAACAATGATCCCAGCCATACTACAGTTGACGCATAGACTTCCATTTGTTACTTGATGATTTTTTTTCGTACAAACTGGTCAGAATCAATGTCTTTTTTCTATAGATTATTGAGCGTCATTGGGAACGTAGTTTCTTCATGATCAAGATTCAGGTGACGACAATGAGAACAATTCGATCCGTAAGTCCTAAAATCTGTATCCAAAAGTGGTATACACAGTCGTAATGTTAAAAAATTGTTCAGTTATCTTATATAGGAATAATGGAAATTCTTTTGAATACGTTTAACGCGACAATTGCATTTGTCGACCATCGTTCTCAAGGTCGGTACCTCAGTGATAAACTTCATTATCAATATACACGATGTCAAATTAAAAAATACATTTCATAAGAGCTACTTGCGGTGTATCTTTCTGCGACCAGAACATAAATATACAATCGTAAAGGATTCCTTTGTGAGCAACGTGTGGCTCGGTAATTGCGAAAATTACAATTAACAGATAAAAATAAAATAAACAGACGCGAAGTTATCCAGGTATAATTTTCACCGTTGAAAAAGCGCAAACATCACAGGACACGAAGAATCAATCCTGCGAGAAAAGCTCGCAAAACAGTATCGAAGTGAGAAAGCAAAATTGATAAGTGAAGTAAATACACAAAATTATTAAATAAAAATATTTTATCAGTAAGAACAACCCCTCGCTACAGATAACCGGTATAGAGTAATAAGATTAATAAGTTTCGCTTAAAGGAATCAGTCTTACAAAGAAATGACATAACTAAAGAAAATAATCGATGAACTGGAACTAAAAAAGAAAATGGCATGAAGGTTTGTGATAATAAAAATATTCGCACTACCGTGCGAATATAAAAATGTGCATTGTCTGACGTATCTGGACCGAATAAAAGATGGCCCCAGAATGAAGAAAATTTTCAAAAGTATATACAGGCTGTCGCAATAATGACGTTATTACAAAATTGCGATTAAGTAGACGATCGTCTCACCCCTTAAACGGCAAGACGTTAATTTTGAATATTAAGTAAACACCGAAATTCGAAGAAAAAAAAAAAAGGAAAAGATAATCACAAAATATCAAAATTATCTTGTGCATTCGTTTTTTTTTTTCACGAACACGTGGCAATCGTATTCGTAATTAAATGCGCCAAAAGACATATCTATAACCCAGCGTACCAGACCGTAATAATCTAAACGGTGACCTCAATCTCGAAGCGTTATCAAACACTAGCTACCGATAACCCGAATAGGACAAACACACCTCTACGTATTTTTCATTTATCATTCGTGTCAATCCATTTCAGCGCTAAATTTTGTACAGTTCATATCTCCCGCGCATCACGGAAGAGAAAATGGAGGACAGATAAAAGCGGACCAACTATTGTCAACTAGAAAAAGTGTTAAGGACACGTTACATAATATGCTCTAAAAATGTGACAACTACGGATAATTCTGATTCGAATTCTTTTTTTTTCCCACTTTCTCATCTACATCAACTCTTCGTTCTCTCAAAGTGTTAATCTATTACCAATATTTTCTTTTCTCAGCGAATTCTCTCCTACCGACCAATAAACCTTGGCCTCTCGCTTCTGCCAAAAAGTACGTTTCCGCTGAGCTCGCGTGCCGGAAGTGAGTACAAGAGTTACGTAACTGCTTCCTGATATCCTCTTTCTGTCCTTGCGTTAAGTGTGTCTGTGTGTTTTTGTTCCTCCTTTCCGTTTCTTTCTTCGTGACATAATTTTTCCAAAGTTTCACCTCGCAAGGGTGCGCCGCCATGTGATCTTGCCTCGTGCAACGATTGGCCGAATTAATCCGCTTCGGATTGTCCTTAAGAAGCTGACGGGTACCTATTCGCCAGTGGATGATTTACTCTTGCTCCATCCTCAATGGCGGCCCTTGCCAATTTATAATCTAGTACGCCGGAAGAATATCTAGACGGCCGAGTCCTTGCCAACGAAGCCGGTCTTGGAGACGGACCTCTTGCCGTCGAAGGTGATGGACGTCTCCCGACGCAATCCAGAGTCGATTATCGGCGTTATCTTCTTCTCTTCCTTGAGCGGCTCCTTCTCTTCTCTGAAAATATTATTATTCTTTAATAAACGTTCCACACACCCTAGCCCCTTTTTCTTTTCATTCTCTTATCTTTTTTTTTTCTCATTACAAAAAATATGATACTTATCAATAGGATGACGAAATGAGAAATCTGTGCAACATCGACGACTCAGGCATGCCATAAAAATTCTATACCTAAAGACGATAACTTCTTGGTCACTAAGAAAAATATTACTTGGGTATATTAATGCAATATATATATAGTCTAGTACAGATCAATAACAGTAATCTAATAAACTATATATATTAATTAAAACAGCATAGGTTACGATTCCTTAAATAAGTCTCACGTATTAAAAAGAATATCAAGTTATCGTCAACTGTTAGTGAAACTAGTCTCTGTTATCAGTGCTATAATAAGATTCGTATCTCACCACTAACAAGAGGTGCACACAAGAGCATGCAGCATGGCCAAAGCACAAGCCCTATGTAATTAAAGAATGTAGGATGAATCGTGAAATCCATAGTATAAAATATAAAAATAAAAGTCTTCAGACTGGCTGTAATCCCATATTACACAAAAGGCATATAAACATGAATCAATTGATCACCATGCAAAGTCTCCGTCGCGGATTTCTCTTTGATAATTCCTTTTCGTAGGGCTTCGGGTTAATTGGAGAATAACGTGGTTGTAAAGCTATTTAAGTAAGAATAACATTGGATGAGGTACGCCGAGTACAGGAGATCAGACGGTGGTTCAGGGTAGGAATGGGACGTGATAAAAGGGGATCATGCCAAATAGCTTTTATTTAAAAAAAAAAAAAAAGAGTCCTTTCGGATGGAGCCATGCTTTTCTCTTACTGATGGTGGTTTCGTATTTCTCTTACATGGCGGTATGTTTGACCAATCTAATGGTATTTTTTCCACTACCCGAGTCTTGGATGGCCGTTACCCCGGCGACATTGGCCATTTTTTGGTCGCAATACGGCAACGGAAATCGCCAACCGTAAAGACTATCGGTAAAGAAAGAAAAAAAAAGAAGAGAATACGAGAGTATGAAAGAATTCTGATAATCGGAATAAGACCACGAGACGTGGGCAGAATTATTATTTTTCTCTAATGATTCTAAATTCGTAATGACTATTCTAAATATATCACACAAGATACGTACTACTCTTTACAGTTACTTTTATACACTCTTTAGCATCATCTATCATTTTTATTTGGTAAACCTCCCACCCCTATGATATGCCTTAAATGATTTAAGGTACGAAATTAATATTAAAGAAAAAGTCATCCCATCCCAGTGAATGATTTTTAAATGACATGATCATTATAGCGCCAGACTTGCCAAAGCACAATATAGAGATTTGTAGACTTACTAAGAAGATATATAAGACCCAGTATATTTATATACGATGACTGCAGTAATTTTTCACAATGTTCGCTATACTATATATGTAATATAGAGAATATCATGAAAATTCCTCCAAACAGATACCAACCTTCCCAGCTTGGCGTCTTCCTCGTCGACTGGTTTCCTCCTGGATCGTTCGCAGACGTAAAATATGATACCTGATGAAAAAAAAAAGATATACGTTAAAAATAACCACAACCCCCTCTTCGAAGGTCATCAGTATTACTTCACCAGATAATAAACCTACTCGTCCAAGGCACTTAGTATCAATTAACGTTAATGACTGTTGTACGGTCTAAAAGCGACACGTGCGAAAATAAAATTTTTCAAGAGCAACGCGAGACGCCCGACAATGTCAGTGCGTTTAGCCGAGGGCAAACTTTTACGATCCGTGAGAAATTATTTATAAAACCAGAAGTGGTGCGAGAGAATTGCGTAAAGCTCAATGCCCACGGAGTTACCGTAGTAAGGAATCCCGTAGGGTTCAAAGTTGTTCAAGGCCTTTAAGGCACGGCTGAACAAGATCGATAAATAATACCCCACGTAGGAGCTTCGATAACCGGATATCGCAAGTTCATCCGTGAGATCGTTATAATAAACCCATCCATGCGCCTTCCGGACGACGGCTCCGAATGGGGTACGTTACAAGGGTGGCAAGGACGTGATATTTATTATCGGTCATCATGCAAAACTTAAGGACTCTCACCAGTCTTATGGGTGCAGCAGCAGATCACGTCGATGATGATTATCAGGGTGAATAGGATAGCGATGACTATGCCGATAATGGCAGCGCTGGAGATGAGTGGTCCCTCGTGAGTGATAACAGTTGGACCTGTGGATGATGATAGAAAAAAATAAATAAAATGATCAATAGTGTAACGCGTGTTTAGAATGGAGGAAAAAAACGACAGCACAATCGGTTAGTGCGTAAAGCGACATAAAACGACGTTTGGTGATGAGAAAATTTTATCATTATTCTCATTGACTGGAAGAAACGAACATTTTTCGTTTTAAAAACGTACTGGTATCCCGAAAGCATCTCGGAGGCGAAACTTAAAGATTTTACGTCTTTTCGAAATTTTTTTCGTTCATCAATTTGACTTTCGACGAGGTTATCGTAAGCGTTCGAAATATCTCAAGGCTTCGACTGGGGCTGGTTCGCGTAGCAGGGTTATCCGTGCTGGCTGAAGTTAGCCGCAAACGAGTGACATCATCGATCAGAGCAGTGTGATTATGAAAAAAAAAAAGTGTGTGACTTTTACAAAAATTAAAGTTAACGTCATAACGTTATTAGCATCACGAGGTTCATAATTTTTTTTTATTTTACTAATATGGTCACACTGCCTCGATTAACGGAATCGTTAATTCGCGACTGAGTTCAGCTTGTGACGTTTATAGTGACTAACCCCGTTTACGGTAAATACGCATATAACAGATACCGTGTATGATAAATATGATAGATACGATATAAAAAAAAAAAAGATGAGAAACTTTAGTCTGATTCTCACGAATATCGCTGGCGATAACCATAATGTTTAACGTACGTGTACGAACGATATCTAAATCTTAGAATTCAATAATTCATCTTAGTATTCGATAATCCAATCGCACGTCGTATCCGGCGATCATCACCAAACACGTTTCACGTTTTTTTTAGTTATCCTGGAAAAATAAAAGATAGTGCCAAAGATCCGTCTTCATCAAAGCGAAACCAAACCAAAGGGGGATATGGGTAGTCGCGTCGCGACCGTACGTGTTAAAATAGAATTACAGCAATAGTCTAAATACAACAGACGACACAATAACAATCCAAGCACAGTGAACAGACAATAGACAATACAGCAAAGAAAAAAAGTGATTAGAGGAACAAGGACAGTCACATAGGTACAGGAGTAAGGTAAACAAAGATAAAGATAGAGATGCCAAAAATAAGCTCAACTAATTACAAAAAAAGCTCATTGGGTATATCTATAGTGTGTTAGTGTAAGGCGCAGACTACTGACCATATTAATTAAAAAAAAATAATCACTCGATAGACAGCCAACATTTTTTTTTTTTTTTTTCTAATTTTAACTCCACATCTCAGCTAAACCTTCAAATACAAATCCTTATTGGCCAAGTCAAGCGTCATTCTCCCTGGGGGAGGATGCGTTTACTAGAATTATGTCTTTTGGTCATAGTTACCGTTTTCGTGGTCGACCGTTTTCTCTTTTTCTCTTAATTCTTTCATCCGCAGGACAATAAAGCAGGCAAACGAAAAAATAAACGAGACGGCCGTGAAAGAAACCATCTCAAATTGATAAGTCGCAGGAGTGTCGGGTTATCGCGCTACATAGAACGGGCAAAAGTGTCCTCTTTGAATTTAATATTTTTCAAGAAAAAAATAAATACGCGGTACAAAAACAGTTCTGCGGGTTTCTGATTTTAAAACCAAAAAAAAAGTCTTAAATCAAATGTAAGTAAACAAACCGATCAAACAATTTGAAATTGGCTTCTCCGCAGGCAAACGGTAATCGAGCGACACATATATATATATATATTCATGAATAGTTATATATTTCTGTCGTATTATTTACAATATATTCCACAAAGAGACTATGTACCCTCATAAATACGAGCGTAGGTAAACACTATCTATCTGTATATATATATTTTGTTTATATATATATATCTATACGTGTACGTAATATAAACCTATGGAAGAATTTCGTGATAGGTCGAAAGGGGCGGAGCGATTGCGTGGAAACACAATTTTTTTTCGATAATAAATTCTCCCCGCAAGAGAAATACCAGAAGTGAGAATAATTTTCGCGTCACCCGTTATATCGCGGTCTGATGTCTTGGAACGAGAGAAGCTTGACAATGGAAATGAAAAAAAAAAAAAAAAATAGACGCAACGCTACGCCAAGGATAAACAATAGAAATTGAACAAGACAAAAAAACAAACGAACGGGGAAAAACGGTCTCATTAATTTTCCGAGTGTGTCCCCCACCCGGATCGAACCCATAGAAACGCGCCACCCCCTTTTACCTGATTCGCCTCAAAAATATATATAAAAGGAAACGGAAAAAAAAAAAAAAAAAAATACAATCGAACCAAATCGTTCTCTAACGTTCCGTTTACCCATCCGTCCCCGTTTGCCGTGATTGCACCAGATTGCGAAGGTGCATGGCGAACAAACAAAGTCAATCGACAGCGTCACGTGACTGATGAAATGCGATCGATTAATTAAAAATAAAAAAATAAAAAATACGTGCCAAACGGCCAATTACGATAAGAACAAGAAAAATCCAATGCACCGTGACTCCATCGAGATATCAAACAAAAAATACAAACTGACAAAGTGACAGGTGGTAAAAGTGACGGATGACCCCCCTCGGTCAACGTTGTCATTTTGAAGAAATCTTTTATTATTATTATTTTCAACGCTCTGCTAATCGATACAACAACAAAAATTATCATCGCGAGGCATCCGGATTCGCTACCAATTACTTTCCTACCGAATGACAGTACTATGATAACAAAAAAAAAAAATGATTTCGTCCGATCATCCCTTGACTGATGGATGCCACGGACTGCGGCTCTAACGGAAATGAGAAAGCGCATGCCATGCGATGTAGTCTAATTCACAATGATAATAATGACGGTAACAATAACAATAATAACAGACGTACAAAATTTCGATCAACTAACACGAGATACGGACTTTGACAAAGGAGACGAGTGACTTACGAAACATGAAAGGAACGAAAAAAAACTAAAGAAAAGTTGAAAAAAAGAGAACCAATAACGTCCCGTTTACATGATAATCGATGCTATTGAATTGGCGAAAAAAAAAAACGAAAAAAAAAGACAAGTTCGTTTATGGTGATCGTTGTAAGGTTTTGAGCTGGACTGTACAGTACTAGTCGCGTTAGTTTCTTAAAATCAAAAATTACCAACGGTAATGAATATACGTAGATAGATAAGTGTTACATGTATGATATATGCGGAACCGCGACAGTAATGATTAGCGATTGCTACGGTATCAATAATAATAATAATAATGACAATAATAATAATAATAATAATGATAATGATAATAATAATAATAATAATAATAATAATAATAATCGTAATAATGATAATAATACAAATAAATCTATTACAATAAATCGTGTACGGTAATCGAATGTCGCTATCGCTAAGAGTAACGCTATGTGATGACTAATAAGTAAGTATCATAATAATAATGACCCTCGGTAAATATTAATGATTAATAATTAATAATTAATAATTCACAGATCATGCGCACTAAAGAACACGGATTTAGATGTCTAATCAAGCAGCTAATGACTGTAAGTATCCCAGAGAGGAGGCCCAAAGTAAAAAAAAAAAGTAAAAAAAAATAAAAGAACAGAGGATTCGTCTCGAGATGTATTCAAACTACGTCGATAAAAAGAAAATTCATTCTAATGGCAAAAGAATTCTAGTCTGTGCTGATTCTCGTTTTTGGTTCAGGTTCATAAAAAAATTAGAATAACGTAGCAACTGATATTCGTGTATTTGAGAATGGGAACGAGATTAAAAAAAAAAAAAAGGATTTTGCAAATCAAAGAGAACTTTTGGCACAGACGCGATTCTTGGAAACGGGCAAAAATTCTACGCTGAGCTTGGTGCTGATCGTTTGTGCAGAGTGAACGAAACAGGAGAAACGAAAGATAAAAATAAAAAAAAAGATAAGGGCAAACTCTATTTTGTTATAACGTATGCATCACTGAAGGCGACGGGGATCGCTTCGATAAAGACGGATATTTCGTATGCACATAACGCACAGTGGATCTTCGCATGCAGTTTAGTTATTTTCACGATGAATAGTATCAGGATCAGTCTTAACCCTGAATAATGAAAATAGGTATGTAAACGTTAATTTATATAATTTTCAACGTTTACTCATTCGAATTCCATCCCCTTTCGTTTCGAGTCGCATCAATTTACATATATACTAACCCTAATGAAAAAAAGCTGAATCGCAAGAGTGGCCGTATATGATTTTCTAAAAATATCTCTTTTAAGCTAAATTGGCAAACGGCTTCCTTTATATCGCGCTTTCGTCTCTACGGACGAAAAGAAAAAATATAGCTCGTTAGTTAATTCAATTTACTCGTGTGCCACCCCCCCTCTTAAGCGCCAGTCTACTTTTCGCTAGCTTTTAACTCTTCCTATCTCGCTCTCGTGATATAGACGGAATTTTGACTTTTCTCTATGACCTAATCGTCGACTTGGTCGACCCTCTCCTCCTTATCTAACATTAGGCATTTGGCAATGTAAGGCAGTAAAGGCTTATTTATACGCACCAAAGTATTGAACGAATAAAAGGAAAAATTAAACGAGATACAAAAAATGCACGCAAGTATTCTGAGTGGGTCGGTTGGAATTTGCAATGAGAATTCGCGACTACGCGAGTCGCGCCAATGTATCTTTCGGGTAGCGATGTAATTATTTTATAATTTTCTTAAAGACGAAAATCTCTAATGAATAACAAAAAAAAAAGAAATATTAATCTCGTCTTTATTGCAACAGACGTTACCGAGCCCATTCCCAAATAACGAATGATTTCGTAAGCGCCTTAAGAATGATCGTTTCGCGGGAAATATTTAAATTAGTCTTCTGCGCGTCGCGCGATACCTCGATGCACGTCGATAATCTGTACAAAAGGAAGTAGCGACCTTAAGCCTAATACAAAACGTACCAGTACGTTTTCAACAATGAGCGTTCAACAATAAATATCTCTTCATGTTTGTCAATAGCGGTATACATTATCGCGTGGACTTGCACCATTTGCATTTAACTGACGTACAAAAACCCTTTCTTTTCGCAATACACACAAGCTCTCTCGCTCTCACTCTCTCTTGAGTCCATTTTCGCAAAGAACCGACACTCTCTCGCCATCGCGCGATAATCTCTAAAGATATTTCGTCCGGAATGGTGTTCCCCTTCGTCTAGTACCTAACCTATAAGCCTTTAATAGTCGCCGATGGAAACGGTTCGAATAGGCAAAAACGCAATGTTGCTCACTACGCTAGCACATTCCTCTGGCATTCCTTGTATTTTTATGGAAATCCTTTAATTACGTGGCAGCAGGTCATCGAATTTTCATAGGCGAAAATAATCGTTTCAATTTGTGATAACGCAGCATGTAAAAAATAGTTTCACTTCAAAAAAAAAAAAAAAAAAATCAAACGCACAAGGAATGAATTTTGTTAATTAAAAAATTCGATGACCAAGGGAAAGTACATGAACGTTGATTTTTTTGTAAAAAAAAAAAATTGAAAAAATTGAAGATATATAATACCGTGTAATACGTAAGGTCACTTCAATAAAGGAATGCGCATAGGAGATACGGGGCGATGACTCTAGTACACTAAAGATAGGATTGTTATTGCTGATACAATGGCTGTCACGGTGAGCATGGACGTATCCCCACCAGTAGATGCACGTGAGAAGGACGGAGGATCGCTGGTCCATTCTGAATGGTAATAGAAAGAAAAAAAAAAGTAGAACAGGGTTGACCCTTGTTGAGAAATCCTTTGTTACGTCCCTGGGGGGCGTCAAGGAACTATCGTCACTCGTCTATATGTGGCCTGAAGGGGGTAAGGACATTCCTTGTATTTAATTTTCTTCTTGTTCTTTGCCTCCTCCAGGTCGCATCAAGACGAAGTTCCTTCGGCCATCGTGTAAGGCAACAAAAAGTCTAAACGTTCCCTTCTTTAATTCAACAGGATAAGAGCAAAGAAATACGTGGACAGTCAGAGGCATGTCTTCGTGGCTATGTATGGAGATAAATCATAGTAATTTAAGAAATAGTACTGACAGTCAGGTGTATGACACTTACCTCTGGCGGTCTTGAATGTCAGATATGTTGGAGCGCCATAGCCAATCCTGTTGTGCGCCTTGAGCTCAACCCTGTAGTAGGTGTCCGCCTGGAGATCCTTCAGGTAGTAATCCGTTTTTCTGGTGTCGACGGTGTAACAAGTATCTTCTTGAACTTGCCACTCGCCAGAGATTCGTTCAGTTTTACAATATCTGATACGGTAGACGTCTATCGGCTCGCCATTGTCAGGAGGTGCCACCCACCTCAGCTGGTACTGACTGTTGAATTTCGAGACGTCGTAATCTTTACCCTCTGGCAGCTTCGAGAGCATCTTGGGAGGATTTGGAACAGTCTTTACGGGTGTCATTCTGGTTAAATGATTTGCCCAATTGCTACTTCCCACTGCATTGGCAGAAGAGAATCGGAAATTGTACTGAGTTTGCGGTTTCAAGTTCTCAACGACGTAGAGGGAATCTGAAAGAAGAGATTAAGAGCGATTTATAACATTTCCATCCCTACCAGATGGAAACCGGACTGAAGTTTAATCTCAAGACCCAGACCCAGATTAGTTTCTATAGTAAAATATTAGCTCGATCGACACAAATATTTAAAAAAAACACAGCCATCTGAATAAAAATTATTTTCCCAATATCAGACAATTTAATTACACGCGGGCAACTGTTGTTGCAATGACGAGCCCTGTATGGGAGAAAAAAATAGAATTAAAAAGTAAGAAAATGTACTCACTAAGAGTCCAAGTCCTGTTCGTGGCGTCAACCCAATTCTGCGATTCCTCCTTGTACTGCACGGTGATCGTCCTGATTGGCATATCCGGGAGTGTAACTGGCGGAACAATATGGAACGTTATGGTGGTAGCAGTGATTTCCGTGATCTTCACCTGAAGCAATTCTCCAGGTCTCTTAGCTTCCCTCAACTCGATAATGCGTTCCGGTGCGCCATAACGATTCTGTGCAATGCACTTGTAGTTGGTGTAATAACGATTATCAATAGGAATGATATTAAGGACAGAAATCGGTCCAGTCCCAATCTGCCGAATCTGCGGGTAGTTCCTAATAGGTTCATCGCCATGCATAGTCCAGCGAATCGTAGCGTTGGGAATGCTCTCGGCAATGCACGTAAGATTCACCGGTTTCTGTTCCCAGGAATAAACAGTTTGATTCGACATGGATGTAAAAGACGGCGGAAACTCAACGGTGATATGGCCACTTTTGAAGGCATCGCCACCCTGATTCATCGCCATGCATTCATAAAGTCCGTCGTCAGAGCGCATGACCTTCTGTATATTCAATGTTCCCACTGTTTCGCCAGTGACGTCACTGGAGTCGTTCTCCAAAGTAATTCTATCGTCATCCGACTGGATACCCATGACGAAAGGCTTGTCAGAAGTGTGTTTCCTGAATGTGATCTTGGGAGGAGGTCTACCAAAAGCTCTGCAACTGATACTAGTTGCATTTCCGACTGCTACCGTCTGGTTGAGAAATTCCATTATCTTTGGCTTCACGATGACGTCTACCCGGATGTTGGCAATAGCTCGACCTGCCGCATTAGTTGCAATACACTGATACTCGCTGGCATCCTCTCGGTTCACATTGGTGATAGTCAGTACTCCAGTATCAGGATTAACCCCAAATCGATCGGCAGACGATAGATTTTGCTGACTGAGCGACTTAACCCAACTGAACTTTGGAGGTGGTTTACCCCTAGCGTTGCACGCTATATTGGCATTCTCCCCCTCGATTATTTCCAGCGGAGATTTCAGTTCCTCGATCACAGGTCTAACGTGGACCTGTAGTAAAGAATTTTAAATAAATTTTAAGTGTATCTCACAAAAAAAGGTACTACCCCTAAAAAAAAACCGGTACCTACCTCCACACGAATAGGGCGTCGTTCGAGTTCTCCGGTGGTCGCCACAGAAGCGCGACAGGTATAGATACCATCGTCGGATTCTTGAACGTTCTTGATCTTGAGGGCGTGTGTCTCAATGATATAATGATCGTTGGTTCTTATCACTTCGTCATTGAAGAGCCAATCGACCGAGGGCGACGGTCTCGCGCGAACTTTGCACTTTATCGAGTAGTCCTCGCCAAGAATAGGAAACTGATCTAACGGTGCATCGTCCCACGTGATGGCAACTGAAAATTAAAAAATCAATATCATTATCAAAAATATTATTTATCTTTCCAAGTATCCCTGTAGCATCCTAATTCCATGTATATCCCATCTACAGGTATTCCCAAGTTACTCATATCGATGCTACACGTACTCTATACCCGAGGATGTAAAAACAATATAATGACTTACTTATAGTATTGATCGTTACGGCCTTGATCAGTTGTATGTTGCTTGCATAATTGGCCTTGCACGTGTATTGCCCTTCCTGATCTTCCTTGAGCGAATCGAATAACAGTTTCAGACTGTTATCCTGATTCATTTCCGTGTATATGGTCGGTTTGGTGGTACCTTGTACATTGCTGCGAGAAAAAAATAGAAGTTAAATACAAAAATATAGACAGGCTGTCAGTCAGTAAAATTGACTTCGGTATCAGCAGATTTCCAAAAACGATTGCAAAAATGTAACTATGGATATCGAGAGAGCGAAAGCGAACATGGATGGAACCCAACAAGAACATACAAATTTCCCCAGAGTATTATGAACTTGGAAAAACAATTTTTTTCCAGTAACACCCACCCATGGCATAACACACGACGAGCATGCACGAGACGTATGTGACCCGAGATTCGTGTACGGCGTTAGCTGTTATCGAAGTCGTACCACGCGTTGTTAAAGCGGCGTTATGAATTCAAAATGTTTATAATTACGGAGCAGCTGGCAACTTCGATAATTATTATGCGAAATGAGAAGCGACTAGACGAAACAAAATGCGTGTAACACGTTTAATGTCGTGTCCAGTGAAAGAAATCGGTATGAGTGACATGTCAAATCGAAAAAATTAATTATTTACATGAATTATTTACGAAAAATGTGAAATCGTTACAAGATTCGTATATTCGATGGAAACAATAAATTTTCATTAATGTATAACGCTACACGGAAAATTTTATTTGTGATCATACTCGCCTCTCGCCGATCGACACTACGCGGAGACTGGTGTGCAATGAACGACAAAACAAGAGATTAGTGTAGTGTCCAGTGTATATTTTTTTTCCTAAAAAGATAATCCAGAGCCCACAAAGTAACGTAATAAATATATAAGTAAAAAAAAAAATAAAATAAAGTATCATGCTCTATCGAGAGAGAAAAAAATTAAATATCACTATTATATCAAAAATTTGAATAAATTAAGGAGCCTGGACTCACTTCAGAGATTCGATCACCCTGTTTTGAGGATCGAGCCATTGCATGTCCGTAACGAGTTCCAGTTTCTCGACATCCGGTGTGCACGTGATGACGATGCTGGAGCCGATGGGTTTCGTTTGGACGTCGCCACTGGGCAAAATGACCAAGGACGGGGCGTTCGCGTGCGCTGTAACTAAAATAGAAAAAAAAAAACATTATTTTTTTATAAAATCAACGCATCCGTATAGCAAAACTATCATTAGTGCGATATATATACGTGTATACGTATGCGTATACAAAAAAGGCATCTCCCCCCTGTACATCAGTCGAGTCGCTTACACACGTGATTCTTGATCGGCGTCCCAAGGACGTAGACGCAGATGACGGAAAAGCAAAACGTCGGCTCGGCGCTCATCTTTCGTAATTTTCCATAACCCGACGAACGCGTCAGAGTTTCTACGGCAAAACTAGTACTGGCGACCAGCTACGATGGCCCTTGGCGGCTCGTCGGGCGTCAGGGAAATTTCATAGCCGCTACCGATGCGTGGACGTAGAGCACGGCGCGAGAGCGAATGAGTAACGGGTGCAGAAGGCGCCGGGATAGGAATAACAGGAAGTGCGAATTGAGTGAATTAACGTGGAGTAGAAAAAAAAAGGAGAAAAAAGGGGGTGACTGATGAAATTAGTAACTAGGAAATATGTAAAGTAACGCCGAGAGCATAGAGGACGATGCGCTTGCGTTAAGCCATACGCGAGCGCAATGTCGCCGTGAGGTGACGTGCATTACGTTATAGAAAGCAGTAATGAATTCTTGGGAAAAAAAAAAATCTTCACCCACTGCCACGACCAATAGAAACGTGGGAGAGAAATGTGTATATAGTAGGAAGCCCACGTGCAACGCTACATTGCACGGTCGGAATAGAGCGAAACTCAAGTGCGCCGTGCAACGGCGTAGGAGGGTAATGTAAAACGTATACGAAAAAAAAAGGCCAAGCAAAATAAAAGTGTAGAGGTAGATTCACTCGCGTAGAATCTTCGAGAAGAAGCCCCGTAATTGGCCGGGAGTTCATCAGAGAGGGCTTTACGCGGTGTGCGAGGGCACCCCCTTAGGACATCTTATTTACGTTAGTTAGGGGGTTGTTGGCATAGCCCACCCCAGGGGCCATTCAATGTGGCCAACCCCCTGCGATGTTGGCGCATACGTATATACAGATATACATGTAGATTCCTACGTATCCGACGCAACGTACCCGCCCTATAAGACATAGACATACAACATCCTTAGAATTAAGTATATAGAGGAGGTATGTATATAGATAGCTATGTACATAGGGCTCTATGTAGAAGCGAAGGGGAAACTGAGTAAACTTAGTGACATGTCACTCGAGCTGGAAGAATTCGATCTACGCGCAAGAGTCCCCACTAGTTTCAAGGGACAGGGGGGTTCAGGGAGGAAAGACGGCGAAACTGTAGCAGGAGGATTTCATCAAATTCCGATATCGAATTGGTTAACGCGGAAAGGAAGGATGGCTCGAGTGGGGACGAAAAGGGGTGGGTCAGGGGGTGTCTCGCAATAGCTTTTCTTATGGCTGCTCGAGGGTTTCCTGGAATTTCGTGAAGTCCATGGCGATTTAACTTTCTCGATTAGTCGCTTATGGGTACCGTGGTACGCAGACGGACCTCTTGTGTATTCCGATAGCTTGTCGATAATCAAGAACTACCTTACCGACTGGCTGACTCGATGGACGAACGACAAAACGAGCGATACGTTCTGGGCGTAATAATCATGTACGCGACAGGGTAAGAGGCTGTATGGTAAAAAGACGAGATGATAAGATGACTGGTTGGATGCAAGAGGCTGTAAAAGAACGTCAACAAAGCTTTCTAGTAAAATATAACCGCGCGAGATAACGTCGACTCGAGCGACATGTTTTTTTTTTCGTCTGTCACGTGAAATAAAATGTGCTTTCGTTGCTTGGATCACATAAATATTTATCTTTTATATGTGTATATATATGTGGAAACGTCTATGGTGCTTGTCACGGTATTGCAAAGTAAATAAAGCAGTCTGTTTGAATTAAACAAGTCTACGATACCTCAAGGCTCCCCGGTTAGATCACAAGACGGTTCAGTGGGACGTTGAGGGTTGTAACTGACATCCTTGACACACTGACTCCGGGTGGAGCGAAGATCAAATAAACACTTTTTAAAAGCAACCTTAATCTCGTTCCCCCGCGAAGAAAATTAAACGACGGTTTAACGACGAATTTTAGAACGTAAGGTACTACACTACACAGCACTGTCTCTATTACTTCGCCGTCGGGCGAGCACCGGCTTTATTAAAATTGCACGTCCATCTTGTTCCCGCTCGGAAAGTTCGTTAAATTTCCTCTTCTCAATTCAACTTGAGTTTCGTCTTCTCCTCCTGGCTCCTCGTACCGACTCATTCGCCTCCCTTTCATTAGAACCTCGACCATACCCTTGGTGATTCAACCTCCCGGTTAACGACTGGCAATCGGAATAGAATATAGAGAGTAGGTAGTTCGCGGAAAAACGAAACTGGCGTCTGACTAGACATTCCGATACTTTGGAACGCGCTCGTTAGATCGCGCTAGTGCGGCGCGCGCGGGTAAATTGAATTACTCAAACAGCTCATGGATCACGGGTTAGCTTTAAGGGTGAAGGTAAAAGGTAGTTAGTTAATTAACAGAACCTTGAAAGGTTGAAGGATCGTCAGAGCGAGCATTCGGGGCGTAAGGTTACTTAAAGCCGCCTTTCAAAGCAACGCTCAACACGATAGTCATCTGATATAGAAGTGAACATGCGTGTGTATATATGTATATATATATACACATGTTATTTCATGGTAGCGTCTGAAGTAGAGCGCGAAACACGAGTGACGTAATCGTTACAAAATCGTAAAGCGACGTTTAAGTTAAACACGAGAGACGACTAATTCAAATAAACTTTCTCATAAATTCTGATAATAAAACGACCTAATCACCTGATGATTTTTCAAGACGAATAAGAGGAAAAATAAAAGTATCATTACGAAATGACTTTAACGACTGTCTCGAGTAACGAGGAAGATTCTTTGTCGATTTTATTATAGTGTCTATCGGCATCGAGTCCAGCGATACGTAACAGTCTCGTTATAAGGATTGCTAGTGATACGCGTCGGCCTGTATTTCGGGAAATTTTCCCAAGATGCACTTTAGGATAAGAGGAGACCAGCCAGGGACAGTTATCCTGCATAGGAGAGAGCGATCGAGCAATTTTGGTAAAAGGGTTTTGCTATTCACGACCCTGGGGGCTGAGGGTGGTAGCAGGTGATGGTTCACGCTAAAAGCCGGTTTTCCTTTAATTTATTGACCAAGTAAAGCCTGGGGTGCGGAATAGACTTGATGCAGTAACGTTTCCCTGTACTTATATTTTTTTCATTTATTTTCACTTCTCCCAACCCTAAAAAAATTCCCATTAAGCGATTGCCATTTTTCTACTGATAGATAGTTCCAACAGACCCCTGTTGATTCATCAGGGATTTCGATGGCATCTCGATTAATAATTAGCAGGAAAAAAAAACACGAAAAAGGCTGCTGGAGCTGCACAAGAACATTCTAGAAACTTCGAGAGAAGTATTTGACTGAATGGCGGAGTCGCCTTGCAAAATGACGTATATCCGTAGTCGCTTCGTCTTATGGGGGTAAAATTAAATTCCCATCTTAGAGGAGAGTCC
Source organism: Cephus spinipes (assembly GCA_963971525.1). NCBI lineage: Eukaryota > Metazoa > Arthropoda > Insecta > Hymenoptera > Cephidae > Cephus > Cephus spinipes. The sequence goes on along the minus strand of OZ020572.1, from coordinate 30,772,935 downwards.
TAAGGTACCCCCTAGGACAACGCGGGGGTAAGGGGCTAGGATATACCGACGACGTGAGCGAAGACTGTTTTGAGTTAAATAATTCAGTTTCTCGACTTTTGGTAGAGGGGTCGATTCACCCCCCTGCTCTGCCATGCCGTACCATCGCTTTACTTCAGTTCCTCCTGTCATTCCGCATTCCGCCTGTTTTCCACGATTTTCCGTTCCCCATTTTTCTTCTCTCCCTCTCCGTTCGTCATCCTCCTCCTCATCCTCATCCCTATTCTGCTATTATCCTTCACCCTCCGCATCTCCCGTTCACTCTGGTCTCGTTCGCCCTCAACTAAAATCCCCGGCCTCGCCCGAAAGCTCCGGGCCAGGAGCCAGCCGGCAGTAGAGCAGAGGCATCGCAAGGAGAGCCATCCCGGCCGTCAATACTATTCCAAGAACCCGCCAGTCGCCAACAGCAGAACCACCTGGCGTTTCCATGGCAACGTAAAAGCACGAAAATATAAACTTTTATTTCGGTCAATATCTTTTTTTAACGACTCCTTCATACCGGCCCGAGACTCCCTACTCCGCGTGTGTCACGTGAATCCAAATATCGGTCCGTCCCTGCTGGCTCACGTGCGCACGGCTACCGCAAGTGTCCGAATTGGAAGTTAAATCTTGCGGCGTAGCTCGCAAGTGCGCTAGACGCCGTTTCGCTCAGTTTCCACGCTCGAATGGCTTTTCTCGTTCGTATTCCAGTCGAGCTAACGGAAGCGAAATAGGTTTCAAGGGGTTAAATTTAATTACTCAAACTTTCCCCGCCAACCAAATCACACTCAAATATCCCTTTTTCCTATCAACGTCTCTGTAGAATCTAGGCGAATAAAGCTACAACCCCGCCTCATCTCTACGGACCGTGACCGATATTTAAAACTTCAAATAGAATTTTAACCGACCACGTCTAAAGTCACGCCGGGTTCTGCCGATAGCTCTGGGACTCGACACTTGCTAGTACGATATATTAAAGTGTCCTGCGAGAGCGGAAGGCCAATTTGATGGTTCGAAAGTTCGGTACCCACAGACCCCACCGAAATTAACTGTCAATCTCAATTTGAGAATAGAGTTTCCCCCTTCGGCCGACAGAGGGCTATCAGCGCATAGACTGCGCCCCCGCGCCCGAAGGAGAATCAGCCCCGCCATCAATTATAAGCCAGGCTGCCGTGGATACAAGTCCGTCAGCTACGTTACATTATGTTATTTAATAAAAAGCTAATCCACGATCCGTCATAACGTGTGACAGTCAACTTATATTCACAGCATATATATACCCATATATGTATACAAGAGTCCATCATACGGGACGTACAGCTTCATACAGTCAGGAGTGTTTGGGGGGTGAAATAAATTAATTTCATAGTGACCACCTTAACGAGGGTAGCGACGCCATTTTATTAGGTTGACCAGCATGAAGGCCAATTTCTGTCGTTACTCATAAGACTCGGCACCCTTCGGATCTCGAATTTTCTCCACTACGAAAAAAAAAATTCAATCCCCCCTAAAAGATCTGTACGGTCACAGTATCCAACTGCATTGTATAGAATCCGAAATACACAATTCAACCCCTATTTGGCAAGAGGAACGACAACGTGCACCTCACACAGCCCTGGGAGCCTGGGAGAAGCATCGGTCGAAGGGTGTAAAAAAAAATTAATACACCGTAAAGATCGAACACGTGAAATCGCGTTATGGCATCTCGTATATCAAGTCCCGGCAGCCGATTTTTGCCAGGGGCTCTATTATTTCAGGGTGCAAGTCAGCGTCCCGACGGGGCAATATTATCGTGCGAGCGGGACCCCAAAATAGCCTAGTGGGCTCAAGTTTTCCAGAATAACCGTCACCGAGCACCGTCAATATCGATATATCAAAATTACTCGTCCGCGCGAGATATCGGGAAAAAAAAAAAAGAAAGCACCCCTCAAGGATAGTCATTAAATCACGAAGACTGACCCTTCCGCCCCTGGGTCCCTTCGAAACGGGAACGAGCGCCCGCGGGGGATCGTGGAGGAATTAACCGAGGAAATCTGTTGCCGGTCAATTACGGATAAGATTCCGAGGATCGTTCTTACTGGCTGACGTCACTGTTTGCCAAACTGCCCCTACGCGCTGGATATCATCGGAGCTGCGTTATTTGCCAACTTGGCAAATCACCACCTCTCTACCCTGAAAATCCAATCCCCACGGTCTATACGTTATATCTCTGTGTAACGCAGAGCCATATACGCCTAATTCCAATATACGTTGGCCATCTCGGGCTAAGCCCGAACCCCCGTACGACCGTCAATTTTCCACATCGGTGAGAAAATTCTCCGGAGAATTTCACGGCTCCCCGTGCACGCGTTCTCCGTAGTTCCCGAAAACCGTGCGTCGACGAGAAATCGCAATTTCAGGAATTCGCGGGACGTACCGTCGTGAACGGGAGGCGGGCAATTTTGAAAAAAAAAAAAAAAATTTCCAAAAAACTTCCCGAGAATCACGCGACGTGGATATAATCGGCACGCTGACCTACGAATTTGTGCAGCATAAAAATAAAAACATCGATCGCACGGGTAACCGATCAGGCTTAACGTGCCGATCGCGATCGAGAATCGGGTAATTGTTTTTGTTATGGGATAAAACGTTTGTACTCTATCTAGAACCATCTACGAGGCGTATATACGTATACATATAACTTTGGCTATGGCATACTTTGGAGTCGATTTCTTTTACGAACACGCTTATTCGAGGTCTTATGGCTGTTTTGGGGTTCGACCTCAAAGTTTTTCCAGCGTAATGACTGTTTTGAGGACCATAAATATATATATAATATATAAATTAATTCTAAGCTAAACTAACCTAACGAAACTCATCTTTTAGCCCATCACAACTCCGAGTATCTAGCATTAAAAATTTTTTGAAAAATTCGGTGTGTATGCCGCTTTATGGTCCTGGAACTTTACGATTCCCAGAAAAAAATTTCCAAGACTGTCTTGGAAGTAACAAAAGTCCTGGAACTTGCCAATACGTATCGAAAAAAGTCCTGGAACTTAGCGAATGATATATTTATATATATATGTCAATCTTCAAAGCAATAAGCCAGCTTTATTTGTCTCGTGAACGCTACGAAGCTTTAGTCCCGCTGAATTAGTCCGTAGAATGCCACGCCCTTACATAAACAGGGTAATTGTGGGGGCGTTCGGGCGCATTGCTTGGCAGAAAGGGGATGGACTTTTATCGGCATTGTCACAAAGATGACTTTATTCCTGGACGAAGGGGCGAATGACGAAACGAAGTAAGGGGCGATACGAAGCCTGGGCCCGACTCGTGACAGGATTTTCGAAAGGCGCGTGCACACGACCGTCGACCACGTATTAGCACCACCCGGTCCAGGATCAAGGATAAATCAGTGCGCGTGCCCTTCGACCCCACGACGAAAAAACTTTTAATAAAAAAATGTCGGACTGATAACGTGAAAAAGAAATAATACTGATTAGGATCTAGAGCGAAGGGATGACGTCACGGATAATTTTACCCCCGACCATCCCCCCTCCATCCGGCAGTATAACGAAATAATAAATCGTCCGTTCGAATGGAACCGCCGAAAAATGTAATTAACGATCGGCACAGGATATTCGGATCAGCGGAAACAGTTAAACGACGCGTTACATTGGCGGAGCAGTAGGGGTAAGAAGAAGAAAAAAAAAGAAACCAGAATTCGACAATAAATTCCCCACGACCCTCTACCGTGGCTAGGTTCGTAATTTGTAAGGACCTGTATAGTCGTTAAGAGAGCCGCTCTCGTCCAGGAAGAAATTAGAGGGACTATACATATATACATATACCGAAAACCAAGGAGATACTAGAAAAAGTAGAGTGGAAATGTAATACGAAGCCTTTGTGTCCAAACGGTACTCAGACGAGGCTGGTTCGGTCCTCGTCTCCCGAGGCTGTTCCCGACATGACAATGACACTATAGAAAAATCACGCTCTAATATAGCCCCGTGCGAAAAGAAAAGAAAAGAAAAAAAATACCCTAGACGAAATCGATTTCACCCCTGACCAACGTGGTGCATCATCCGCCAGCTTTGATTCAGCGAAATTCGAGACGCCTTTTCCACGCTACTTCATTGTTTCACGTGGGAAGGCCTCCCCCTGTATTAGAAACTACATATATATACCTGCTGAGTATCTACCATACAGGTACACCGGGTACCTGAGTATCCCCAAAGTATATTAACGTGTACGCTAAGTGGACCTCTGTAGTGCATTGGCGGAACGCACGTGCGTGAGGTGGATGAATGCGTGGGGATTTATCGAGTTTCGAAACACGATCTTTTTTTTCCCTTTTTCCTCGAGTCCCCAGGCAAACTATTCATCGAACGAAGCTCCCTCTTCTCCACGTTGGAGAAGTAGGTCGTAGGGCCTTGAAGGTATCGCGTGTCGCGACGCCACGGATCCACCCACGTACAACGTTGTTATTATTGCGCGACAGAAAATTAAAAGCGGCGCAAGCTACCCTAAAAGTTCAAACTCAAGATCCTATGGGGAGTTTATCTTTTGTGCGAACGAGAGAGGATCGATTCGAGTAGTTGGAAGGGTTTCTCCGCCGAGTGTCCAGGTCCGTTCCCTCTGGGAATCCAGACGACGTACTGGGAGGAACGATTTTACACGGGAACGAGAGAGAGAGAGAGACGGAGAGATACCTGTTGACGTGGAGGGAAAAAGAGATGGAAAACGATCGCCAGTCGCTTTCGAGAACAGAGTTATTTTTATACACCAATGCGTTAAAAGAAGTCCGAAAGGTCTATTTACTGTATCGAAGCAGATTGACCCAGAATGGGGAATAATTATTTTACGAGGAATTTCGAGATTTCGAAAATGCAGATTGCAGATGTTTTTTCGAGAAAAAAAAAAAAAAAACTCGACAAATCTACTCCACACCACGAAATTGACCCCGGACTGTACACGTATTTTCTACTTGCATCGTATTCAAGGAACACGTGGGTAACAACGTCTTAATGGCATTCTCGCCTTTTGTTCGGCTAGGTGATTCTACTCGTGTCCCAAAGTCCCTAACTAAGTCGCCCGCTAACGGGGAAGAAGACACGAGGGAGACCCACGGCACAAAAAGCCTACCTATACGTACCTATTCGGCCCCCGTGCTGCACCGTGTGCTACGGGGGACACGCGCCATATTGCCTTCTTGGCCTGGTATTGATCCTGTTTGCGATGCGGTTTTAGTATTCCCGACACAAGTTTTAGCGATACGTGTCCCGCATAAAGTGCGACTCTAATTGAAGATTCAAAGGATATAATTCGAAAAGCCCGTGCGTCCCCAGGGAATCCTATACCGTTCCCGATATCGGTATCCGGCCAGAGAGCCAATCCCCTGACCCCTGGTGGATCCCCCCTGCCGGGTCGTCGCAAGAGGCTTTTTCATCCTAACGAAGTGAAAATTGCCGTAATTTTTCCCTCGTTGGATATATCTGATTTTATCCAGACTCCCTACCCCAGAGGGCTTCTAAGGGCTTCCGGACAGACGTCGTCACGGGAAACCGATGGATGACGATACCGAAAGGGGTTTCCGGGTAATCAAAGATCCTTACAATGGCTTCGGTCGATAAACTTACTACAGAGACGGTACTGTATAAATAAGACTTTTTCAAAAAAAAAAAAAAAACATTATTCCACGACGCGTTTCCGGTTTCGTAATTTCCCCGTGTCCCTCCATACGGCCCATCTTAGTTCGCATTTGGCGACGGGTCGCTCGCGCTAACCAGGTCATCCGTCGCACGATCCCACCCGTAAGCGTTACGCGCCGTTAAAGAGCCTTTGGGAAACCGCGGAAGCACGAGGTTCACACGCGACGCGCAAGTGCACGAGGCGAACGACCACGTGACGCCGAGCGTCCTTATGAAACGTATACAATGTTTAGACTACGTAGCAGGAATATACACACAGCAAAGGGGACAAAGAGCGTCTCCTGACGTGTACAACTTGCACGCGTAAGCGTACACCCCGTTTGGCGGAGGATTTCAGACAATATAAAAAAAATTAAATATAGCAAATTCAATATTTAATTCCGAAAATAAAAATCCCATTGAAAACCATGCTGCGAATATATACGTGCTTCTCGGGTATCCGAGCACGACGTTACGTGTTTCTACTGGAATGGCTGTCACGCTCGTGTGCACACCCCTGCGTCGAGGGATGCGGCGATACGATACGAGGCCAGCAAAGAGAGGGGAAGAGGACAGGAAGTGGAAATGTCAGTAAAATTTTCATAGAAGTCGACCTTAAAGTATCCAAGGAAATGAGGTTGCCTGAAACATATATATATGTATATCGATCGGCAGAGATAACAATGACGTCATGAACTTGCCAATTGGTATATCCGTTCACGGTACAGTCAGATTGCGGTTACTTGGAAAACACAAAAATATGAGATAATCGTTGAATATATCTCTGGTATAATAAAAAGAGAAAAAAAATAGTACGTCACGAGTTTTGAATCTACCCGAGATACCATATGCCCCAGCCTCCCGCGAAACAAGTAAAACTCGACGCATCTTCAGGTCACGACGTAAACACCATACGGGAACAAGCGTAACCGTGCCGGTTTCAAGATTTCCTAGCTATCTCGCATTACCTAGTCTCATTGTCCCTTCGAATCCAACTACTTAAGTGTCATATTATACGCGAGCCTACTTTAAGACTCTCGTCTCCCGAGCAACGCGGTTTCTGCGTATGCATCTCGGTTGCACATCGGACGTTACTCGGATTCACTGTAACTTCGGTATACAGTGTGCCAGTTGGAAGTTGGGAGGGATAAGAAATTTTCAAACCTTACCCAGTGGCGACAACAACCATCGCGCTTGTCCCACGTGGTAGGAGAGAACTGATAAACCCCCATTTACGTGTCGACACCCACGTTCAAGGAAATGCGTTCTCGTAATTTGCAATTCAATTGTCAGGGCTTCCAGGACAATTTGCGACGTCGCGACGCGAGCGTCTCGAGTCGTGATTGACGAGCAGCGTCCAACGCGCGAACAATTCATAACGGGAAATGGGTGAGAAGGCGTGGTTGATGTATCCTGAACTGTCGCGTAAATGCAAAACAAAAAGGGTAGCGTTATGCTAAATCAAGAAATCTGATACCTTGTCAGCTTATGAGGTCAGAGGTTAGGTTAGGGTTGGTACTGGGTACAGCACTGTTAATCCAGGGACAGATAAGAAAGCGGGTGACGCGTCGGTTACCCCCCTTAGACACGTGGGTACGTGGTGTATGCATACCTACGCACCTGCCATCTAGCGGCCGAAGGCGAAAGCTTCCAGTCTAAACAATACAAAATTATCCAGTGTTTTTCCAAGCAGCGAAGACCTACAAGGGATGAAACCGAGTGCCAAGGGGCACACGCGAGAAGCCCCACAAATTAATTGAGGGTGAGCAACGGGAGGCGGGAGAGAACCCCCCCCACCCCCCGCCCCTTCAGCACGACGTGAACAACCCTTGAATCTAAATTCAATTATTTAACAGTCCACCCTTCGACATCGTGTATCTGGCTCGAGATTTTAGGTACCTGGATAGGTGGGTAGGGGCACGCGGCGAAAAACCACTATGGATTAACCCTCACGGTTGTTACAGGCGGATATCCATTATGCGAATCGAGCCCCTTGGCGTACATATGTATATTGTATATACACACTGAGGTATACGGTTAAAGGGGAGAGTGGTTAAATTTGACAGCTGTCACGTGACGACACGGGTTGGTAATATTATATTGAAAAAAAGAAAAAAAAAAAAAAACTAAGAATACGTAGCTTCCGATGGTAATATTGGCAATAAGATCCATTTAGGACTGAAGTTGGAGAATTTCAGCATTTTCCTATACCTGCCGTGAGTCGGAGAGAGACGGACTCATTGGGGCTCACGTGCGAGAGAAAAGGACAGACGGAAATAATATAATAAAAGAGAACCTTCCGGCATCCCAAGGGATAAAAAGAAACTCTTACGAGATATCAACAAGAACCGATAACGCGTATAAAATTTTCTTTCGACCAATAAAAGAGAGTAGAAAATGAAAAATAGATTTTGTAATTTTTTTTCAGATCACGTTCCACATTCATTTTCACTGCACCGTCCGTAAATTCGAGTGTTAACTGATCAAGTTCCGTTCGATAAATCAACGCGAAATCGGTGGGTCGATGAATTACGATAATACGGCCGGACACATTTCTCCGATAGTTAACGATAAAGCGCCGTAAGCTCCCGAGCCGAGCTCGATCATTTCGTTAGAACTGGACAAAGCGTAGACGTCAAAGTGAAGACGCCGTAAAATTTGTCAAAAAAAAAAAAAGTTCCTGAAACACGTCATTTTTCCCAGCAGACAATTAATCAAAATCAAGCCTTCAGCGTTCGCTTAACCCTTAGGGTAATAACAGACGCGTGACAAGATACGCCGTGGTATCTTTCGTCGTATAGACCTCGAATTAAGGTCTATTCACAAGAAAAGGGTCTCCACCTGAATTACGGGTCCATTCAGTCGAAATGACTTTGTATACTATCCTCCTCATGGCTATTAATTATAATAACCCAACCACCCGGTATATTCGTGGCAACCCCTCCGTAACCATCCCTTCGGTTAAATATTTGCACCCACAGAAATGATAAATCAACTTTTTGCTATATATACCTACATATAACCCACAACTATATAACTACCGGTATTCTACAGAAATGCGACTATATATATATACATACATACACAGTAGATTCTGAAATCTACCGAACTTCGCTTCAATCGTCAATTATGATGCGACCCGTATGCCATTCAATAGGCATATTGCCACGGGTACGAATTTCTATACGACACGTGGTCTTAATTGTTCGCACGTCGATGAAGCATTATACGTACATACATGTTCGTTCGTTATGGACTGTGGTGGGATTTAAAATTTCTTTTCGAAATTACAGACAGATTCAGTATACCATTAGTACATTAGCAGGCCGATGATTGCTGTATTATTTTGTATATATACAATTTTTGACGTACGAGTCCGTCCTGGTCGATCTTGCAATGTTAAAATCATATATACATATATACATACTGGCCCCAGTGTTTATTTGAAGTAGAGTGGCTTATTGACTTATTCTGACTTTTACAACAGCCCACTATCAACGTGCATGGACCAAAACCAAGCCGAAGCAAAGTGTGACGTAAATGAATATCCCGTAGCAAGGATCCGATTTATATGCATAAGTTGCGTAAAGTTAAACAGGATCCTGCACTTGACAATATCAACGATAACAACGTTAAATATATCTGAAAGTAATACGTGGGGCGTCCGTGTCTGGTATCGCATAAATAAACATAAAGTGACGTAATGAACGGCCAATAATCCGCCGGCATGTAAATACAGAGCGGAGATCAAATAATGTTTATCATCGTAGTCGCAGCGAACGTATAAGCGTTCATTGCCGAAAGATCGGATAAAATATTTATTACGTGCATAAGATACGAGAGTCAATAGCGTATGGAAAGAAGATGGCACCGGAGAGTATCGAATTGCAGATACGAGGAAGAGCGAACCAATGATAATGAGTCAGTAGTTCGAGGAACTACGAGGAAAGAAAAAAAAAAAATGTCGACAAAGCGCATACGAACGTCAGATACGAAGCTGAATCATGAGCGAGAATTTCGCAAAGGTTATATACGACTAATCCAGAAATCCTAGGGAATTCGCACGCGTCGACTAGCTGAAGTTGCACACAGGAGTTGCACAATAAAGCAGCACGTAAAACCAACGAGAAGCGGAAGAATGAGGGAATTAAAAAAAAAAATGACAGATAAACAAAAAAAAGTTTCCGGAATAAAATCGTAAGTCGATATTTCGGCCAAAGGGTTTCGTGACAAAATTAACCTCGTTCAGCCTGGGTTAATAATAGCCGAGTCACAATTAAAAACTAGAGCGTAAACGACGAGCAAAGTTTACGAGAGACCAATATTTCTCGGCGTCCTGATTCTCACGGATTTCAAAGTGCCGGACGAAGGGAGACGGAGGGCAGCCCGGCAACAGGGAGAGTTAAGGTCGATCCTCTAATCCAGTTTGGATGGGAAGTAAGCGCGGTGGCTAACGGAAGTGCAAGCTAGGAGACACGGTTGACCTCCGTTTATAATAACAAGAGTCTGGAAGTCTAGGCTTCCAGAGTTAACCGAGCAGATCGCGTTGGGTTAACAGTAGTTACTGTACGGTAACGGTCGGACAGGTCTGTTATTAATAGAGAAGAGTGGAAAAGAAAAGTTATTAAGGTACAAGGAGGGGTCCAGAACGCACTGCAGTGTGTGAGATACGTGACTGGAAGGAAAAGAAAAAGAAGCGTAAAGAGAGAATCCAAAAGAGCCGATCTCGCACGAGGATAATTACCCTGGGTTTTGAATCGGTGGTCGTTTGGACTTTTTCAAACACCCGGTATATACACGACTGTCATTATCTGTACGTTTTAGAAGGTGGCCCGTTGAAAAGCTGAAGGGCCCCCTTTGTCCGTACAGGTGCGGGTGCCCAGGTCGGCACGGCAGGTTGCGCTGGCAGAAATCTAAAACAGGTTTTCACAAAACCCACGAGAGGGTTTCTCTCCGACACTGTGGATAGCGAACTCCTAACCTAAACCTCCAGCGCCACACCTAACCTCAAACGCGTCCCGTCCTCGGTAGCTCTTTTGTGCGCGGCTAGCCATCTTCACCGTGTTCCTCCTTTACCTTCGTGTGCCTTCCCTGCCGTACCTTTTCTTTTTCTTCGTCGTTCCTTCATATCTTTCTCGTTCCTTTATTCCCGGCTCTCCAGTTCCCATTCCGCGTCCACGCATAGTCCCGACCATGCTTTTCACCGAACGACGAACCTCCGTGTGTCACTTTGACGAGCATTCAAATTCCAAGCGGACTGTTATAACCGTGAAACGGCGCGTCCAGTGCGCATGCGTGCGTCTATACAAGATACCCGTATGACACACGTTGAAGGATTCTCCATGAAGATTGGGACTAAGTATATATTATCAACCAGTTTAAACGCGTTTGGGTAACATTTTTCAATACCACCCCACCTCCCCCCTCGCCGACCCTCGAGGTAAAATAAAGAAAATTTCCACTCAACGTCCGTTACGAAGCGCTCGATTCTCAGAAACCTAACCTAACTAATAAGACTCGGCGAGCATAGAAAAAGGAATGAAGGTAACTCGATACGATTTTCTCTCTCTCTCTCTCTGTCGTCAGACACAGCACAGAATCAAGAGTATGGACTAAATCGTAGACGTAAGGTTAATGTTATTTTAGTAATACGTACGTGCCACTCACTCCCTTATGGCCTCCGTATGACCATACTCGTGGGTGGTTGGTAGACTTAATTCACGTCAAGTACGGTTAATCCTCTGCTTCGTCTATCCCGTGACGTCATCGAATCTCATATTATTAAGAATGCCTCGGAAGACGATGCACGTGACGTTCTTTTACCAGCTCTTTACGAATGACGTGCAGTCGCCCTTTCACCGATTAATAGTACCGGACTGTATTACTACCGATCTACTATACTATACCCGCTTCGCTATAGTATACGTCGGTGTACGCGTAATTAAACGTGCGTACGCTAAACAATCTGCTGTACCAAGAATTCTGTATACAAATAAAAATCATCCCGAGAGATCATTGATCGTGCGTTTCGTGTGCAGTGACGATTATGGTCCTGAGAATACACTGTTTCTCGGAAAAGAAGTTGGATACTACGTAGATCGTCAATTAGGCGTCGAAGCGTTGAAAAAGATTTTTGAAAAAAAAAAAAGAAAAAAAAATTGTTAAACCCGCAACCATTATGTTCACGGCTAACGGCTGTGAAAATTCCCCGTTAGCATAGAAATCCGATTAGACATTCACTATGGCGATTGGCATTGCTCCTATTACGCAGAGCGTCGCTACGTAAACTGTAGTGGCGGCTATCGGGATTTCTTTGGAAGAATTCTGAACCGGTTACCGAGAACGAGTACGAAGTATCAATAATACTGTATCGCGTGTCAAAGTGATACGTGCGAGTTTCATTGTTGTCGCTAAACGGTGGTAGGTCGATAAGGAAGAAATTTCTTAGTAGGGATATCAGAGATATCGGTACGGGACGATTGCGACTGGTTAAACGAGAGGTAGCTGTTATAAGCATGGTATAGACAATTGGAAAAGGTATCGTGGGAAATTTCGATTACGGGTCGACCGTTGAGAAGGAATGACCGGGACAAATTGTGTTGATCACGCTGATCATTTTTTATCGAAATAAAGCCAGTTGCCAATTGACGTAATATACGATTTCCATTAGCATGGGCCTGGCATTACATTTTTGTTTTACATTTTTCGTCTCTTTACTCAGGTACGATAATAATCCTTTCTTCAACTTTTTTCAATCGGTGTGGAAATTTACTGGGAGAAAATCAAGAGAGAAATTTAAAAAAAAATACAATTTTCGGAAATTTCCGTAATTCGCGATTGAGTAGCAGCGTTAGGATACGTAAGTGCCTCGAGAGACGCCAGAGGCCAAAGGACACTCGGGTCCCTTTATTCGTTTTAAAGAATAGCTGCCCCTCTTTATTCGCGTCGGAGGACTTTTCTCAATGGCGCCGTCATTCTCTTCGCGCTACGCATACCCCAGAGAGAACCACAGCGGAATGCCAGAAGGAATAGCATGACACGAGACCGATAAACGCAAAAGCGCGAAAGAGAATTCTCCCATTGTGTGTATATATATATACACACAGGAGTACGCTATAGAATATGCGACTACTACACTATACCATATTACACTATACTCGTGATACCTGAACAGAGACTGTACCATCCGCCAGTTTGAAAGTGAAACGGTCCGACAACGGTATTCTCCTCCAACGGTCGTTTGTAAAATGCAAGCGTCGAGCATGGCCGCTTGCCGATGTTTTGTAAAGGAGAGCGAAGCTCGCGAGACGAGAGAGAAAAGTGATGGAGAAAGACGAAAGAAGAATATCGGGACGCTGAGAAGTAGGTAAAAATAAAGGACAAACAAAGGGCAACGAGTTGGAACGATATGAAATTGATGGCGCTGGCTGCTTCTCAACGGTGCGGATACAAGTAGAGGATGACAGTCGTAAAACGAAGGACGAAGGTAGTTTACGAGTACCCTGAATCTACCTTCTGCCTGATTCTCAGCGGCAGTTGGTTATGCTGGGTGCACTTGAGTTCCTTTTCTAGGATTAACCTTGCCTAGGGGAGAGATTGAAATCATCCTCGGACGACCCAACCGGGACAAAGAACCAGGGTCACTTTTCAGGTAACTCCTGTTGCTAACTTTTTCGTGATTGCCTGTTATAAGGAACCCTCCTCCAGGGTTTTAGGATCCTATTCTGTAGCCCGTGAAGGATTCTCAAGAGAGCAAGGTGAATTTTGGCGCCGTGGCAGGTGAAACTGTTTGTTCAGGTGTAAGGCATCCTGTCGGCTACGACGCCGTCGGAATACTTTTGTTCTTCATCCGTGGTAAAATTTCTCAAAAAATATTTAACGGGCTTCGTCTCGATATAATTCTTGAATGCGAGCCAAGATATTGCTCTGTACGTATTATTGCTGTACGCCACAGACATTGGAATTATTGGATATGGAATATGTTGATGGCATCAAAATAATCGTGAATTAGCCGAGCATCGAGAAATGGCTACCTGACAAGGAGAAATATGTAGATGTTGAAATTCGTCTGGTATCTTTCAGATGCAGTAATGTCTGATTTATTCTGACTTTATATTGACTGAGGAAATATTATTCGACGGAGGGAAAACCATGATTCTGAGAACTACGTGGATATATAGAGATACTTCTTCTAGGATGTGTATTTTTAATCGTAGCAGTACTAACGCAAAAATATCTACTGCTGAAATAACTATTTTTTCTTCAAACGTTTTGGGTCTACGGTGTTGAAATAGGAAACTTCCTCAAAGCTGCAGACGGTATCGATCAAATTAATTGTACACGTTGGCCAAGACACGAAAAGAATCGTAAGATGCGACGAATCGATTCCAAGTGAAAAGTACGTGTCAAGAAGGGTTCTCAAGAAAAATTTTGCGACACGGCAGCCATGCTTGTTACTCGTAGTAGATTTAAGTCGTGTGAGATTCAATGAAATTCCACGGCTGATTCACTGTAGTAAAATCCGACATAGATAACGCAATGTGTCACGCACTTTTACACCTACGTTAATAGTACACCGGTAGAGCCTCGAATCGTTCAGGTATTCAGCTAATGAGTCTCAACCTTCTAATTAAATTATATAGCGTAAAACCAGGAAACTGAAACTTGCTAGATGCTTAGATAACTAATAATTATTCCTAGGTAAATTTTAAAATTATATAAAGTACAAGGTAGGCACGTTAACGTTATACAATAAAAAGTTTCACAAGGCCCATAAGAATTGTTCGTAAATATGAAAAGAAATGACAGTTACGTAGTTACCGAGGCTATTTGTAATTCGAAAAGTGTGATCCCGCCACTTGTAGATTTGAACCCGAAATAAAGGAAGCAGCGCACATCGGGAGACGCGACTGAACTTTTACGGTAAAGAATTACATTCCAGTCAGAGTAGCAGCAACGGATGTTTCGTAAGTAACAATTAACGCTTCGATAAAGAATGGCAAGACGATAAAGAGAAGTGAAGGAAGACGTTAGACCATAGAAAATTGTTTGTCACTCACCTATAAGGTGTAAGAGCACGAAAACAGCAGCCGCACGTCCACTTGCTGCCATGGCGAAAATAATTTTGTCTTTTTGTTCAGCTAATATTATTCGATGACACGCTGCATCCACTGACACACTCGCGAGTACGAGTTACTGCTAATAAACCGACGATCGAACTAAGTATGATAAGACATTAGGTATCGTGCTGATCTACGTACTGTCGTCACGGCGGCCGATTTCGGACTGTGGCGGGGGAGCTATTCGAGGCCTGTCGGCTCGACGTTCGGCTACGTTCGGTTACGTTCGCCGTTTAAAGGCAAGCAGGTACAGCCGAGGTAGCAAATGGACGAAGTGGAGAACCGCACCCACGGAGAGAACTAGCCGGGAATTTCCAACAGTTGGTAACACTGCCTGCTCTTTCCAGGACACTGACGCCGCCGTTCAATACACCACTACGTCACTGGACATACTTTGCGAGGCTACGACTTTGTCCTATTTTATCTAGTTGTTTTATAACTATTTTCTTATCCGCAAAATATCACGGATAGTTCACAAATTCCGTGTGGTATGGAATGACACAGATTCTGATAAGAAGTCACGTTCCTGTTACGCAATGCGAATCGTCGATTCCTCGTACGAGAAAAATGTCTTTCAGCATATCAAGTGGGTAAATAGAAATTTATGGCTGCCATATTGTTTATACGTTATAATTTCGTCTATTTTTTTTACATGAAATACTGGCAGTTTCTTTAATTTTACTGCGAACACTTTGATGCCCGTCAAGAGGGATGCTGGGTCTGACTCGGCAGGGGGTTCTTGTCTCTTGCGAGGCGTTGAAATGCATGGGGTTGTTAGGGTGGTTTTGGACGGAGATACTTTTTGTTTATCATTTGTCACGCTGTTGTTTACGTCAACGAGGAGTCAGGTTGGTCTCTTCTTTCCTTTTCACTATCAGATACTTCTTCTCTACTCTGAAGTTTCCAGCTGATTTGTTGCTCTTGAAGGACAAAATTGCATGGAATCTCGAAGGGTTGTCAGACGGATTTAAATCACCCTTGTCACTTGGAAATTTGCAAACAGTACACAAAGCCTGCAGTATTTCGTGTTTCGGTGTTCATCCGTCAGAGGCGGTAAATTTAAATAGGTAACAGACACCACCTACTTTCATTATTAAATTCTATTCATTAACGAATATCATCCGATGAAATAATTATCTTGGAAATTTTATCATTATACAGTAAGTCCCGATACCACGAAAAATTCTTAATAAACGCATGATAAATCATCTGCGATTCGTAAAAACGAAGAGACAATAACGTCGTGAAATGCGCGACGTGGGATAAAAAGATAGAAAAGGAGAATCTGAGGACAGATACGAAGAAGAGGGACAAGAAAATAAAAAAAAAATAAGTCACGTTATGAATGATCCTGCCGTAAGTATCGTATTTCAAGTCAAGAGGGAACGGTTATTAAATACTTAAATCTTCTAGGATCTAGAGAGTCTGAAGGATGCTTGAGAAGTAAAGTAAATCCAAGGAGGATGAGCGATGCTCTTTATTATCTAAGAGCGCTGATACTGGACTCGAGTCAATGCACTTATGACTAAGCTATTATTAAATATTTAAAGTAATCAATGATCAACGACGCAATGATTTCTAGCATTGAAATCAGACACGAGCCGCCTGTCAAAGGGACAAAAAGCCAGTGAAGGGGTTGGCGGGGGGTACGAAATGAATGATGTCGAGATTCTCTCTGTATTGGAGCAGGCTTGCTGGCGCCTGTAAGGCAGGCAGCCAGGCGGGCGCCGTTTTCCTGAGAGGATCTAACGTTAGTCAGAGAGAGCAAGGCTATCTGGTTTCGTCCTGCGCAAAAGGACAGAGATGTAAGAGCGATGAAGAGGAACATGGTGGTAAAGTCGTAGTACGAGTAAGAAAGAGAGGTCGAGCTAGTTTACCCCAAGCCATAAACGGGAGGAAGCGAGAGACAGAGATAAATAGAGCGCTACTACGTGGAAAGAAGAGAGATGAAAAAAAGGAAAATATACCTCATTGGCTCGCAGCCTCTGAAAATCCTCTGAGGTAACAGACTGGAAGACTGAAAATGTCCTGTGCCAAGGAAAAGCCTCCCAGCAACCTTCTGATGAAGACGTTAATTTTTTTTAAGTATTTTTTTTATCTATTCTCGACACTACTGTTACGTCCTTTAGTTGAACTTTCATTACGGTACACTTTCAGTCTCGAGACACAGACGAAAGAATCAGAAGGATATCGATCACTGGAGGATGACGAAAGTGCAGACGTCTTGGGGAGAGTGGCCATACTTGTTTGGTCTACCGCGAAGTATGGTGTTATTTTTCTAGGGGGTTACTGAAAAACATCGGAGAGCAGACAGAACTCGTTTCTTTTTTATCCGTAAAAGAAGGCATTGTCGTCAGTGTGTTTATGTCGGGCACACATAGCCATACGTAAGACATACGCAAACACTGGTACGACGGAAGCCGGAAGTTTGACTCGCAACGGTATATTTATTTTTCATACGTTTTTATGAGCCACAAAGTTAAGTAAAAATGAAAAAGTTGTATAAAAAAAATGTTTCTCTTCTAATCAAATTTTCATTAATTTTTTACAGCATGCGGCAGGCTACAGTATGCTATGCTTGATATCCTGCTGTCAGATCGATCGGGTCTGCTAATTCATGGCTAATAACTGCCAGTGGCGTCCTATTGGAAAATTTGAAAAAATTCACAGTATCCCCTTTTCACGCTGTCAGTCTCGACCCTGCACCTTTATACCCACATGAGACATATGCACCACGGCAAAGCACACTTGGACAGATGCAATCTGCGTGCAGCGTTATACATTTGCAACAGGATTGCTGCTAGTGAAGAACAGAGTGTGGTGTATTGTAGTAGCCTAATCCGATTACATGGACCATTGAAGTCGCAAGTGTGATCTTCTAAAAGGGGCTAACGTAATGCGCTTGTTAAACGTTGAAGAGAGATCAATATTTTCTATGGTGAAGGGAAAGGAAAGAGAGAGAGAAGGACTGAGAGAAAGTGCAACACAATACAATGCAACCCTACAGCCAGAGGATTTTTTTCCATTAATCCCCAATGAGTACTGATGGTCGGTAAGGATCTACAAAAATCAGTAATACGGATGATATTCATTCAAGAGCACCCATTGAGTGGTTGAGTAATCGAAGGTAGTTGGACAGTTGTTCAAATTCTATAAAATATTTTTCCTTCTCGTACGCACGTGCGTGCGGCCGCTGCGAGGCAGTCGGACTGGTGTCTGAAAAGTAACGATATACGAAGGAGAGAAAAAAACGAAGGGCTGGTTGGTGCAGAAACGTTTAAATAAAGGGGCCCTCTGTGCATACAGACGTCTAATAGATGGGCAACGGGATCTTGAATTATGGGCAAACATCCCGGCCTAGTGCCTAATGCAATTATTGCTTTTAGAATATTGCCTCCATTTACGTATTGAATTTTAATTAAGTTTCTCAGGGACTACCCGGGGCGCGATTAAGCGTACATCTATTTATAGGTAAGTAGGACAGGGACAGGGTGACTGTGAGATTTTCTTTTTTCATCCTATACAGTCAACCTCACCGATATTGGAAATTTACATTGACAGGTTCTGGAAACCTCAACCTTTCTCATCTTGTCAAACTTACTGCAAGCGCAAACGAACACACGACGTGGAAGAAAAAAGTTATCCTGATGTCATGTCCATGGCGATTCTTTCTGAAGGAAACTCCCGGAATTCTGGCGTCCGCCTCTGGAGATCTGGACACCCTCCAACGGCTATCTAGGTTAATATCGTAATATTGTGCTGCCACGCTCGGGAATTTGATGAATTAACTTTTCCAGGGAATCAATGCCGGATTTTGGGAATGCCTGGAGATATCGATGGAAGTCAAATACGATATAAGGATTGCACAAGGAAACTGTACGAGCTATTATCAATCTATAACATAACGATGCTACGGCTGAAAGGGAATTTTATAAATAAATCAAAGTAAGCAACAGTCTACGGAAGCCTCACTCGAGCAAAGACGTACACGGACCCTTCGTAATTGTACTAAACAAATGGTGACTGTCTCGACGTCTCAAGAGTTTCGCACACTAAAGTCAATCGCTCGTTCTACCAGTGACGTATAGTTGTGATAAGCTGAGCAAATGTAGCGAATACATGAAAAATACTGCCATAAGGCGCATCCACAAGGCGGATCGTGCACTTACGTCCAAAGTGCAGTATTACGGCTCAATATATTTATTATATTTGCGCACAACTGTGATACGTATAATTTGACGTAGCGTAATAATTTGGTACGCGTTGCGCAATATGCTTCGTATTCTGTGCGTACTATACCATGGTATAGTATATACATATAGTAGCATTATAGTAGCCCTCGTAACTCCAGGCCTCTGTTAGGGATGAAGTTAGTCGAGCGAGCTGGGAGAATTATTAGCCTGCGGAACCTGCGGAAGGGTAAATTTGACAGATGCACCAGGGATAGGCAGTGCATATATGCACACGTGTGTATCGATCTCGATGCATTTCCCCTCGATGATAACAGTCATTAGCAGTCATGTACGACAGAGTATATTGCTGGGTAAATTACAATCCGTGAAGATTTTTTTTGATCCTACTCTATATCGTACGGCTATTGCAGTTGACTGTGAGAAAATATTCAAACGCTTGGCTTCAACATTTTTTTTTAATCACTCTTTCTGTATTTTGTTGCTTTAATCAGTTTTCTCTATTTCGCACCATTCACGCGGCGATATTTCAGTCGGCCTATAAAATGCGAATAGGATATTCGTATTTTTCGTCACGCATACCCTCGAAACCGATAAGCAATATTTCACGCTTTACGTTTATTGGCTGCAATATACTGTGGTCGTCCATGGGCATCCGTATTCCCAATAGGTTTTTGCCTTTCTAGTTATTAAACTGGAATACACCATTTTTTTTTACAAACAGCAACTACTAGTTACAGACTGGTTGTATACATGTATATATTTTATATAAAAATGAAATGCAAATACGGAAGTGGATATTTGACTTGTCTTTTGTTCTGGTAAAAAATTAATTAAAAATTTATATCAGTCAATGCTACGGATGAAACGTAGGTGTCATTTTTTTTTGATAAAATTAAATAAAAACAAGATCAACAATGCTCGACAAGACTGTGAAAATCAGGAAGCGCTCGTCCCAAATGGAAAGTCCATTTCAAATAGTAAATCTCATTCGACACAGATCCTCTTTCCATCTCCTTTTTTTTCATCTTGTTCCAACACCGTTTGTCCTCACAAAGAGTTCCCGTAGATATTCACGGCTCTGAAAATCACATAAAACAAAGCATTACCTTCTAGGAAATTTTTTCATTCTAATTTACAGCCTGTCAAACCCAACGACTCCCCTATCACTCAGGCACTCGTATCGCGGAAAATATGCATAATTCATAGGACGCCGTGAACCCCATATATAAGTATATGGAATACGCGTTACTCAAGCATCCCAAAGAGAACGAGAGTGAGAGAGCGAGAGATAGACAGTGAGTGACGTCATTTTGAATTCATGAACAATCGATCTCCGGTATAGGAAGTCAAAATTATTTTTAAGATTCACCTGCATCGCATTAAAAAAAATACCTTATAATATGTGTAGTGCTTATTGCTACGGACAAAAAGTATTGTAAAAACATACCAAAAAGAAGGCATCAAAATCCATGGTGCGACGTCGCGACGTCAGGGTCAACGTAACGGCGCCCGGATGCCGGGACGCTAGGAATCCACGGGGAATTGCGCCAGAGAAACTGCACATGGTTCGATACCGTTCTTCCCTGTGAACTATATATGTATATATACATACATATATACAATATCTATAGCGTCCCATAGCAGAACCACCTTTCTTTAACACAGCTTCCTCCCGTAAACAAAGTGTCATCGCGACAAACTGCCATCTTGGATATCGACATACTGCATGCTGATCCGCAACGAGCGACGAGCGTCTAGCGAACTTTAAGATTGACAGGTATTCACGCCCGATCAAATTTATGGACAAAAAGACAAAATTAGTGTAAAAAAACATAAGAATTTAACGGAGGTACGTGATTATTACGTTACCGTATATAATAGTACGTATACTGGACATTTATAACAATATTCGTTATCCTTTATGCGATGGTCAACCGTATACCGAGGCAAGCACTGCTGTTAACCTAAAAGCTGAAAACTGTTGAACCCGTAGGGTTACATTGCGGTTCTCGAAAACGGTCATGGCGGTTCAAAGTAAAGAGGGTTTACTCCTAGGGATGCCCCTTGTATACTAAATGAAACACATAATTTAGACGGCAGATGTTCCGCGTGACAAATATAATTCGACGCATCAATCTGCGGTTCGACTCTCGCAACTTCGCAACCGAGACAAGAATGAATGCGTGTGGTCGCTTTTTCGACTCTCCCTACGTTACGAAACTGACACTCGCGTCATTTCCCTTGAAACACTTCGAACGGGACATAGGATCCGTGGCGGGAATTGGTTGGCTTTTTAAACCTGTCAAACGGAACGAAACGGAGAAGTGCTATATTATGTAGTATAAACATACGTAGTGGGTATATAGTTTGAAAAAAAGTCCCTAGGGGGATGGCGTACGTTCGTTTCGGAACAAATGTATTTATTTTATATATATATATATATATACTATTTATACGGATAAGATATGTATACTATATTATATATTTATCCAATATGGTATATAGGGTATATTCTTCAAGTATCGATCTATATTCATATAATATACGCGAAAGGGATCTTTTATGGGACAAGATGGCGGACGTCAGTCGACTCTCGGCTCGCTGTACTAATAATTTTTACCCCGCTGATAGGAACGCTCAGTTTATTTAGAAAACAACGACTCGAATAACGTGAACGTGACTGGGCCACACTTTTCGAAGCCTAAACACTGCGTATGGTAATGGCGTCAGGTCGAGCTGTTGATGCGTGTGCATTCTTTGTGCTGTAATAAGCAATGAGGTCAGACCGGGTAGAAGGCATATGGAGACTCGAATTTTTATAGTTGCTTTCTTTGTTTAACTCCTCGAAGTCGATCCTCTGTGTCATAGAGCAGGAGCCTCTATGTGCAGTGCCCGGATCCTTCGTCTAAACGGAATTTTAGGGTGAGATTAAGGGATGTTCCTTTCGGACGGACCTGCCAGTCTCCAGGGGCGTATCAATGTGAAATGGTACGAAAATTCTGTACATAAGTAAATCGAGTGCGCACGATGTGCCCAGGGGTGAAAAGTGCACCCTTCGGAATCTCATGTATATTCCATTCACACTTGCGCGTGCCCTCGTAAAAAGAAAACAAGGAACCTTGCTGATGTATATATATATAGGTGCGACTTCCGTTCCGCAATAACGGACATTGCTTGTCGTGCACCTACATTAAGGAGGGGTTGGTTGGTGTGTGACGAAAATTTCAATATCCCGCAAGGGATGATGTTAGGGGGTGGTTCCGCGATAAATTTCGTAAATTCGCGGCTGTTATAAAAGGGCGCAAGACGTAAGTCAGAGAATCATGCGCTAGACTTGTGGGGTAGGTAAAAGGTGAAAAAAAAGAGTCAGAAACTTTTTATTTGAACGTTACCAGAAAAATCAATGTGAAATGGTTTGATACAAAATTTTTTTCTCGTTCGCTCAATTTCCTACTTTTTCCATATTTTTTTTTTTTTACAGTACTAACGAATTCAATGGTTTTCGCTTTAATAAACTTCCCGGGCCAATTAGTCGGTACTCGTTACGTACCCAGAGAAATGGTCCCGGGGTCAGATATATACCCTCTTTGTATTCCGATTATGACCGCTACGCGGCGCTGCTTAAACTTCGAGATAAATAGCTTAATTTTCTTAATTAAAATTGCTCCGTCTGAGCCACTCGTCTCGAGTAGACGTAGCGGACTGTTCGTTTCCTGCCCGGGCGCTCAGCATACGCGGGGACAAATTCAATTTGTAATTACGTAGGAGACTCGAGCACAGTGCTGCCATCTAGCGGATACTTTTCCTTACCACAAGTCATTGCGCTCGAGCAGTATGCATATTAAAGAAAGAGCAACATGGAAACGAAGAGCCGGATAAAAAGTGTGTATAAGAAGAGAAACGATACAAAGAGAAGATAAGCTATGAGAAAAAGAAAAACTTTGGAACAAGAAAAAAGTGTTTTCTACGAGTATTACTAGGTTAACGACTAAGTGTACTTACGGAGGCTGAAGTGGTACTTTTTGTGACAATAAGAGATACGTATTCTGTTACTTTTTTTTTGACATATAAATACACGTACAATGTATACATACAATAATATATCCTGTTGCAGTCTTCATTTTTGCATTTTTATTAGCTACTCTCTGGTGCACGTTTTAAATATTACTTTTCACTATTCTTCATGCACTCGTGGACTTTTAGGTTATTTGCGACGGTCGGCATCGCGACGACAAGCACCACGACCGTATAATGAGAATTGATTTGCTACGTTAGTCGCAGAGCGTCGAGACAGGGTAGAAATAACGCCATAAGACGATAATAGAATTTTCATGTAATCCTTAGTAATTCCCTTGCGGCCGTAGAAGAGACCGCTACGTGCACCCTTAAAGTGTTATATGCCAAAGGGATGCTAGATCCTATTCTAAAATCCCCTAGGGGTTAATTGCTTGGTATTTTGACATGCGAGCAATCCGCAAAGGGTTCCTGTTTTCGAATCTATTTTATTTAACTACTTCCGACTGTCCACTCAAGACACCCTATATATACTGGCGTAGCTCATGAATCTCCCGAGCACTCCCAGGGGATGAGTGGACACGCAGAAAGAGGGGGTAGGAATACGTGGATCCATTGTGATATTAAAAAGTGGCATTTTTATATTTTCTCACATACAGAGAGAAAATTCTTTTTTTGTTTGTCCTGGGTGTACCTAATTTTTTATTTATGACGTCAGTCTGGAAAATGTTAGTACATTTTTAAAATTTTTCACCTATCCTTTTGACGTACGCAGTACAGACCGGAGCAAAAGTGGCCACTGCTGGCGACAGGGAAATCCACTTGTAAAATATGTAAAGAAGAAGCTTTTATCCAATTCCCAAAGCACGACACGTTGGTTGGTACACGTATGTGCAGACATGATTCTAGAATACTGAGGGTTGTAAAAGCAGGTTAGGAATGCCTAAGGCTAAGAAATATTGGAATTTTACCTGATATATAGTAATATGTTGAAAATCCATAGCCCCACGACAGGCATAGGGTGAATCATGATTTCTGACTTCACGTGGCATTTTTCTCACAGTCGCCAATCTGTATGGGGTCCTCTCTATGAGTGTCTGGTGAGAACAAAGGAGAGAGGGGAAAGTGAGAAAGAAAGCAAAGTAAAATTCAGCCCGTGAAAACGCGTTACTTATGCCGCTGTATACTTTCCGGCCTACTATGGAAAAGATAGGGAAAAACGGAACAGCTTCGTATAACAGTGGCTTGCCGTTCTTATAATGTTTTTCGAGGATAAATGGGCTTTCCACTGTGCGCGAGGTGATTCCATAGGGTTTCGTTGCCACGGCAACTCCGTAACACCATTAAGCGTGCACGGGGTTTCTCGTAGCAGCATTGGGGACCATCGCGGGACGAGGAAAGATCGCAGGGTTGTCCCTAGGCTGGCGAAGAAAAACCCTATAAAAATAAATACTTGTAGAGTATAAAGACGATACCAACCATTGGTACCCCATGCAAGATATACGACTCGTATTTCTATGAGCCAGCCAATTACATTTTATTAACGTATCATATAAGCTAGATGTATTGGAAATAATGAGAATTGAACATACCCTGAATAGAATTAATAAAAAAAATATCCCTATAGATTTTTAAGTACGCTCGACGTTCTATATTCAAATTGAACTTGTATGGAGTATAATATTAATTCTCATTTAGTATAGTCATTCGAGTACCTTTGACAGTTCCATTAATGTTTTTCCAATTAGTTGGAGTCTTTGGTGATAAACTTCAATTTCCAAAAGCCACAAGAGGAATCTGATCACAGTAGATATTTATTTGCAGCATAGCGATTGCTGGTGCAATTACAAAAGTTTTCCTCCCCATATCACCTCGACTCACCCCACTGTGTCTAAGTAGGTCGATGGGTGATAAATTCGATCTGTCCCCGTTGAACCTCTGCTTGCAGCCAACCCTAGGCATTCTCGTGGTTATCTCAGGCTCTCCTTTTATCTTTCAAGATAATCTCTCGTCGCATAAATCGCCCAGCCCTTTTTGAGGTCCTAATGGGGAATCCAAAGCAACACCCTAGGAAACAAATTAAATACTACTTCGTACCTATTCCACCCTCTATTTTCTATAGAGGCATTAAGCACCTCTGAAAATCGCCAAGGAGTTTCGCCCTCTTGGATGCATCATGTTCTGTATGACGTCATCTCGGCAAGATTTTGACTAAGGGATGCTGCCGATCCAAAGGATTTTTCGAAAATATCCCGTGCAAGGATCAGTCATCTGTAAAACATAGTGGTGGTTAATCGGTCGTACTGGAGGGCTCTTTTTTAACTCTCCCTCTAACTCTCTCTGAACAAATTGAAAATGCCAGGAATTTCAGCAATTTTGTTTTCCCTCTTGGAAAATCCATGGATACTTTTGGAACGCGGGAAATTCAATTTTGTTTATTACCTTTGAAAATCCGTATCTCCGGGGCAGCTGTGTCGTGACCCGAAGCAAATAATCCTGACTATACTGAAAGGAGCCTTCGATATTCTTGCTCGAGGGGTATACGAGGTTAGCCCAGGATCAGCTGGCTTAACCTTCCATTAGCAGGGTTGAACGCGACGAGCAGCGTACACTAAACCCGAGATTAACCAGAACTCGTCCATCCCTCTGCCTACCGTACGTATTCCACAGACATCTCCATTACGAAATTCCTATTTCCAACTAACCATCGACTAACCATCAAGCGGTTATTCTAGTTATCGACTGGGGAATGTGATTCGGTGAGTTCTGAAATTGACCTCCAGGACTCTCGGGAAATATGTTGAAAGAATTGAAGAAAACTCTCTTGACTATTTGAATGGACTATGGAAAGATGCAGGTATCTGCCATTGGTCCAGTAGATGACAGATCGATAGAAAAATAAAGTATAACCTATAAATTTACTTTTTCGCACGTACCTGCATTGCGACTAGTTATAGGTTGGGTTAGGTTGCGTAGTCGATTCCATCACAGGCGACACTCGTTTGCATATCGAGGATCCGATTTAAATAAATTAGCCAAAGTGTCTCCGGGTATGTATACCAATTTCCTGATTGTACGCATCTTCTCTTACATTCTACCGGGTGATCTAATTACCGTTGTACGCCCTTGCGTAGCTATTCCATCCAGTCACTCCCGCAAAATGCCTTTGTTAGACTCCCCCTCGTGAAAACAACTTTACTTTAAAAACGTCACGGACCTCCCCTTTACTTGTGACGGAGACGGAGGACGAAAGGCGGAGAAATGGGAGAAAGTTGAGAAGAGACGGTGAACAAAAAGTACGAGGAAGGTTCGAGAGAGACCGAGAGACAAATTCTTTGAGTGTTTCGCGCTAACCTATTGTCGAATGTAAAGGAGAGTGAAGTCTCGTTTCACGGAGTAAAAAAAAAGTTCATGAAAACAAATGAAGTCGATGTCTTTGTACCTTGACAAAATGTAACTTCTTAATTAAACTTTTTCGAATTTATTTTTTCTTTCTATCCCCTTGAATTACGAATACTTCTTATTCGCTGTGTAAGAATTTCATTTTGTGACTAAATTCAAATTTTTTGATCATCCAAACAAGTTTTTAATCCAAAATACGCTTTTTCGAATTTTATTACGGTTCTTAAAATTAATCTAAATAATTCTTTATTTCGTTATCTAAAATCTGTAAGAATTTCATGATCGTACAGCAGACTGCAAGTGGTCCATCTTCTGGATGATTTATCTAGACGTGAAATTAACATTTTTCTTTACATAAAACGCTTAACGAGAAAGTAAAAAGGGTGCGCTTTTCATTAAACGCCAAGGAAATTAAGTAATGAAGGGTACAAGAGTGTAGGGTGAAACACGCTCGATGGTACGACACGTATATACTATGGTCTACTATCAGGGTGATTTTATAGATGATCTTACGAACTTTATGGCTGACCCTTCGACGTTAAACCATCCCTGAATTACAGGGTAGGTTACCTCCACCCGAAAATTGCCGTTCATGGAGGAAAGTCTCACGACAAGTTCAGCGTCAAGGATGGAGATTGACCATGCGTCGATACTACCCGAGAGGGTTGGAACATCCCCCTGTTCGATAAAGCTGTCACTACACAAGGTTATTCGAACCCGAGTCTACAAGATCTTCAGTAAAATCTCTCCAGTCCAAAGGTATCATCCACTATCGACACCACGTAGCAGGACTGAAACCCTCGAGGAAGAATCCTATCGAAGATCCCCAAGGAAAAAGGTGGATCCTCGTAACACAATCATTGCTACCAACCTCCTAAAACATATTCGTAAGCCCACTATCTCTTCGTATCTCTCATCAGATGCCACCCTTTGCAATTGGGACAAGAATTCCCTATAAAAAAAAAATGTCAAAGACCCAGTACAAAGCAGACTGTCGATAAAATAAATTTTAGACAGGGAAAGTGTAAAGTGAAAAAATAGGATAACTTATTAATAAATAAAAAAGGTAAAAATCACTCGTAATCCGTATCACGTCCTTCCCCGTATGCCGACTCTGACTTTCATCCTCTCTACTTTCTCAGCATCCCTCCTCTCGTCTTTCCAAAATCGATTTCAGTCGGGACCGCGCCCAGCTCGGAGTTCGAGTTCCAGAGTTAGCCTCATTTAACAGAGCTCGTTCGCTGCCACATCGGGCATGCGATTTCCTCCGTTAGCCTTTTGCGCCCGGCTTCTATCTCGATGATTTCACCCAGTCCACCCGATTGGCCGTGCAGCTCCCACACCTCCAGGTCTACCACATTAACATGGATATACTGAAGTTATTCGTCCAGGTCCACGATCAGTACTCTTCGCTCCTCACTTCCTTCCCTCTGACTACTTACTCATACGTGCAGCAGTGCGCGAATGTATCCACGTCACACGTGTACTTTTTGCCACAGTCAGAATCCTCATATACTTATGTATGTACAGGCAGGTGGTACTACACGCTTGGCATTTCTACTGCCTATTTCATCGCACACGAGTACCCCTCCGTGGCGTTTCTCGAACCAATGGCTGTGAAATTGTTCCTTTCTGTCGCTTCCTTTTCTCCTCTTCCATTCCAGCCTCTCTTTCTCTTCGCCTTTTGTTTTGCTTCAAACGCCGTTTTATTGCTTCCGTAGCTACGTCTCTGCATACCGTGGATGAGGCTCTGGGTAGTTTTTGAAAAAGAGATTTTAGCAAAAATTAATCAGGGGGCTAAGATTCATCGAATCATTCGTGTCGATATTAATGTTATTTGATATTAAGGAAAACGTACCAGAAGTATATACAGTTTTGGTATTATTTTAATTCAGATATTCACCCTCTTTTTCAGATATGATTAGCTCCTTTGTATAACGTATACAATTGTATACGCTCAAATGGCTCCTTACCGCTGTAGAAAATTTACGTAATGTCGGCCGTGCCAGTTCCCGGCTTTAGTGTTTCCTTGAAAATTATGAATTGCACCAGGGATGGTTATAATGCACACCCTCGACGTACTTTATAAAAATCCATTTCCACTCCCGACAGACGCTGATGCATTAAGACGAGCGTCCCCACTCAAAGGGCGGTTGCCTCGTTCAAGATAAATTACAAATTCGATAACCGTCTAACCCCACCCTTGTACCTCGAGTAACCAGTACGAAGGGT
Organism: Cephus spinipes; assembly: GCA_963971525.1. Taxonomy (NCBI): domain Eukaryota; kingdom Metazoa; phylum Arthropoda; class Insecta; order Hymenoptera; family Cephidae; genus Cephus; species Cephus spinipes. Next base: position 30,744,288 of record OZ020572.1, on the reverse strand, counting down.
GGCTCGCGAAAAGTTATCAGTTTCATAATTCATCGCATCATCTCAAAACGCACTAAGGATTCTTCATCCCTATCGCCATGGGTATCCAGGAGGGGTTGGGTTCGTTGCCCTGTGAAAATATGTCCTAGTTACTAGAGGATTATCGCGGATTAGTCTACAAGATTTAGAATCATCCAACGACTATAGTAGGGACGTGGCTAAACGTCTGGTCTTAGCCTATACTTATAGTGTGTCCTTCATCAAGATTTCAACGAATAGAACCTGATCCTGATGGCGTAGGAGTAGAGTCATCATCGAATTAAAAGCAATTCATCTCATCAATTTGAAAAATCATCCCCAATTTTTCTATGGACACACGTGATCCTGACTTTCATTCTTCACCCATGTATCTACTTGGAATTTCATAGAATGTGTTTTTGCCATGAACATTTCTCTGACAATCAGTTCCATAGTAGCTAATTGGATCCTTGAGTCTGTCATATGGAATCATCATGCTTATCCAGGGATAAATGTATTTCATGTGGATGAATTTCTGGGGAAAAGAGAAAATAGTTAAAAAATGTATAAAAGGATGGAAGATGTATAGAAATATGATAATGGGAAAATATATGTATATACCTATTACTGCAGCAACGACTGTAGGTACATGAGAGATATCCTTAGTTACTCAGGTTTGTAGAGAAACAGCAAAGATAATTTCACTACACAGCTTCACCATTAGTTTACGATCCCCGGGGGCATACGAAGGGTTACTTCCCTCTGTATGGCGAATGTTTATAGGGCCTACTCTGGGGCTTGGGTAACGTCGCGGTGCGGTGTTACCATCGAAAGTTATAATTGCTGTGTGTTAGTGGTATGGTGGGAGGTCGCATTAACTTTATTTTTTATGGGAGCTCTCTCGGGTTTTTTGTTATTGCTTGTATGGCAGGGCGTTAGCGATGGGTTTGTTGTATGTATGTGATTACAATGTTTTTTTTTCAAATACCGTTTCATAGACAACTTTAATAAAAGTCTGATATTAGTTTCTACTATTTTATGTAAAAAATATATATTCTGAGTAGGAACGCTTGTATCGTGTGACGTTTAGTATTTGCGTAAAATAATTATATAACGAATATGGTCATTTTAATTTTATTCAATATCCCGTGTGGCATACAATACAAGATGTTCTATTGACGAAGATTTAATTTATATAGGATAAGAATACGGCTATGTGGATATTTTAATGCAAATTTGCATTAATACTTTTGTCTTTCAGCTCGGCGTAATATTGCTGCAACCTTTTCAACCAGAATCGCCAATACATTTGTACGTTATCCGGCGTTAACTCGTACACGCTGGCCTCATTCCCGTTCGAATAGGCAACGACAACCAGACCATGTTTTATCTGGAAAACGTCAGGATTTTCATTGAATGGCAAACCGGCACTGCGCCTCTCACAGAGAGCAATTATTCCACGTCGAATCGATATTTACCTCAAATGAATAATTCCTGTCGGCATTCAAAGCTCCGATGTATGAAGCGACCTGTAAAGGCGCGTCGTACGTCGAGCCTATCGTGCTTTTTGGTTTATCGGACTTTTTCCAGTCGATCACGCAGAGATTGCCCCTGCAATGAAAACGAAACGCTCTGATTTGACGATTCAAAAGTATTAGTGACATTCGCCATTATTCTAGTAACGTAACAACTTCTGTGGGGATTATTCGCTTATTGAGCATCCGGAACAGAAGTAAGGAAATATCGGTATTTCCATTTGTATCAGTGCGGCAGAATTATAAATCGATACTTCGAATGCTAACGGCGTGACTAAAATTGACAGTGTACAGTACGACATCTTGTTTCTGTTAATGCTATTGAAGTTGGGTTTTGTTCCGTCGGTAATGCAGGCTTACTACTTTACCTGTATGTAGCTATGCAATCCACAATGCCTCTGTAATGCAATTTTGAGTGAACCGCGTGAGTTTCTATAGCTTTGACGTTCGTTACTTCTTTTAGGACATCCTGCACACTTTCGAACGACGGTTTGATCTTCTCCGGTATCTCAAAAGGCGTCCCTGTCAGAGTGCTTTGGATTGAGGAATGCAAGAGCTTGCCATTTTCTAACAACTCTTTAAAACAGTAATAATTAATAATGGAAGTATTGACGTTGAGTTGGCTGAAAATAGGTATATACCGTTTTGGTAAATAGCGAAACCTTCCTCGCCTAACGTTTGTATCATACGATTCTTCCACAGTTGCAAATTTAATTTTGCCTGTTCAGACATAGTCGCACTCAATATTCTTGTTACACTAGGAAAAATTAAATTCTCTGCGTTTTCGTATTGTGAGAGCGATAAAATATTTGACGATTTTTCGACTTTAGAGATCGATTTTTTACTATTATCAAAGATCGAAAAGGACGTGATATGATTTATTATTATGTCAGGCAAACTCAAAGTTTTATTGTTTACAGTAATTCCCGTTTTATTTTCCAGGGTAGAATTCACGGGTGCAGAAACTCTTGTCGAAATTGATTTTTCTTTCGATAATTTGGTTTTGCTTGTGGAAACATTTTGCGTGATCTCCTGATCCTCCAGCGATGCAGAATCAAGAGTACCTAAAATCGAAAGTTGTTCTGCACTTTCATCGACGACGGCAGAATTCAAAATGTTATCTTTCGATTGATCATCAGTATTCTTTGCTTGTTGCTTGATCAGAATGGTGCAACTTGTATTAATGTTTTTTGTGGAATTACGTCCAAATGGTACTAACTTTATTTTCCCATTTTTCTGCGCCCAAATCATTTCACTATCGATATTGGATGTTGAAGCAACAGAAATGATACCCTTCTTTTCAAGTTTTAAACGTTTTTTCTTTTCTTTGCTCGTTTCCACTAAGTTTCCAAATAGAAGTTTATTCTCCTTCATTAATTGCTTTATGTGCACTGCCTTTGTATTCTTTTCTCTGACATGGATTTTCAATAAACTTTGAATTGCGCGCGCTTTCAGCGCGGAGTAGTAAGCCGGCAAATTGTAGCACGACATAACCTATGCGTTTTTAAGAACTGAATCACATAAAAAGAACACAGTACGGAAGCTCAATTTATATAGACGTCATTAATTTTCACGGAGCTTAAAAATAATGTAAACTTTTTTAAATCAACACACTAGATACACTGAGAACATTCAGATTGAACATTTGTGCATCCTATGATGAATCAAAACGAATGAATTTTTCCTGACACTAAAGCCGTCTACCGGCTCCACGACTTTAGCCCCTCATCTATAACGGATTTGAATGATTTTTTTTGCAATCGTTTGTAGGTCGTTTGTAGGTGTTTGATATTGCATCCACGACGTTTGATAGTCCATCATTTATTTATAATATTAAAATTAATTTTCTAGGGAATTTTTCTTTTTTTTAGCCCCTCATTAAAATATTTTATAAACTAATCGTGTTTTGCTCATATGCAATCGTTTGTAGGTCGTTTGTAGGTACTGTATATGTCATTGATGATATGAAATAATTGATTCTTTAATCGTAAATAGTGAAATAAATTTAATCTAGGGAATTCCATAAACTGCATCTAGCGCGCATGCGTGAAGACTTCAATATGTCAAATCACATTTTACATGTACTCGTCTGTATATTATTATTAAATATTACAATCCGAGATATCAGATATTTATTAGTGCTGTTTTCTTAGTTTTGAAATACTTACAATTGTACAATTTAGTATTTACTATTTCATATTCATTAAATTGATTGGAATTCTCTACCAACGTAAGCCAGCTATTATTTAGATTGAAACAATTTTTAATTTTTTTTAATAGTAGTACTCTTCCTTCTGCTGTGTAGGTGATTGTACGCATTACCTCTGGACACTGGTATCTCTTCTGGCAAAGAAACGAGCAGAATTCAAGGTGCTTAGGGAGAAATCTAATATTACGCAACATAAGAGTTTGAAGATGTTTTTCCTTGTTGTACAAATTATTTTATTAATAAATACTATAAATACATAACTATCCGAGTATACTTTTAAGTACTAGAATAAATTAAATATGTATTTACAATTGTGATGGAGGTAACAGTATTTATGTAGAGATAAGGGCAACGTTCCATTCACGTTAAGCATCCAAAACAGAGTCTAACTTTTTTCTTCAAGAACAATTGATGATACATGTTTATCCGTTGTTTGACCATCCATTTCTGTAAAAAAATACAAATTATGCATGACGCTGTACGCTATGTGCATCAAGTTCAATAAATTGATAAGAAAAATTACCTTTTGAATAAGAAAACCAAGAACAGATTACACAGTATTTGCTTTTCTGTAGATAATAACTGCTTCAAACTCTAGCTCAATATCACCAGCATTCAGAAGAGATTCAAAATTTCTGCTGACACAATTATCACCATCGTCATTCGTTTGCTACATTTATCATATAACCTTAAGAGTACTGCTCGACCTTTATAATCGTCCACTTAATTATACTATTTAACGAATATGAAATAGTAAATACTAAACTGTACAATTGTAAATATTTCAGAACTAAGAAAATAGCACTAATAAATATCTGATATCTCGGATTGTAACATTTAATAATAATATACATATGAATACATGTAAAATGTGATTTGACATATTGAAGTCTTCACGCATGCGCGCTAGATGCAGTTTATGGAACTCCCTAGATAAAATTTCTTTCACTATTTACGATTAAAGAATCAATTATTTCATATCATCAATGACATATAAAGTACCTACAAACGACCTACAAACGATTGCATATGAGCAAAACACGATTAGTTTATAAAATATTTGAATGAGGGGCCAAAAAAAAGAAAAATTCCCTAGAAAATTAATTTTAATATTACAAATAAATGATGGACTATCAAACGTCGTGGATGCAATATCAAACACCTACAAACGACCTACAAACGATTGCAAAAAAAATCATTCAAATCCGTTATAGATGAGGGGCTAAAGTCGTGGAGCCCCGTCTACCGCCATTCGATATTCACTATTGATGTCGAATACTCCACTTTACCTACGCATAGTATTAAGGTTAAAATTCCGTGATTGATAACAGAATTCCACCGTCCACCAAAGATAAACAGACTAGGCATTTTACCAGTTGTCGAAAACTTTGATTAGTCGGTAGCCGAATTTATTGTATCAATAACTTAGAGTATTATAGATACTAAAAACCTGACAATGAGAATATCACTGCTATTATTTGACGATACATTCAAAACGAGTAATACATACCTTGAGAAAAATTGGGAAGCTCGGATGTGCCATGCGAGTAGAAAGTGGGTGAAAGTTGTAGTTCTAGTTGCCGCCACTCTCATAGCGCAAGTGCTTCAGGTTAGACTGTTGATGATTGGTTGGATGATCCGCGGGAAGAAGGAAAGCGTTGAAGATAATAAAGGAAAGGCGCTTCAGATTTGGAAAAAGAATTACGAAGGTAGGAAAGAATGTTGTGAAATGTATCGTAACTCCTACCTCTCCGCGAAGGCGTTACGATGGCTACGAATAATATGTCGAGACATCTTTCTGACTCTATCATTATTTTTGGGTTTCATCCATGTTCAAATTATGTATTGAAATGCATTTTATTTTGGATCCCATTACGTATTATTGATAGAGGAAGAAACAGAGGTAAACCAGAGACCAAGTAAAATACTATTACAGTTGCATTAATTTTTAATTTAAAATATATAAACTGTACATATATTTAAAGATAGTATATATATATTTATATTTTTATATAATATAATAGCTGTGAGCACGATAAATTAATAGTATATAATGATTTTGTATACGCGACTGACGAGTTTTGAAGAATTTTCTGATTTTCCCAGGAGTCACAAAATTCTCCAAAGTTCGTGACGCGTACTCGTCCGTCACGTTTTATTATCTACATCGAAATGAAATAACTATATAATCGTCATACCCTATTCAGTCCATTCTACAAAATACAATAATACAGACTGTTGACGCGTGCGGTAATTTTCATCGCAAAGATATTTATTTCTTTAGCTTCGCATGAAAATATTTGCTCGTTCGCGTCGGACGAATAAATCGTCGAAGAGCTCGTCATTTCATGACAAATTCTTCTTTTATTTTTCGCCCTTAGCAAATCAACAGAAGATCTGGTTCAATTTGTAATCCCCTTGTTGATTCTCGAAATCCTCTTGGCGCATAATCATCGAATCACCTCTTACTATGTCAATCAAATAGAACACTGTAGAATTGAAAATCTGTATGAAAATGATGCCCATGAAAAAATGTTTTTCTCTTGATTTCATGAACACGATGAAATGATCGATACCTCTTGCTTCGAGGAGACAACGAATAAGAGAACAATTGATTTTAAAAAATACAATGAACAAAGTGAAGGTGTACGATTGGATGAATATCGTGAAGATTTTCAAATATTTTCGAATCATCGTAAAAACACAGAATCATTGGCGATCAAGATTTGTAGACGATTCGATTAGTTTGCGATTCGCGTGCATCTCCGGTGCGTTTATTTTACAACTAGGCAGCTTCACGTTAAAATACGAATTTTCACGAGAAAATCGTCCCCGACTGTACAACATTTTTCCTTTTTTCATCTTTTATTTTTTTTTTTTATAAATAATTCCTTTACACATAGACTTATCCTACATACCTCCAAAATTGTCCGACGACGCGAAAAACAATGCGTTTCGTATAATATCTCTGTTTACGGCGATTCGCCATCAGTTTAATACTGTATAGGGTTCAACGAAATTGTCATCCAACCACGTCGTGTTTCCTTCTACACGCAGGAAATAGAAAACTACGCGAGCCAGTCTCTCTCGAATATCCTGGTAAAATAGAACTGTCAAATTAATTATTCGGCGCAGTAGTCAACGCCGCTAGATCAATCGCCAAACGACTGACGTGGATAACCGAGCCACGCGACTTAAAAACTGGTCGTCGGAATTTTGTTTAGTTAAAAGCTAATCTAGTGCTCTAATAGAGGGGTAAGTTTCAGCTGCCCTGATAGGGCATTTGATCGGGAAGAGAAGTGGAGTGATTCTGATTAGGACTCTGATGATAGTGAGGGCTGCCGCCATCTTGAGACATTTCACTGACAACAGGTTCTTCGTACTTTCCTCTCTTGAATCGTCCATAAAGAGATGAATATGGTAAATTATAATGAATGGCTGCTTGGTTGATGCTCATGTGCCCCAATCTGTAAAATAGATATAAGATTTTAAATTTCCAACAGTCATAAAGAGACTTAGCAGAGGATAGATCAAAAACAATTCCTCCTACTAACCGAACAGCTTCCAGAGCCTCCGTCATGGCGTCTTCGCTCCAAGGCGTCGGATTGCTTCTGCTGAGCTCGATGCCTTCCCTCTTGCATCTCCCATAGAGAGTTCCCGTAGGAATTCCAAATTCGGTCGAAGCTCTTTGCACCGACGTCTGACCGGACCTTATTGCCTCGAGGGCTCTGTCCAGGTCGGCAGGAGACCAAGTAGTGGGGCTGGCGTTGAAGGGAGCAGCTAATCTGATACCCTCTCTCCTAGCAATTTTGTACAGGGTGCTCGAGGGAATGCCAAAGGCCTTTGAAGCCTTGTTAGCCGAGATGGTACCGGTCCTGAGTGCCTCAAGCGCGTTGTTCAGACTCTCGTCGCTCCAAGATTTGGTGGGTCCATCCTTTTTTGGAGTATCAATCCCAAGACGATGAGCACGCTGCCACAAGGTCGTAGACGGTATACCGAATGTTGCTGAAACAAGGACAAAGATACAATTACAAAGATTGCAAACATGGACCATCTTAACATTTATAAAAAAAAAAGTTCACGATTCTCACCTGATGCTTTTGTAAGACTCATATCGTGATTCCTAAGGGCCTCCAAGGCCGCGTCCATGTCCTCCTGCGTCCAAGACTTGGAACCATGATGATGCGAGCCAGACTGACCCAAGTGCCCTCTCGCATTAGTCTCACCGGAATCCGAATGTACCGAACTTCCCGACGGCATGAGGCCCAATAATTCTGGTGTGATCATCATCATATTATCGTTATCCACAGCGTTCTTCGAACTCACACTCGCCCTGTCCGACATGTGGCTATCGATATCGATCGTATCCGAGGAATCCATCGTGTGCAAAGTCTCGAACTTGATCTTGACACTGTCGCAATTCTGGATATCTGCAACGATTTAAAGAAAAAAAAAAAGTGGATAGCCATTTAACTTGAATAAGAACGTATATCTCTAGCCAGATGCAATGCAGGACGAGTTTTTCATTGAAACGCATAGCATGTGGATAAATAACGCCTTTCCATTTTTCATCCATTTCTTTTGCTATTTCTCTCTTTCACCCTCCCTGCTCTCCCTCACTCTCTCTCTCTCTCCCCCTCACTCCCTCTCTCCCACAGCGATACGTGCTAGCTGCTCGAAAATTCTTTCAGCGTACAGACCAAAAAATCTGCTGCCAAGCAGCAACTTACGTGAATCTTGAGAACTATACGTAAATCGTAGCGCGCCAATAATAAAGAGCGGGAAATTCAAACGGATCATCCGACTGCCGATGATGATAACGTTGCGCAGCGTACGGCGTGTAAACGCAAAACGCTACTTCACGTGGAACATTAAACGAGGCTGCGTGGGCTGACTGAATGGAGCAACGCAAATCTAATCAGGAGCAGTTAAGCCCGATTAGACCAATTATTTTGATTCCCTCCTCGGCTAACGAGCGACTGGGTTGCTCTCCACACTTTGGCCTGGCTCCTTTTTATTTTCTTTAGTGTGTTTTGGGGTGGGGTTGTGGTGATGGGGCGAGGGGGTGGAAGAGGGGGAGGAGAGAAGAGAATCGTAAGCGGCTTCGTGGGGGGGGGGGGGGGGGGGTGGAACGAACGGGATGGTTCGTAGATCGCGTAACGAGGAGAACGTACGACCGGAAGAAGATGCTGAACAGTGCTCGGAGGACCATGGCCGTAATAGTCAAGGCTCAATAATAGGATACAGGGTTGGAAGGGTAATGAGATTCGGTGAATCGGCTATGATTAAATTAGGATCGAGGTCCGATGGAAGATCATCGAAAGAATTGGCACGACCTTAAATCGAGGATCCGGGATGACAGCCAGGAAAACGGGTTAGAGACGAAGAACCAGGTGAAGAGGAGGAAGATGAAGAACAGAGGCGAGAGCGACGGTACGAGTCCAGGGAGCCTTCACCTTGCCTGCCTGCCAACCAGCCGGTAGGTAAGCGCGACTCGGTCTGGCGATCCGTACCTGTCGAGTGATGATCGGGATCTCTCAGGTGGGTGATCGTGGTGCCAACTAAAGTAGCGCTGGGGGGTGTGGGCTGAGTCTCAGGGGGCAGATCGACCTCTCCCGGGTCCGGATGATGACCGTAGTGACCTAACCCTGTGTGACAAAACATGTCACCTTTATTCAAAGTGAAAAGATCTGTCCCGCGCCCCGTTATTCTTAGTCGCCCCACACCTGGTCGACCCCGATAGTCCTCCTGATCCTCCCGTTTTACAGGGTCGATCGTTCCTACTCTAGCGTCTCATGATCGTTATCATCGTAATCGTCACCCATCGTCGACATCCTCGGACTGTTAGGTCATTGGGAATTTTCGAATTGGGATTAAACGCGACTAGTCCCCTTGATAAATGAAAAAGAAAAAAATGTATATAGATATATACATCGGAGACCTCGGCTAGCCTCTTTAACTTTACTTTACGTCTTCCGGAAGTTAATGACACAGTCTGTCCCGGCGAAAACGAATAAGAACGAACGAGACTAGAAGAAACGGAAAGATCGGAAGAGAATAGTACGAGCGACGGAGATCCGTAGGACAGGAAACGAGAGACGAACAAAGATGCTGCTCCGACAACGAAGAGTAAGGAAAAGTGATCGAGGAATGAAAATCAAAGTGGAGGACCAAAAAAAAAAATGTAAAAAAATTGTATATGTAACTAAAGGGTAAGCATGAACATGAAGAGATGAATTCAGGTGTGGGGCCCGCAGTACCGTCCGATTGGCTTACCGTTATTGTTATTTGTACTGTTACCGTTGTTGTTGTCACGTTGGCAGGACTCCAGGACTACTGCGGCCTCTGCGCACTCTTCATCCTCGGTCTGCCAGCCTCTGTGATTCTGCAAAAGCAAATAGGATTATCGTGAGAGCAAATAAGTTCCCTCTACGTGCACGGGACGTAAACATTGGTCTTGGTCCATGTTAAAGAAACGTACCTCCTTATCGTCACGACCGAAGGCCTCGGTGGCCTCTTCCTCTTTATACCTCTCGTAGAGCCTGGAGTCGGTTCGGGGCTCGAACCTGGGTCTCTTGTACCTGGGATGGTGCCTCTTCAGTTTGGCGTAGTTGAGCCGCGGTGTGCTTGACTCTATACCTGGTGAGCTCAGACTGACCGACGGTGGACCGTCCTTACTCTCTGGCACTTCGCAGAGCCCCTTGATCTTCAGCTGATCGGCTGTCTTGAGCAGGGACTGCAAAGAATGACAACTTCATAAATGAGACATCGAACTAGGTACGGGTTAGGCGTGTCTGTCGGATGTCTTACGCCTACCTGTCTGTAATGTCTGTCCGCTTTAGGTCCTAAATTATGCGCTGACTCTACACGCTAACTACCTATACTTCCGGTATCCTCTATACGCCTCCGCCACTGGACCACTCTCTTTCTACACCTGTACGACCTCTTCGAGAGAAGAGCTACGGGCTTCAGACGTCGGAGGACACCGGAAGAGACATTACCGTCTGAAGTCCTGACGCTCCGACGTCAACGCGTCCTTTGAAGCAAGCTCATGATCTTGCAGGAGGCTCTGGCTCCTGGCTGTCAAATAGCGCGAAGGAATTGATGACGGTAACGAGGAGACGGGGTCAAAGGGACAGAAGGGATGTTTCATCTGGGTACCAGTCGGTCGGTACGACTGTGTATCCTTGACAAAGGCACTTCCGTTTCCGTTCTTGTACCGGTACCGAATGAAGGTGGAGGAGCGTGAGAAGGAACGTTAAGGAGAGGAGGAACTGAAGTGTACGAAGGGAAAGAGAACGTGATCCAGCAGCCGACAGGACCAACCCCCCTCCAGCCCCCCTTGCAGCAGCCGAGCGGCTCTGTTCTTTAATCAAGCACGGGGTGGCGCGATTAGGCGACGTAGGGGGCAAGGGGTTGGCTGACGGTGTACTCGACGTGGCTGGCTCCATACCGAAACGGGGTTGAAGGGTGGTTTGGCAACCCGCGGGAGTTCGGGGGTGGTCGGGGCGGAAGCAAGGAAGGAAGGTAGGCAGCCAGGCAAAGTACGTAGGTAGATAGGCTGAGGTAGGCAGAGGGTGGGTGGGTGCTGTTGGAGAAGGCAAAAACGCCCGCAGGACGAACGGTAGGGGTGGGATGGCCTCCGACGCGGCTGTCGCGGCCCCAGGGCCGTATCGACCACCCCAAACCCCTGACTCCTCGACGGCACTGACTTGTACGGTCTACGCACGTACATCGGCGCACAAAACGCGGAAACAATTCGGCGCTTCGGAAACCAGCATCCCGACTCGAAGGTTCAGGAGGGTGACGGGGTCCATCGTACGGTTGTACAGCAACCCCGAAAAGTAACGACGGACGTGCGTATTGTACGTACCTGTAATTTATATTGGTTCCTACCCTACGCCGTCTTTACATGTATTCATATTTACCGATCCACCTATTTCACTCCGGTACCGTTATTATTTTTCTTTTTTTTTTTTTCATGTCACTCGCCGACCCCAGGGCCGGCTACTCATCCTGCCGGTGGGATCTACGATTTCCCGTCGCGGCTTCAAATTAATTTTTCAACCCCTTTTCGACTCCACAGCCCACCCCGCTGCCACGGGCGACTTCACCGGCGACGTCGCCAGTGGCGTCACCCTCTACCGATCCATAAAACTCAACGCTTTGGCCCTTCCTGGGGATTAGTACCAAGAAGAGTACGAAGCAAGTATTGTAAACATCGTAAACAATTCTCCTGGGTGAAAAAGGCAACCAACCCCTTGACACTAATGAAACCGAATTAGTCGTCTGGGAATGAAAAAAAATAATCTGCATAGAAATTCCTACAACCTCCCTGTACGATAAATAAGTTATTGCAAGAATGAAAAAAAGTTCAAAATAATTTTCCCCCACAAAGGGTGCTCTCCTCTATGGTCGTGAGTACACTGGGAAAAATCCACTAGCAGAATTCAACCTCACCCAATCAATACCGAGGGGATTCAAGGGCATCGCCCAACCAATTATCTTTGACTAATTGGCAAGAACGAAAATAGAAAACAAAACAAAACAAAATTTACACGTAAATCCCACTTCCGATCACTTCGCCATCTTGCGTCTGTACCAACGAACTCCTTCGTCGATAGTTTCTCCTAAGAACCTTCGAATAAAATCCACGTGCCGTACGAGCCAAACCATCAAAATATTACGAAGCAACTGCCGGGATTCTACAAAGTGCCAAGGAGCCCGATACCTCGGTAAGTCCAACAGGTGTAAATCCGTAGAATTCAGGAAGGAAGCGGAGGATACTCGACTGGGCTTCGTGGGTTAGGGGTGAGAGGGCGGGGGGGGGGGGGGGGGTTGATGTCGGGAAGACTGGGGATCCTCGAGAAAAGACGGAAGAAAGAATCTTCAAGGCACTTTCTATGTGAGAATATGTATATATATATATATACACAACAGATATACGTAGGTAACAAGTGCCGACTGAGCAGCCAAGGACGGGGAAGACGAAGTGTAGTGCAGGAGGGGGTTGGAAGGGAGGTAAGGAGAAATAGAAGTAAATGGAGTACGAAGAGGAATTCAGAATGATAGTAGAGCGTGCGAGGGTCGACTCTCTACTATTACGAATACAGCGACATAACGGAATTGATAATGTAACGGGCGACGCGAACATAACATAACCTTACTTCTCTCTACTATAACCTCCTTTCTGCTGAATGGGAGCGCGACCCCGGGAGCCACGTGCTTCTTTCTTTCTACCTTCTCACCCCCTTTCTCACTCTCTCTCTCTCATGCAGTACACTCATCTTCCCCGACCTTCCTTCGAAATCTCACAGCTATACAAACAGAACTGGAGAAGTTCTCGAATGCAAAAGTGCGTATATAAAAAGTTCGTCGATGGGGTCAAGGGTGAGCTTCGAATATGTAAAAGGAACAGCCCGTTCCTCAGGATATTTTCCCTATTTGCATGGGACTCTGAGAACATTTATTTCTCGAGACCTGAGTATTCCTGAATTTCGTTTTGTTTTTTTTTTGCCAAAGATATTCAACTAAGGTGGGCAAGGGGGGGGTGGAATTTTTTATGGAATTTCTTGAAAGGCGCTCCCGTACTTTATTTTCATAAAAATTGTTACTCGTATTATCAGCGACGCCTTCTGTTTAAAGACCTGTCAATCGCTTCGGGATATTTGAATGGTCGTGTTCGGTCGAAAACTTTAACGATCTTAAGGCATGCCACGTGACTTTTTTTACTAGAAAATGTCTTTCTAAACCAATACCAGATACACCCGGTGACGTTTATTAAGGGGGACGAATAAAAAGGAACGAGTTGTCCATCTGAAGTTTGACGATTCAGTGGCCGAAGGACGGGAAAATTTACGCGATAAATTTGACAGCTGCCCCTATATCCCGTCCGAACGACAATCGCGTCTTTAGTTCCAAGTAGGCGAGATTTGGCGAGGCTATCGACGTGCTGGTCGGATGTTTACGAATGCGAGTTAGGGGAGCCTGATAACGCGTGACTAACTTGCTCCATGCAGACGTAGCACAGGGCTCTTAGAAGACCACGTTTCATCCACTAACCCGACCCCACCGATCTTCCCGCCCGCGGAAAATTCGAATATTCGCGCAAAGAGAGAAAGTGCCCGAAGTAAAACGTACTGGATGGGACAACCTCAACCGGCCGAGCAAGACCCAATTCCGACACAAAGACCGCAGGTAGCGCGTACGCAGCCTAGCCGGCTTCCAAAGTCCCGAAAAGAGACACATGGGTGGATCCCACGAGGAATTAAAGTGCAAGGAGGGAAACTTCCGGCGAGGGAAATCCTTTCCGTGCGTTCTCCTTCGCATCCACGTCCCTCCTCGCTCCCACTCCCCGTATATCTTCGCCCCTGATCGCAGCGGGGAGGTTAGGCAGCCTTGAATTCCAAGAGGGAGCGGAAGTCACCGAGCGAGATTCCCACCGGAAGAGCACACGACGTCGCAGCGTCCGACCTGGTGCGTAGCGAGTACACGCAATTTAACCCGCGCACAACACGAGCCACAGTGAACGCCTTGTGAAAAAAAAAAAAAAAGTACTGGATACGCAGTAAGGTAGCCCGAGTTTTCGATACGAGGTGAATGAACTGTGAGCATCGTCGGGAAGTCGGTTCGTCGACAACAAAGAGAAGCACGCGCGAAAGGTATAAATTGTATAAAGGGACGCGAGCGAGGATTCGCAACGGGTGAATTCTAGGGGACCTTAAGGATTATCACTCACCTGATGGTCCTGGCCGAAGAGGAAGTACGTATTCCGAACGTGGGTCGTCACGACGCGCGAGCACCGGGATATCAACACGGAGGCTGAGTGGCGTTGTACGAAGAAGAGGAAAAAGAAGAAGAAGAAGAGGAGGAGAAGGAGGAAGAAGAAGAAGAAGATCACGAGGAACGGGAGGATGATAATTCGTGGCAGGGCCCGCTCTCCTCCGCGGCGAAGCCCAACGAAAGTGAAATGGCATTCGGCGGCGTTCGTGGAGGGCGCGCATCGGAGGACGCCGAGTGGCGCGGAGCGCCGGCAGCAGAGTACGACGACGAGGTGGTGGAAGAGAGCGGAGGAGGCAGAGCACGCCAGGAGGACCAAGAGAGGCAGCGGAGAAGCCGCTGGAGGAGGAGGAGGAGGTAGCGCCGCCACTGCTGCTTGCAGTGATGGCGGTGGTGGTGGTGGTGGAGGAGCGAGGAGAGACGCGACGAAATTCGCCGGCGCGACCGACAAGGACGCCCAGAATCAGGCGCTGCGACGAGGAAGAGACTCGAGGGATGCTCGACGCGAAACAGAACGAATACGGGCGTGAGGGAGCTGGCGAGAGAGACCCGCTCGCAGGTCAGAGACAGAGGCTGGAGAGGCTGAGAGTTAGGACGATGAGGTACTGAGGCAGATGGCTGGATATTCAGCCTATGGAGTGACATTGGGATCGAGAGAGAGAGAGAGAGAGAGAGAGAGAGAGAGAGAGAGACTCCCTAAAAGAGGAGGGACGATTCGGAGGGAGACGAGAGTCGGTATTGAGGGCTGAGGGTTCAGGGCTGAGAAGCGAGGGAGGGCGAGAGGGGGAGGAGCGGGAGGGGACAGAGGTGAGGAACCTCGAAACCGAAAGGTATGCGCCCGACAGAGAGGATCGATCTATTGAAACTCAGGCTCGACATGGAAGACAACCTCGAAAAGTGTTCTCTCTCTCTCTCTCCCCTCTCCCTCATACCTATAACGCTCACCATCTTTCAAGTCCCTTTCATTCCCTTATACTTCTCTTCCAGCCACTTGCTAAGCCTCTCGAGGGAAGTCACCTTTTGCCGATTAATCTTCGACTCGCGATCGAGAGTACAAAATTCCACGCGAATCTACGAAGCGTGTTGAAGCCGCGTTAAGCAAATATACACAGGGAATACGATTCCACCCGGTTCCCTGTATTACTACTCAATTTTTGACCGAGAGACAATCGATCCCTCCCGAGTGACATACGAAAATGTCCTCGTGGCGCGATCCCGCGTACCGAAGTCTCTCTCTCTCTCCATCTCTCTCGCTCCCACCCCGCACCAAACGTCTATGACGATAGAAAGAAAGAGAGGGCGAGAGAGCGAAAACACGGACGTGCGACACACGCAGGAGCACCGGGTGCCTACTAGGCGCAGGAGAGCAGAGTAGACGGTCGGCGCGGCGGGCAGAGTGAGAGTAGCGGCTCGGGGGTACAGTGCGAGCAAGAGATTAACGAGAGAGGAGTCTCTCGGCAGCGTGGACACGTACGTATGTCCAGAGCTACGTGCAAGTGCACGTGTAGAGTGGAGAGACGGCGGAGCAGTAGCGGGAACCCGAGGGATGCGTGGAGGTGGTAGCCAGCGGCTCTGTGCATTTGGTAAGAGACAAGCGTGGCGGGAACGCCGAAGGGGGGAGGGATGACGTTGGCGTCGGGCGCGCCCGAACCGATGCGCGCGAGAGAAAGAGAAAGAGTCAGAGAGGCAGCCAGTCAGCCAGCCGGCCGACTATGGGAGTCCAAAAGGGAGAGACTGATGCGAACGGCTGAGCGACTAACGAGTGCGAGACACGTAGACCGATCCTGGCTGGGCCGCCGCCGCTGCTGCTGCTACGCGGATAGACGGCTACGAGTGCTACGAGACACCGAGAGAGAAGGAGACAGATGCCGGGCGCACGGGTGCGAGAGAGAGGGAGCCAGTGAAGCGGAGAGTCGAGGCAGCAGAGCTTGCGCGGACAAAGAGAATCTGCGGCTCCAGTCGGCACGCACACGCACTGGTTGTCGCGTCTACGGTCTACGCATACATGATCGAGGGACGCTCGACTGCAGAAACCACGTTCTGTGTACAGTCACCGGACAAAATACATTCCTTCGCTCGGATCTCAGCTATAACTATGCGTCCGTTACACACGGCTGTGTCTGATGCTCGCCGGTGCACTTTCTACAGGTCGATTCAACTTCCACGCGCCGATCGGACCTGACAGCCGTCACTCGATGACTTTTATATGAGGCTGCAATTTGGCAACACCGGGCTGACCGCAGCCGGTGGTGGGTCCACTGGGTAAATCGGCGATTTGATCTGTCGACGGGAGAAGGGTTATCTTCGGTATTGTCGGAGGGGACAAAGAGAGGGAAAAATATCAAGAAAATTCAAGCAGACCCAAACGGCACTCGGCAATGGAAATTCTTGATACACAGACATTCCTGTGCGTCGGTGCCGTCCTGCGACGCAGAAACCGATTCTCCCAAGAACAGTTAACTCGTTCCAGTTTCCAACTGGACGACGGGGTTTGAGTTTCTCCGATGCGTCTCGATTCGAGCCTTCCTAGGTGTAGGATCGGTCAAATCCAAACGGGGTCACTCGAGAAGGCGTTTCTCTCTCGTCTCTCTTCCTCTTTCCTTCCGTCTCTCCTCCTTGCTTCGTTCCCGCGCGATATTTCCTCCTTCGGGCCCATTCCCAATTCGCTTGGGCCTGGCTGCCGGTAGATCACCCCTCCCGCCCCCACCCGCTTCCGCCGGCCCCTCCCCTATCGCCGCTCACAACGCCGATCCGGGGATAACTCTCGAAAGGAGGTCGGCGTGCCGTTCCTTGCTTTCTCTCATCCTTCCGTCCTTAGAGAGACGCTCGACTTTTACTTCTCGACCTTATTTCGCGAGAAAGACAACCTGCTACAGTCTCTTTCACCCGGAGACGATCGCGCATCCGCGGCGAAACAAGGTGTAAAGCAAAACCCGTGTTCGGCTCGGTCTGCTGGCCTCTGTGCCTTTAGCTACGGGAACGACCTAACCTTTCCTTACCGGCGAAATTCAACCGCGTCACGACGACTTCTATTCCCGTGTTATTGCCCGAGAGCACCTACGGGATAACTACGAGATGAATCTTGGGGTACGCAGCATCCTTTGAGCGAACTATACCGGTAGGGGGATTCCGTGTCAAGAACGTTATCGAGAATTATTATTTTTGAGATCGAAATTTTTTTTACAAAAAAAATTTATGGTCCTTTGGGATGCTGCGTGAAAGGGGACATGCGAAAATATCGCGGGCATATCTTGCGCGTGGAGAATTGCTGCAATCGTGGAGCGCGGCGCTGCGTGCCAAAGCGTTCCGAGGGACGAGGCGATGGAGAAGAGAATGAGAGAGAGAGGGAGGAAGATAAAGAGAAGGCAAAGCGTCCAGAGTGATTTCAGAAAGGAAGAAGAGGAAAACGAACCGAGAAGAAAGAAGCCGAAGGGATATATTGACCAAGCAACAAATCTTCGAGGCATCCTAAATAGGAGCGCGTGTTTTCGCGTACGCGCAAAAGGAGAGGGACGGAGCGGAGGGAAGGAGAGTCCGAGAGAGACAGAGGATACGGTACGATAGGCGGAGGAGAGATAGGAAGTGGGTGCAAATATTCAATCAGCAGTTCAAACAGTGGGCTGCGACGAAAAAGAGGGGAAAATCCAGGGAAAATCCGTTTGGCAAACAACCAGACTGCCTGCTCGAGTCGCGAAAATGAATTCCGTCTTTAGTCCAGAGTTCCTTTTTTTTTCGTGCACGATAATCGTTACTTTGAATTTACGATATTTCTTGAGTGTTCTTTGCCGCGAGAATCGCGTGACGGGTGTAGTATCTAGAGACGAGGTTGTTTTCTACCTTGCATCTTTTTTTTTTTTTTCTTTATCGTAATCGGAGAGAGATTCGCGTAGAAATATACCGAGAGAACAGATAGCGGCAGCGAAGCTACGATATAACTCTGATAAATGATAAGCGAACTGAACTTGCGCGACGCAATTAATAAATCCACGGTGTTGCGTAATTTTCGTATTTATCCCTATAGGGATATATTTCGTTCTGCAATTATACTCGGATTACACGCTCGGTAAAGTTAATGACTCCAGGCAAACCCTTCCGACTGGTCACCCTCCTAGCCAACGTATAGGCTCGTTACAAACCCAAGGGTCGATGAAGCCAGCCCCGTGGATTGAATTCACGACCACCGAGAACCGCCGTACCAACAGTGTGCAGAGTAGCCTGATTGCCAAACAATACCCCCTAACGAGATGGGGTCGAAGACTGTCTCTTATTGATCTGCTCGTAACCACCAGGAAAGGAGTCTGACGGTCCAAGTCGGTCGACCGGAGTGACAATAACAAAAATTATCCTCAGTTTTCAAGGCGCCGTGAGTCCTTGGAAAAAAAAAATTAACAATACTTCAAAAAATCAATAGAAAAATGAAAAAAGGAAGATTCTGTGTCGGAGATGAATATTTACGAGTCCAAGATCAATATGCGATGAAGAAGGCCATTGGTCGTCTCATGGAAACGGGAAACGTAAAATGAATCATGTGGTGGTATATAGGACGTACTAGACCCCATAGATAAGTGCAGGATGGTCTTCTGGATAAATGGTGCTGGTCCACGTGGCTTATCCACTGTCGCAGCATCCGGGCTAACCTACTTGCCGAGAGTAGGTTACCGACGGTATCTCAGGCGTAAGGGTAAAGAAGGCAGAGGCGTAGGTATCGTCGGTAACAAAAGTGCAGAAACGCCAGAAGAGGGTTGACGCTGAGGGTGAACGATATTAAAAATGGTAGACGGATGTACGGACAGACAGCTAATTGACTTCCGCTGTCGGTAACAGCTTCCGATTCGTTATCAACAAACTGTTACGTTTCTAAGAGAAAGAAATATCGCTCGCCTGACTGTATGAGATTTTTCAAAATTCGAGTAAAAAAAGATTTAATAATTCGTCATAAAAGTCGTAACGACTATGGTGAATTATTCGTCTTACCTGAAGCTCTGCCTGGGACACGTCGATCTCTCCTTTGTAGACAAATTCGATGATGAACTTGAGATCATTGAAGCACACGTCCTGCGGCATGATGATGGTCGGATGTTTGCAGGGATTGGAGAGCAATAACTTTTGAAAATAGGAACTGCATGCTGACAAGACGACCTGGATAAACGAGAAGAAGTATAATAACCTAAAATAAGATTGACAAGGAGAAATATTTTGAAAAAAATGAAAGTGCTCATTTTTTTCTATTTTTTTTTTTTTTTGGGGGAAATTTTTACAAAATCTTTACCTTGTGCGCCTTTAACGATGCTTCGTTACAGGCTAGGGTCACGTCTACGAAGGCCTCTGTCTGTAGGAGCTGATGAAAGACGGACGTCATATTCGACTGGTAGTTGTTCCAGCGCAGGCAGTAATGCTGCCCGGCCATGCCTCCGCTGCAATAACACAATTAAATAACCTGATAAGATTTTTCTTTTCCATTATCAATATAACATTATTCAACAATGCGCTAACGAACTGTCATCGACTATCACAGAGAGCGAAGAGCCAAGGTAGCTAACCAACTGGCAAGTACCTGTAGTGAATACCCCAGAATTGATCGGACTCCATGACAAGATCAAAAAATTCTCTAAATTATTATCAGAGAAACGATTAATACTGAGAAACTCGTAGATTCAACCAGATTCAATTTAACGAGCGTGAAGGTAAACGCGACAAGGGTGAAAAACAGCCCGGAGAGCGCCACGCAATGCTAAATACCCACGTAGCCTAAAAGCGAAAAAACTAAGAGTCGAGAAAAAAAAAATTCAAAAAAATAAAACATCCAAAAAATAAAGAAAACCCCCAAAACAAATTACAAGCCTAAAAAAAATTGCCCGATCCAAAAAATAATTTACAGCATTTCACTCGCAAGTACGAACTGCGTCGCGGGCCTGTCTAAAGATATATCAGACAGATAATAAAAAAAAAACACTTTTTTTCCCGTGCAACGTTAAATAGCTCTCTTATTTCCTCAAAGCAAAAGTCCGTATTCACGATGTCACGTTAAACGACGATCGATCGGTCCGAGCGACAAAAGGACGCGTCCACCCTAAGCCGTTGGCCGGTAACTTTACTCGTAGGCGAAGTGAAAAAAAAAAAAAGAAGAAAACAAGAGACGCGCGTCCGAATAAATTGCAACGAGCGTTATTGCATATTTGAATTTTCACACAGCGAGATTTGGGCGTTGGTCTGGCCGACATTCACCTGTTCTGTGAACTGTGCTTTATCAGTCTATCTATGTGACTCTTTATACGGGCTATTTGCGTTATCTGTCCATAGGCACACGGACTTTTATCAGCTGCTTAGACGTGGCGATAACGGGAAGTCTAAGCCCGACATTTTCTCTGCGTCTCTCCTCCTCCTCCTCCTTCCACCTCCTTCCTTCGCACAACCTTCCTCTCCTCCTCGCACCTCCGTCCAATCACCCGCCCATATACCCCGGACACACGCAACCTCTTACGTACTACCTTGCACGCGCCTATGCACATGCGTATATGCACCTCGTAGCGATACCAACATGGCCAACGTTATTCTCCGTCTCTTCCTGTTTCTCCATCTCCATCTATTCCTGTTGCTACTGCCGTTGCTACTGACGCCGTTGCTGCCGCTGTCGCTACTAATACGAATATTACTTCCCATCCTTCTTATCCACTGGCAGGCCACTCGCTCTCTCTCTCTCTTCTCCTTCTCCGATTCTGCCTCGTGTCTCTCCATCCGCTTGACTCTCCTTCTACCTACTTTACCTACTTTTACCTGCCTTTATAGAAGCAGCTTTCTTGCCCCAGCCAGCCTGCCAACCTTTCAGGTTGCCCGACAGTGCCTTCCTTTCTTGCTTGCTTGGTTGCCTGCCTGGTCTATCCTGTCTCCCTATACCCGTCCGTCTCTCATAAGCGCCTATAACGCATTTACCAATCTTCTCGTAGCCCCGCGCAGCCGACTCTTCGTCGGAGCTAGTTCGTATCTTGAAATTGGGTTACCTATACTCCCCACTGAAGATGCTGATAATGCGTGATAACAGACGCGAGGGATAACCGACGAGGACGATCGTTAGCTCCGATCTTATTCCACACGCTCTTTCCGCACTCGGATAACCAGGCTCGTCGCTTTATCAATCGAGCTACGATTCTTTCTCGCAAGGCCAGTCAATGCGAAAATGCCGAGGGAGGTGGTTACGCCTGAGAAATAGGAAAAAGGGTATCGGAGTGTAGCAGAAGTGCAGGTGTGCGTATCATCCTAGTTTTATAAGCTGGGGTACGAGGATACCCCGTGCAAAAGGAAGGATCCAGTATATATGTATATACAGTAATATATATACGCCTGAGCCGCTTCAGGGCTTATCGATCTGCGTTACTCGCTGCCCGCGTCCAATCGGAACGATCGATACGCTTTCGCGGCACGATCGATCTTTCGCCACGTTGAAAACGCCTGATCTATTGTCGTCCCGTGATTTTTAGCTTCTGGCAAAAATAACGTGCGATATTCGATATACCAAGAATCCCCATTATCGCTCACGAAGGATGCGGCCCGAGTGTATCGGCGATAGTCAACCAAGGATGATTTATGTTACCCGTTCGTCGACAACTTCAGAGCATTGGTAAGGAGGCATTGGAGGGGAAGATGACGAGAAGGAACGAAGGAAAAAGTATTGCAATTTCACGTGTGCACTCGTTGTTCCTTTCATTGGAGTTTTTACTCCTGGCATCCAAAGGGACTACCTAACTACCACCACGACGAAGACGTCGACGTCGGGCGTCGTCCTCTCTCTCATCTTTTTTCCCTTTCGAAATACGTTTCCATCTTTTCTTCGCTTAACCCCCCCTCTCTCGTCCCCCTCCCATGTCCATCCAGCAGACTTCTTTTCCCTCTACGATTCATCTCAATTTTTCTTTGCGTTTTTTCAATTCCCCCGTCTATCTATCTTCTGGCTCGCTCCCTCGCTCCTTCCACATGCCTCTGTCTCTCTCTCTCTCACTTGGTTCTTCTCGTCTTCCGTCCTCTCTCCTTTCCACTCCTCTCCTCCTCGTACCATTGAGGCAGTCCCTCCTCCTCCTTCTCTCGGGCTTTCTGCCGCTTTCTACCTTTTTCTCGGGTGCTCTTTATTCCTCGGAGCCTGCTTTCCTCTCTCCCTCCTTACACCCCCTCCTCCCCTACCCACCCTCTCTTCCGTTCTAGCAGAGGCTCCTCTTCTCTCCGAACTTCCATTTACTCGGCTCTAACCGTCCCTCGACCCGACGAAGACGCTATTTTCTCCCGGCTCCCTTTTCTTCACGGTCTCCATACACTGTATATAGCACGGGGCAGAGGCACCAAGACTAGCACGTTTTTTCTCCCCCCCCCCCCCCACTTTCCGCCACCTCCTCCTCCTACA